>OZ035825.1:4656527-4814027 GCA_964034765.1 Knipowitschia caucasica
TAAAACAACATCAAAATAGTTCAAATGTAAAAACCATGTCTTTAAATGGTCAATTTGTGTGTGTGTGTGTCTGTGTATATGTGTGTGTGTGTGTACTTTGAAGAACCTAAAATTCAAAACATATTTTCAGTAGTTTCATACTTCTTTTTTAGTCAAACATAATTCCACATGAGTTCATTCATATTTTGATGCCTTCAGTGTGAAACCGGAGCACCTGGAGGAATCCAACGCAGACACGGGGAGAACATGCACAGGGCCTTCTCTGTGGTCTCAAACCCAGAGCACAGGGCCTTCTCTGTGGTCTCAAACCCAGAGCAAAGGGCCTTCTCTGTGGTCTTAAACCCAGAGCCTTCTCTGTGGTCTTAAACCCAGAGCCTTCTCTGTGGTCTTAAACCCAGAGCCTTCTCTGTGGTCTTAAACCCAGAGCCTTCTCTGTGGTCTTAAACCCAGAGCCTTCTCTGTGGTCTTAAACCCAGAGCCTTCTCTGTGGTCTTAAACCCAGAGCACAGGGCCTTCTCTGTGGTCTTAAACCCAGAGCACAGGGCCTTCTCTGTGGTCTTAAACCCAGAGCACAAGGCCTTCTCTGTGGTCTTAAACCCAGAGCACAGGGCCTTCTCTGTTCAACTGGTTATTAATGTTTAATAGAATAATGGAGTTGACTTTTAAGTATAGACTAGTGGGATCAGAAGAGTAGGTACGCTACTGGAGGATAGGAACAGTGAAAAACCAACCAGGAACCAAAAGGTAAGTTTAAAGTAAGTGTATTTTACAAAATATATAAAAGTGAACAATAACCAAATATTTACAGTGCAGGAAAATACCGGTAACAACGGAAAATCCAACTAATCAAAAGAACTACAGTCTTTATCCAACCCGTATTCCAGGGTTTGAGCGGTACAGTACTGCCCACACGGTGGCGCACCACGGAATGTCCAGTGATTGTTATTGGCAGAAAATGACGTATGGCCAAGCGCGGTTGTATTGCAGAGTCTGAATATGGAGTGGTGTAAACCCACGACGGGTGGAAGAAGGAGACAGGCTGAGCCTCCTACCAGACCAGTAGTGTGGACCAATGATACGATGGACTGTTCCAGGCACTTCTCTCTAGCTCGCCATCACCTGACCCGGAGTTGGGTCACCTGGCCTGTACAAACAAGGCCACTTAAGTTGTACATACAAAATAACAACATGGTACCAAATACAAAAAACTAGCATAAGCTATGCTAATAAAATATCCCGGAAACGCTCAAAACAAGGAGAGCATGGTTCCCAACAAAAAATAATCCTGTGTTAGCTAAATGCTAATTAGCATGTTAGCATGCTAATGCTAATAAGCATTGGCTAATTACATAAACCAAAACACATGATCGTACAGCTAACAACTTTGATAAAAACAGTTTAGCATGTCGGCTAGTTAGCATGTAGCTACGCTAACTAAATGTACATGACAACACAACTCACCAGTTCAGTTCAAATCCCTGCCCATGAACAGTAACCAATCCACAAACAATGGACACTATGGACTCTGGAAATTAACAATTGAAAGTTGAGTGTATGAGTGAAGTTTGAATTGTATTATTCAAAAGTTAGGTTTCTGACCTGCAGCTGCTGTCTCCTGGCTTCTCTCCCACCACAGTGAACAGAGAGGAGCCAGGGCAGCTTTTACCTCTGTCTAATTAGCGCTCACTCACTTCAGGTGTGTGGGCAGGAGCATGTCATGCAGCCTGCAGAGAAAACCAGGTATGAACCAGGAGTGTAGGGGAAAACCTGGACTGGATTTTAACCCTGGGTTACACAGAGCACAGGGCCTTCTCTGTGGTCTTAAACCCAGAGCACAGGGCCTTCTCTGTGGTCTTAAACCCAGAGCACAGGGCCTTCTCTGTGGTCTTAAACCCAGAGCACAGGACCTTCTCTGTGGTCTTAAACCCAGAGCACAGGACCTTCTCTGTGGTCTTAAACCCAGAGCACAGGGCCTTCTCTGTGGTCTTAAACCCAGAGCACAGGGCCTTCTCTGTGGTCTTAAACCCAGAGCACAGGGCCTTCTCTGTGGTCTTAAACCCAGAGCACAGGGCCTTCTCTGTGGTCTTAAACCCAGAGCACAGGACCTTCTCTGTGGTCTTAAACCCAGAGCACAGGGCCTTCTCTGTGGTCTTAAACCCAGAGCACAGGGCCTTCTCTGTGGTCTTAAACCCAGAGCACAGGGCCTTCTCTGTGGTTCTAAACCCAGAGCACAGGGCCTTCTCTTTAGTCTTAAACCCAGAGCACAGGGCCTTCTCTTTAGTCTTAAACCCAGAGCACAGGGCCTTCTCTGTGGTCTAAAACCCAGAGCCTTCTCTGTGGTCTTAAACCCAGAGCACAGGGCCTTCTCTGTGGTCTTAAACCCAGAGCACAGGGCCTTCTCTGTGGTCTTAAACCCAGAGCACAGGGCCTTCTCTGTGGTCTTAAACCCAGAGCACAGGGCCTTCTCTGTGGTCTTAAACCCAGAGCAGAGGGCCTTCTCTGTGGTCTTAAACCCAGAGCACAGGACCTTCTCTGTGGTCTTAAACCCAGAGCAGAGGGCCTTCTCTGTGGTCTTAAACCCAGAGCACAGGGCCTTCTCTGTGGTCTTAAACCCAGAGCACAGGGCCGCCTCTGTGGTCTAAAACCCAGAGCACAGGGCCTTCTCTGTGGTCTTAAACCCAGAGCACAGGGCCTTCTCTGTGGTCTAAAACCCAGAGCACAGGGCCTCTGTGATCTCAAACCCAGAGCACAGGGCCTTCTCTGTGGTCTCAAACCCAGAGCACAGGGCCTTCTCTGTGGTCTCAAACCCAGAGCACAGGGCCTTCTCTGTGGTCTTAAACCCAGAGCCTTCTCTGTGGTCTTAAACCCAGAGCACAGGGCCTTCTCTGTGGTCTTAAATCCAGAGCACAGGGCCTTCTCTGTGGTCTTAAACCCAGAGCACAGGGCCTTCTCTGTGGTCTTAAACCCAGAGCACAGGGCCTTCTCTGTGGTCTTAAACCCAGAGCACAGGACCTTCTCTGTGGTCTTAAACCCAGAGCACAGGGCCTTCTCTGTGGTCTTAAACCCAGAGCACAGGGCCTTCTCTGTGGTCTTAAACCCAGAGCACAGGGCCTTCTCTGTGGTCTGCAGGACACACGTCACACAAACAGCCACGAGATCAGACGATAGTCACAGGAAGTCACTCAAAATATTTGTGTGTGTGTGTGTGTGTGTGTGTGTGCGTGCGTGCGTGTGCGTGTGTGTATGTAAGTGTGCGCTTATTGTGCGCATGCGCCTGTGCGTTTGTTGGGGTGTGCAGACGGTGAGGACTTCCCCAGACAGAGGTAGTGGGGCTGGGGTTAAAATTAAACCTGTATAGGGGTGGGAGAACCAGACTGTCTGACCTGTCTCCCCAGAAAAGAGCTCTCAAAACTGGGCTTTGAGTGGACCGTTCACAGCCTAAGAACCAGGGGTCCTTTTCTACCAGTCTCCAGCGTTCTGGGCAGTGTTCTGGACAGTGTTCTGGACAGTGTTCTGGGCAGTGTTCTGGACAGTGTTCTGGACAGTGTTCTGGACAGTGTTCTGGGCAGCGTTCTGGGCAGGGTTCTGGACAGCGTTCTGGACAGTGTTCTGGACAGTGTTCTGTCAGTGTTCTGGGCAGCGTTCTGGACAGTGTTCTGGACAGTGTTCTGGACAGTTTTCTGGGCAGCGTTCTGGACAGTGTTCGGGACAGTGTTCTGGACAGCGTTCTGGGCAGGGTTCTGGACAGCGTTCTGGACAGTGTTCTGGACAGTGTTCTGGACAGTGTTCTGGACAGTGTTCTGGGCAGTGTTCTGGACAGTGTTCTGGGCAGCGTTCTGGGCAGGGTTCTGGACAGCGTTCTGGGCAGCGTTCTGGACAGCGTTCTGGACAGTGTTCTGGACAGGGTTCTGGACAGGGTTCTGGACAGCGTTCTGGACAGTGTTCTGGACAGCGTTCTGGACAGCGTTCTGGACAGCGTTCTGGGCAGCGTTCTGGGCAGCGTTCTGGACAGCGTTCTGGACAGCGTTCTGGGCAGCGTTCTGGACAGTGTTCTGGGCAGTGTTCTGGACAGTGTTCTGGACAGCGTTCTGGGCAGGGTTCTGGACAGCGTTCTGGACAGTGTTCTGGACAGTGTCCTGGGCAGCGTTCTGGACAGCGTTCTGGACAGCGTTCTGGACAGTGTTCTGGACAGTGTTCTGGACAGTGTTCTGGACAGCGTTCTGGGCAGCGTTCTGGACAGCGTTCTGGACAGCGTTCTGGACAGGGTTCTGGACAGGGTTCTGGACAGCGTTCTGGACAGCGTTCTGGACAGTGTTCTGGACAGTGTTCTGGGCAGCGTTCTGGACAGCGTTCTGGACAGCGTTCTGGACAGTGTTCTGGACAGCGTTCTGGACAGCGTTCTGGACAGCGTTCTGGGCAGCGTTCTGGATAGTGTTCTGGACAGTGTTCTGGACAGTGTTGACTAACGTGCTAACGTAATGTGCTAACGTCTTGACGGGCGTGAAGCGCGTGACCCGCGGATGACGCTCGAGTTGAACAATGTTGAACTTTTCGGGAGAAGACGAGAGCGTCTACCAATCAGGAGCCTCCTCCAACAGTGACGTGGTAACGCATTTCTCGGCAGGACCGAGGGGGACGACAACACAACAGCTATGGAGGACAAGCTGTGCTGTTAGCCCATGAGCCCTGCAGACTATAACCACCGTGACATGGAGGAGGTCAGTGAGGAGGTGTCTCTGGTCAGTTATTTAAACTTTTCACAATCACTAATACTTCCATGAACAAAATCTGTAATGTCACAGGGAGAAACAAACCCACAGATTACATATTAAAGCTACACAGAGGAAACAGTCCATGGAGACAGCAGCTGTAGTATGCTAACATGTAGCATGCTAACATGTAGCATGCTAACATGTAGCATGCTAACATGTAGCATGCTAACATGTAGTATGCTAACATGTAGCATGCTAACATGTAGCATGCTAACATGTAGTATGCTAACATGTAGCATGCTAACATGTAGTATGCTAACATGTAGCATGCTAACATGTAGCATGCTAACATGTAGCATGCTAACATGTAGCATGCTAACATGTAGCATGCTAACATGTAGCATGCTAACATGTAGCATGCTAACATGTAGTATGCTAACATGTAGCATGCTAACATGTAGTATGCTAACATGTAGCATGCTAACATGTAGTATGCTAACATGTAGTATGCTAACATGTAGCATGCTAACATGTAGCATGCTAACATGTAGCATGCTAACATGTAGTATGCTAACATGTAGCATGCTAACATGTAGTATGCTAACATGTAGCATGCTAACATGTAGCATGGTAACATGTAGCATGCTAATATGTAGTATGCTAACATGTAGTATGCTAACATGTAGTATGCTAACATGTAGTATGCTAACATGTAGTATTCTAATGGTGCGTTCAGACTAGAGTTTCGCTTTTCAGCCCAAGCCCGAGCAGGCCCGAGGCCCGACCTAAGTTTGGGCCGGGCTCGGGCCTGATTTTGGCGCTCAGCTGTCGGGTTCGTGCCGGGCTCGGGCTTCTTCTTTTTTTAAAATATATGCCATCCATCCATTTTCTACCCTTTAATCCATTTCTGGGTCAGGGGGGTGGCAGTCAGAGATGCCACCCAAGTCTCATAGCACCAGCCCCTCACTGACCCTCTGCAGGTGGTGAGTCCACAGGAGGACGGCTGCTCTCTGAGTGTGAGCATAGCCTTGATTTTTCAGTGGGGGCTTTGGGCAAAGTGGGGTTAAGTGTCTTGCCCAAGGACACAACGACAGCAGTCATCAGTGGGAGTCGGTGGAGAAGGTGTAGAGGTGGGAATTGAACCCACGACCTTCAGGACTTCATCACTTTCGTGTCCAACCCGCTGTACTTAAGGTAAACACAATGGTGGTAGCCAAGGAACCGGTCACTTTTTTCACGGTGACATCGTATTTTGCTGACATCCCAAAGTCAGTGAAAAAGGGTCTTAACTCCTACAACTCAAACAGAGTTGTAAATGGTAGTGTGCTGGCAGGTGGAAGTGTTAAAGGGAAAGTACAGGCTTCAATGAAAAGTAAAATTTACGAGGTTGAGGTGAGGTACTGACTCTGACGGCCCAAAATTCTACGACTTTTTTATACATACAACAAATTGTTAGTCCAATGGTTTAGCTGTCGCCCTTTACCATAAAAAGATTGAACATTTCTCATGGTTCAGATGTTACAAGTTTTTAGTACGTTAGCGTTAACTCGCTAACATAAGGCTGTCGACCACTTTACCAGTGTGACGTTAACTATTGTACTTAGCTATGTTAGAATAACTACCTATGGTTTGTTGACAACTTACTCTGGAAAGGTACTCGCCCAATACAGATTAGACTGCTTAGGACGTTACTTAACGAGTTGTTAGCACCACCTAGTGCAAGACAAAGTGTTGCTCTCTGTCTTTTACCATTGTTAGGAGTTTTTTGTGAGAGTTAGCAAAGATGATTTTACTCAGGTACACGTTGAGGGTCAGGAAGTGAAGGCAAGTACTTGCTCTTGTGCTATCGGGAGGTCCAAGTGCCACCATGTTGCAGCTCTCCTCATTTGGGCTGAGAAGAACTTTACTCGCACAGATGTCGAGTGTATGTGGAAGAGGCCCACGACACCCAAAACAGAGGAAATCACATCAAAGAAAGTGTCTGTGATTGCACCTTCCACATCACAAGGTTAGTACTTCGAGTAACTAGGAGATATCAGTCATGCTTTCTGTTTTGTTATCATTGAAAAACCATGACCCTATGTTTTCTTTCCATACTAAAATCTAAACCTGGGTTTAAGGTGTTGGAAATGAATGGTGCTACTGGGGTGGTATTCTCACTTAAATCCATATCAGTTACCATCATAACTTTTTATGCTATTATTTCAGCTGGAATTAAACGACCTGTCACCCAGGAGGACAGAGAATGGGCATTGTCATCTTTGGCACAGCTTGACCGTTTTACAGGTCTGGGTTGGATAATTGCTCCAGAATTGCCCCAGGTTTGACTTGTGTTTTGTATTTTATTGTTTCATGTCCTGCCTTATCAGAAACTTCACATGTACACCACATTAAATCAGTTACAAAGGTTGCAGATATCCCTAGTTAGATGGTAAATTTAGTTTGACAAATGCAAACCATTGCAAATCAGACAAACATGTTCACACTTTCATTTAAATTTCATACTGAGTAAACAAACATATATGTATGTCAGTGAACAATGTTGACTTGTATGGATCTAATTGTTGCTTTTTCTGATTCAATTATATCTTTTGGGACAGACTTTTGACCCATCCCATCACATCAAAACTTTTGATGGGCTATTGGCCAGCTCCAGTTATGGTGATGCAGAGGACAAAGCGCTGTATATGCTTTCATCCCTTGCTGTGAGCCCACAACAGAAGGAAGCCATTGAGAGAGCCACAGTTGGGCAAACTAAGAATGCCTTATGGTAATGAGACACAAAGATCTATTGATTTCAGATGTACTAAAAGTCATTAGTGACTAGCTCTTTCTTTGTATAGCTTTTTAAAAATGCTGTGAGGTTAACTGCTGCGTGTTTATTTATAACAGGATGGCATATCGCAGGAAGAGAATAACAGCCAGCAACTTTGGTCTTGTGTTGGCAGCAGTGAAGAGGAACTCTTACCCTCCTTCATTATTCAAAACCCTGCTTGGTCATTACAATCTCAAGCAGGGAGCTCATGTAAGTGATGGACACCAAGTGATTTTAACCCTGGGGTACTGTAATAAAACATATCCTTTAGTCCTTGTTTTGGCTTTTAAAAGCTACGTTAGCTGCTGTAAAACAAACAAATACACACACGCTCACACTCACACTACCACACACACACACACTTACACTTATTTCCTTCTCTCCCTTTATAAAGCACATTGTGTATGGAATTCCCTTTCTGCCCCCAGGCTTGTGATTGGGGAATCGTGCATGAGCAAAAGGCAGAAGAAGAGTATATGAAGCGCACTGGTGTGACCTTCCAGGAGAGCGGCGTGTTTCTCTCTGACAGTGGCCTGCTTGGTGGCTCCCCAGATGGGCTAGTATCTGATGACTGCATCATTGAGGTAAAATGTCCCTATGCAGCCAGAAAGAAGACCATAATTCAGGCAGCAGAGGCAAAGGACTTTTATCTCAAACTGGATGAAGTCACTGGCCTACTGAAAATGAAACAGACCCACAACTACTGGCATCAGATTCAGGGCAACCTGTACCTGACAGGAGCTGGCACTTGTCACCTGGTGGTATGGACTCCGCTGGATCTTGTAATCCTATTCATCCAGAAAGATCCAGCTTGGGCAAACAACATTACTGTTTTAGAAACATTTTATAAGAATTTTTTCCTGCCCCATATTCTCTCCGATATTAAATGATTAACCCTGCATTCTTTACATGTTCTAAAGCAGGATTTTCATTCTGAATGTTGAAGCCTCCCCAAATTGTACTTGTTTGAGATTAATGTTTAAGATATATTAACATCTGTGCATTTGTACCAGTTGCTGCTGTTTGTTTTGTTTTATTTATTCTGAAAAAAGCAGTAACGAGGAAACCCATGTAGTCCAAATAAATTGAGTGGGAGCAACAGAATCACTGTGAAGACTTGTTTTTATTAGATAGTTCAGCTGCCCTTTCATCCACGCTGTCAAATGGATATCTAAGTACTTCTCCAAATTATTCACATTTTATGGTGGATTAAACACAATTGTTTTGACAAACACCATAAAAAGTAATCTAACATTTATTGTTAAACATTTCAGTTTGTGAAAATTGATTAGCAAGGAAAAAACAACTATATTGATACATTTCTTATGGAATAAAGTTCAAAAATATATATAATCAAGGCTGATGATGGCATTGTGGCAAACAGTGAGGAAATTCATGCTATTTCACGGAGAATGGGTGTCTGTAAATTTGTGAGACACACACAAACTTTCAAAATCTTGTTGGCATGCTTTTTATACTGGTATGGAATGTAGGACAAAATGAGAAATGTTTTGAGGCGCTGAATGGAACGCTCTACATGAACTCTTGCACTGGCAATAAGTCTGTTGTAATTGTTTTCCTCCCTTGTGAACTGTCCGTTGACAAGGAATATTGGGATGTTCAGTGAAACATCTGCAGGTAAAATGTCACGAATAGTGAAACCCTTGTCAGCCATCACCATGTCACCTGCTTCTAGCTGTTGGAGTACTCCGCAGTCTGCTGTTATCGCTTTGTCTGATGTGCTTCCACCAAATAGGTCACTGGCGAATGTTGTGACTCCATTGGGGGCCACACCAATCAGAGCCTTAAGTGTGGTACATCCTTTGTAATGACTGTACAGATGACTTTGGGTGTCCAAACTTTCTGTGTTGGACACAGCTACTTCAGTACAGTCTAGCACAATGCGACAATTTGGAAACGGCTGGAAGCAATGTGGCAGGGAGGTTTGGTTCTTGAATCTGGAGGGAATTTTGTTTTCCATCATGCCTACATACAAAATGTCATACAGGGCACTGGAGATGGTGATGAAGATGTTGGTGACTGTGGCCCGGCAGCAGTTAAACCTCAGCGAAAGGTCAACAACACCACAATTTAGTCGGAGTTTCATCAAAGTCAAGAGCAACTGATCGATTAGGGGCATTTTTTGGACATTCCAATCAAAGTGATACTGGAGATCAAATTTGGAAAGAAGGGTCTCCAAAAAAAAGACTGTGGCAGCATCTGGCAAGCCAGTGTAATAGTTGACTCTGCCTGGGTGGGAGGATATTTGACTAAATGAAAACGTTTGTTTTTGTTTCTCCAATTCTTTCTTTAGTTTGTCATTTTCTTTTCTGAGCATCTCGTTCTCAATTTCGAGCACCAAAACACTCAAAGTACTTGGGGTCTTTTGAGCATTGCAGAGGTGACTTGGGCCTGGTTCCGCTCTTCCTTCGTCCTCTACAGTCGCTGGGAGCATTTTCTTTTGCCGTTTGGTTGGATGTCTGATGTGAGGGAAAGCCTTTCCCTCATTCCAGGCAAACCGTGTTGGCCCGGCTGCTTTGCCATGTGGAAAATGCCATCCACAGACCCTTGAGTTGTGGTTTGGGGTGAAATCTTTACGCCTGAAAAACAGAAAAGAACATTACATAAAGAACTCAGAGGCAATAAACAAAATAGAAGTAGGTTCTGCAAGTGCAGAACCCTTATCCCTCTCAACCCCCTTCCACAAAAGCAACAAAATTTGGCAACTGTATATACATAAATAGTGACTTTAACATTGTTAATAATGGCTTTATTCTCAAAAATGACTAATCTTGTAAATACTGAATTTATTCTTCTAAATTGTCACTTAAATCTAAAACAATTACTTTAATCTTGTAGTCACTTTAATCTTGTAAAGAATTACTTTATTCTTGTAAATTACTTAATCTTGTAATTATTTTAATTCTCGTAAATTACTTTATTTTCGTAAATGAGTTTAATTTCATAAAATATGACTTTTCATAAATAACTAGCTACTTGATTCTCATAAATAACGACTTAAAACTCATAACTATATTAAACTAGTAAATGACAACTTTATTCTCGTCAATAACTTTAATCTCGTTTAGTAATGTGGCCCCACTCCATCGTAACAGCAACAGGTAACGTTATCTTGGCTAACGTTTAGCGCAAATACTGGCGCTAGCCCACACTTAAATGTATTTTTCATGATTCTAAATCCTGCTTACCGTATCAGTTTAAGCCATCTCCTCTTCTCGTTTTCGTCCAGAGGAAAGCGGTAGTAACATATCGTTTTATTTACATCATTTCTGTTATTACAAGATGGGACACAGCACTGCACCATTGTACCGCAATTTGGTTTGGCCACGGAAGTGACGTTTTCGGCTACAATGACGTAGCGACTAGCCATCCCCATAGGCTTTAGTCCTCCGAGACCGCGGCTCCTGCCGTCCTGTCTCCCTCCAACAGCGCGCGCAAGTGTGTGTACGCGAGTGTATGCGTCGTCACTAAGGCCTGCACACTTAAACATTCCGTCTTCCTACTTTGTTTTTGGCAGCGGGAAAATGCTGTAGTATATGAACATCAGAAATGTCCGTGAGAAAACAGCTTTGGAGGACCCTACCGCGCTACTTGCTCAAAAAAATAGCTTAGCTACAGAAAAGTTACTTGGATTTGTAAATAGTGACGCTACCCTCAAGCTACTGAAAAACGTAGCGAGTTAAGCTAGTAGCGTCGCTACTGCCCATCACTGTAAACTACAGACTTAAAACATGGATTCAAAAGGCTCTGACTTGTACATTTGCATTTGTAACAACATAAATAACATTTTAATTTGGATATTCAAAGTTTTCTAATTATTAAAACCGAAATCATGCAGAGTGTAAAAACGTGACCCACCTCCTCAGACGCTAGGCAAAGACTGAGCGAGGCGCATGCGCAGACTGATCTTCTTCTTCTTGTTGCAGTATTATTGGCGGGTGGCACTCAACTTTAAAGGTGCATTTCCGCCACCTACTGTACTGGAGTGTGAACCAGAGTTACTCTACTAACGTGTGTGTGTGTGCGTATGTATACACATACGCACACACACACACACGCACCTATATATACACATATATCTATACCCACATACACCTACCCATATACACGCATATATCTACCTACTCACACATACACCCATGAACTACACTCTCCCTATAAGTCCTGCATCCTTTAAATATGCTATGATCTTTTTCACCTTCACTTTTGTTAAAATATTTTTCATTGTGACCTCCAACCCTCGCTCTTGAATATCTTGTTTTATCGTTTGCCTGAACCTCTCATACCTATTACAATTAATCAATACATGCTCTACTGACTCTGTCTCATTACACTGTGAACAAAATCCTGTCTCATGTCTATTGATTATGTGTAACGACTTATTCAAACCTGTATGCCCAATTCTCAGTCTAGTCATTATCCTCTGTACCTTGCTACTTCCTAATGCACACCACCCATCACCCACTATGCTTTGTAACTCATAGAGATGCCTCCCAGTTGTTTCCGCATTCCACTCTACTTGCCACTCATCCTTAACACTACGTTTAATTATTGACTTTGCCTCTTGTTTACTGATCGCCACTTCCATAATATACTCATTAGAAGTCAGTGCCTGCTTTGCTAGTCGGTCTGCTTCCTCATTGCCACGTATCCCCTTATGTGCTGGAATCCATAAAAACACAATTTTATAGCCTCTTCCATGGAGCCTATACAAGCTCTCATATATCTCATTTACTATATCCTGTCTGCTGTCAGATTTAAAATTCTGTATAGCTACTAATGCAGAGCTTGAATCAGAGCATATCACTACTTCTTTCACAGGCGATCCTTCCACCCACTCTAAAGCTGATGAAATTGCTAACATTTCTGTCGTAAACACTGCCAAGTCATCTGTAACTCTCCTTTTAAAAACTACTTTTAGACCCGGGATAACAAAAGCAAAGCCCGCACTCCCTGTCTCAGGTTCCTTCGATCCATCCGTATATATTGCAGTATATTCCCTATACACTGTTTCACGTCTATCAAGTACCACTTTTTCAATACCTCCAACATTACTTTGCAACTTTCTTTTCCCCAGAAAGCCTAGATCCACCAAGACTGCCGGAAACACCCACGGAGGAGTAACAGTCAATGGTGTTGTCATAGCAAACCGCTTCTGATCTAACCTTAAATCATGTGCCATTCGCTGACATTTCCAGGCGAAACTATCCCGCTTTGCCATCTCTCTTTCCCAGCAGGGCTCTAGTGTTTTCACCGCTGGATGACGCTCCTCTGTGTGCCCTTTTAAATTCACCCAGTACTGTAAAGCCAATTGCTTCCTCCTCAAATGCAAAGGCATCTCTCCCACCTCTACCTGAAGGGCCGATACTGGAGTAGTCCTAAAGGCCCCACAACAGATCCTCAATGCGCTAGCCTGCACTGTTCGGAGTCGTCCCATCACACTTGGTGCGGCTGTCCCATACACTCCACTTCCATAGTCTAACACTGCTCTCACCAGAGCTACATACATCTTCTTTAACGCCGCTCTACTAGCCCCCCATTCCTCTCCAGTCAGACACCTCATGACATTTATAATTTTCTTACATTTTTTCTCCATACACTCAACATGCATCCTCCATGTCAACCCCACATCCATCCACATTCCTAAAAATGTAAACACTTTAACCTGTTCTATGGCTTGCCCATACAGCTTAATATTTGCCTCAGCTTTCCTTTTCCTAGTGAAGACCATTACTTTTGTCTTTTCCACTGAGAATTTAAAACCCCATAAAAAAGACCATCTCTCAACTGTTCCCACCGCTTCTTGCATTTTAGTTTCCAACTGACTGACTTTCTTCCCCCTTTTCCATAATCCTCCTCCATCATCTGCAAAGAGGGACCGCCCTATCCTTTGGTCAACCTCTTCAAAAACGTCATTAATCATAATTGAAAACAAAATTGGACTAATCACACTTCCCTGGGGAGTGCCATTCTCAACTAAGTACTGCTCAGACACTGCCGACCCAATCCTCACCTGAATATACCTACACATAAAAAGTCCCTAATCCAATTAAACACTCTACCCGAAATACCCATGCGACTTAATTTAATCATTAACCCTTCCCGCCAAACCATATCATATGCTTTTTCTATATCAAAGAACACTGCCATCACCGACTCTTTATTGACCTGCGCCTTCCGAATTTCAGCTTCTAAACATACGACAGCATCCATGGTTCCCCTCCCTTTCCTGAATCCACTCTGATACTTCGACAGCATTCCCTTACTTTCCACATAATAGGACAGCCTTTCTGTAATCATCTTCTCCATCACCTTCCCCATGTGCGACGTCAGAGCAATCGGCCTATAATTACTTGGATTACACGCATCCTTACCTGGCTTCCTAATGGGAACAATAATTGCCTCCTTCCATTTCTTTGGTAAAAATCCTATCTTCCAAACTTTATTGTAGAATCCCAACATTGTAGTCATTGCTCTAGGACCTAACTGCTTAAGCATCTGATAACAAATGTTGTCTTTTCCAGGCGTGGTGTCTGCTGATTTATTTATTGCCCGCCTCAACTCCGTCAAAGTGAAAGGGGCATCCATAACTCCTCCATCATCTTCCCTCCTATTTAGTACATTTGGATGATCTGCTTTAGTCTTTTCTCTGCCTCTCTTACCCATCTCAGACAGATTTTCAACTATGGATTTTAACTAATGCTTTCGCTATCATTTCTGCTTTCTCCTCATTAGTTACTGCCATCTTATTTAGTTCCTTTAGTACTGGATACTGTCGTTCTCTCCTAATACCTCGCATACTCCTTATGGCACCCCAAATTTCCCCTACAGGTGTAGTTCTGCCAATTTTATCACAGAAACTTCTCCAATTCCGCCGTTTAGCTTTACGAATCACCTTTCGCACAATAGCCTGTGCCTTTTGGTACTCCACAAGATTCTCATAATTGAGGGTATTTCTCAGAACCTTTAGTGCAGAGTCTCTATCCTTTACTGCCGTACTACACTCCTCTGTCCACCATGGCACAGGATTTTTTTTCAGTCTCCCTTTACTCTTAGGTATGGCCTGCATCGCCGCTTCCATTATTATTGCTCGAATTTTACCATCAACGCTTTCAATATTCTGCTCTAGATCTACCAGCTCAAAGTCTCTCTCACTCACAACCCGGAAAAGTTCCCACTTAGCTTTTTCAAAAATCCACCTACCTCCTAAATCATTTTGTTCCAAAATCCCTCGACAAAAAACACTACACATAATCGGAAAGTGATCACTCCCCACTGTCGAATCTTCCTCAACTACCCACTCACATGCACCTGCCAAATTACTGGTGACCAAAGTTAGATCAAGAGCAGATGTATTCCCTGTTCGTACATCTATTCGCGTTCCTTTACCATTATTCATACAGACCATATGTTTGTCATCCATTAACTCCTCCAATACATACCCATTTACATCATTCCTCACACTCCCCCACAATGTGTTGTGAGCATTGAAGTCTCCACACAACACCACTCTAATCCTGTCCAGGCCTTCTATTTGCATCAACTTCTCTCGATACAATTTTCTACAGGGATTATAGTCATTAATCACCGCCATCTCACCTTCCCTAGTCCAAATTTCAACAGACACATACTCTTGGTCTTTTCCTGTACCTAGTTCTCTAAAGGGAACTCCTTCTTTTATAAACGTTGCACATCCCCCTCCACTACCTTCCTCTCTATCACATCTAATACTCACATATCCTGGGATCCTGAAGTCAAATCTCGCTCTAAGCCACGTCTCTTGAATACACACAATTTCAGGTTTACGAGACAGATTATCAATATACTTTTTTAGCTCTTGCCTATTTGACAACAAGCTCCTAGCATTCCATTGCAACAATAAAATCATTGTGATTAAAAACCGACTTACTTACCGTCTCCCTGGTCTTGTTTGATAATACAGTTCTTTACTCACCTCCTCCCATGAAAATCCACTCAACCCCAAATTGCATTCTGCTGCTTTTATAATGATTTGTGTTCTTTCTGATTTTGATTTTACCTCCATAGTAGAGTTCATCACGGCTACTATGAAAGTGACCAACTTCCTTATGTCCAACTCCACCACACTTTTCTGGCCTACAGCCTCCACCCTCTGGCTTACTTCTGCTCTTTCCACACTTGCTCTTCTTCCTCCCTCTCTGACACTCCTGACAGCTTCTGCATAAGTGATATTTTGTTGTGCTCGCACCTGCTGTATTTCTCTTTGCTTCTTTAACTCCTCACACCCCCTAAATGCCACACTATGCTCCCCACCACAATTGCAAAAGTGTAGCTTCTCCTGACTACATTCTGCATATTCGTGATCCTCACCACATCTAGCACACCTGCGCTTCCCTTTACACACGTTTGCTGTATGCCCATATCTCTGACACTTATAGCATCTAAGCGGCCCTGACACATACTCACGAACATTAAAACTCACAAAACCTACAGACACTTTCCTCGGCAATACCTCCTCCTCAAAGTCTATTAACACAGACTCAGAATCAATCCTTTCCCCATCTCGATTCACTTTTAGACGTCTCGCTTCATTAATCTTTGCCCCTCGTAGATTTGATTTAACTTCTTCCATTGACATTTCGAGTGACACTCCTCCGATCACCCCTTTTTTCCCTTTACTACCCGCTCCTACAATGCTAGCACTCAGTACCCGTCGCTGCTCTATCACTTTCAGCCCATATGCTCGCTCCCTCTGCTGAATATCTTTACACACAATCAACAAGTTCCCATCCCTCAACACTTTCGCCAGCAGGATATCCCCCACCTTTTTCCTCAAGACTGTAGTGAGCCTAATGGGATTCATTGTTGCAATTCCTCCCTGCTCCCCAAACCTCAAAATAACCTTATGTTCTAAGGCTATCGACTCCCTCTCCACTCTCTCTCTCCTGTATGCCTCATTCTCCCCCTCATTGCTAGCTACACTTCCCCGCACCCCTTGGCTATGTCCCAACGTCATCAATACGGAGTTCAAACTGCGTTAATTGTACATAGCGATAGTGCCTTTGTGCCTAATGGACGTTAAACCATAAGCATTAATGGTTTACAATCATGTTAGCAATGCATCAACGCAAGAGGGGAAACGTTAACGCTAATATTTGTGTGTTTTTTTATTCGGAGAGAACGGTGGGCAATAATGAAGAGCACTCACTTAACTGTTAATACACTGTTGTAGCTTTGAGTTACTACGTATAAAGCTAAGCGTTATGTTGTCGTAGAAAGACAAGTGTAGCCGACAATAACTAATCTGTATCTGCAGTAACTGAATCACAAAACACGTAACACAAGCATCTTACCGTGACCGCAGATCGTCGCACGTGTAGTACTGTCCAGTAAAAGAAATGACGTGACTTCTTCTTATAAAATTTTCCGGCAGGCGGTACACTGGCGGAAGTGACGTAACAGGGGCTCCTGATGGAGGTCACGTGACAGGGGCTGAACAGGGAGGTCTGCGAGGGGGGGGGAGTCTGCAGCCAGACTCTCAGCGACTCACAGCTCCTTGAGTCAGTGGGTAACGAACATGGAGAGCTATCTAAACACAAACCAGATGATGAAGAGTGTGTTAACATACTGATTGCTTTGTAAAATATATGCTCCAAATCATAATGTGTCATTAAATATCCACGAGATGTTCCCTAAAAAGCAAAATTGATAACCGGGCCGTGCTCAAGCGCCTGAGTCACGCGAGTCAACCGGAATATGCCGTGAGTCGCAAATGCGTGCTTGCTCTTTCTGCAAATATGGCCGTCTGCTAAGCGCCCGGTCTCCGAGAAGTCCCATACGCACGAGCACAACCTTCATCTTTGAGATAGGGCGCCATCCTTGGGATCACCGGCTTGAAAGAAGTATTGACACAAAACTTAATTTTGATATTTTTTTTTCTTCAGTTAGACTGCAAAAAATAATGTCATGTTTAAAGTCTGTAATTGTTTCCGTTTTAATAAATAAAAAGAATCTTACAATCATGGTTGGTTTTTTTCTGTATTTATCCTCTCTTTATTTACAAAACTTCAACAAGTCCCACACACACTAATGTCTAAGGTTTGGAAGTGCTTTGGAAAAGGGAACTCCCAGGAAGCTGCAGGAGCTTATAGGCGGGGCCCAAAACAACACATGTAAAACACATGTGACACTTTATACCTTTATACTTTCATAAACACACATAAACATTTGAACCCACTCACACATCCTCACAGTTTCAGTCTGGACTCTTCCTTTTCTGGTACTTGGTCTTACACATAGTAATGTAACTGGTGACACATGTGTATCCATAGCAACATACATGTTACATAATAAGTGACATCATTTCACAGTAATTAACCTGCAAAATTAACACAATATCTGCAGCGAACAATAAAATACTGAGATTAAAACCATCAATAGTTAAACGCAGGTTTGCATTCTTCATTTCTGGAGCTAAATCATTCACATAAATTGCAGATAAAGTTGGAGAGAAGACAAACAGCCTCAGAAGATCATTCACTGCTCACAGGCGAACAGAGCCTTGTGAAGGATTTTATACATTTATACAAATATCCAGTAATGCTACCTTTTAATTCACTTCTTCTATTCAAAACTGCAGCGGGTCCGGGGTGGGGCTGACCACGGAGAGGAGATGGTTGAGGATGAGCCGCTCCATGGTCTTCATCAGGTGGGAGGTCAGTGCGACTGGTCTGTAGTGAGCCGGTTCCTTCGCGTGTGCCGTTTTTGGAACCGGGATCACACAGGAGGTCTTCCACAGGACAGGGACCTTCTCCAGGCTGATTCTACTGCACTTATCAGGCTTCTTCCTCTGCTTCAGTGGATTCTCTGCTGGAGAAGATGTTTTATCACAGACACAGAAGGAAAATCCAGCCACAGACGACAAAAGGAAAAAAAAAGACAAGCTGCAAGAAGAAAACACACTTTATCCAGCATTCAAAAAGAAAAGAAGAAGTGAGGAATCTGAAACAGCAAACACAAATATAAACATACATGAACAACATGATTGGGACGTGTCATAAACAACACGACTGTTGGCTCTTGGAGGAAACAAGGAAGTAGAGGAAAGGCCTGTGGAAGGAAGTGAACACTGTCCTCAATAAAGCATCAGAAGACAGACTCTGCCTCAATACTGTGGAAGTCATGGAGCAGAAATAACACACATGAAAGAACTAAACTACTGCTTTATCCATGTGGGGCCAGAGCTGCATCAACCATTCAAAACAACAGCAACTCTCACAGGTTCTGAGTCCAACACTGAAAAAGAAGTCCTAGACATTGTTCAAAGCATGAAAACAAAAAGTTCACAAGATCGAGACGATGAGTTTGACGTCTGCACGACCAAAGAAGTCATCAGTGACATTTCCCGGCCCTTAACTCAAATATTTAAGCTAACGTACTCTACTGGATCATTCCCATGTCTAATGACAACTGCAGAAGTCAGACTCATTCACAAACCAGGAGACAAACTGCTCTAACTAGAGCCCAACTCTATCTTATCTCTTAGCACAAAAGCTAAAATGCATCCTTTGTCCTAAAGCGGCAGAAGAAACACATGTTTAATATATATGCTCTGTATGTTCATGGGGAGGCTGCACCTTTTTACTTCTTTCTCCATTTAGAGCCCACCACTTGGAAACACAAATACATTTGTACAAACACATTGATATTGTAAATATACTAAAACACCATTTAGGCAACATAACATGTATGATCGCAAAGGTAGTATTGGTACGCC
Source organism: Knipowitschia caucasica (assembly GCA_964034765.1). Lineage (NCBI taxonomy): Eukaryota > Metazoa > Chordata > Actinopteri > Gobiiformes > Gobiidae > Knipowitschia > Knipowitschia caucasica. Next base: position 4,675,831 of record OZ035825.1, read on the forward strand.
ATTTATGCATTTGCGTGTAGACAGATAACCGGAGTTTTGCGTGACCGCTGCTGAGAGCGGTTCACTGCAACGGACATCCTCGCTCCACATCAGAGAGCAGCAAAGTGAACAGGCAGGACTAAACCAGGACTAAACCGGAGGACGGGGGTCAGTGCTTGTAAACATAGGTCTTCACCCTGAGTTTCTACATGACTGTAAGTGCCGCTGCACAAGCACTGGCGTCTGCATCTAAGCTCCGCCCACTTCTGTGGTTTTTCTCCAACGCAGGACGTCAGAGGACCCACATGTTTGAATGTGATGAAAACGCAGATGTTCGGTTATGTGTGGATGCAAATTATTTCATAAATCATGCGGTTTTTCATGTACATCAAGATACATTGTAGACATAAAGAACCCTCAATATATTTAGAAATAAAATGTATGTTTTGCATTTTTGTAGTAGGTAGATCATTTTGACTTGATCATTTTATAAATGCTTGCATGCTGAAAAAGTGTGAGCACCCCTGCTGTAGAGTCTGACTCTGGGTTCACATGATGCAGCCTCAGCTCTGTCTCCTTCACTTTGTTCTGCTGCGTCTTCACACCTGCTTCTCTACAGGTTTTATTGTGTTTATGAAGAGATGACCCATGAGTAAAAGACTTTCCATACTTTTCACAGACAAATGGCTTCTCTCCAGTGTGGATCCTCTGATAAACTTTGAGAGAACCACTGTGAGAAAAACTCCAATCACAAACGTCACAGCTGAACGGTTTTTATCCAGTGTGGATTCTGCTGTGGCTCTTGAGATGTCCTTTTCTAGAAAAACATGTTCCACACTGATCACACTCGTATGGTTTTTCTCCAGTGTGGATTCTGTAGTGCTCAGTGAGGAGATATAATTGTGTAAAAGCCTTTTCACACTGGTCACATTGGTGAGGTCTCTCTCCTGTGTGGACACGCTTATGTAGTGAGAGCTGCTGTTTGATCCTAAATGTTTTTCCACACTGGTCACAGTGAAATGGTTTCTCTCCTGTGTGGATCCTCTGATGATCTTTGAGATTAACCTCTCGTCCAAAACTCTGATCACAAACGTAACAGCTGAACGGTTTTTCTCCAGTGTGGATTCTGCTGTGGCTCTTGAGATGTCCTTTTCTAGAAAAACATGTTCCACACTGATCACACTCGTATGGTTTTTCTCCAGTGTGAGTTCTGTAGTGTCTCTTTAGTGCAAGAGCAGAGCTGCAGGTCTTTCCACACTGATCACACTCGTATGGTTTTTCTCCTGTGTGGATCCTCTGATGATATTTGAGATGATGCTCATGTCTAAAACTCTGATCACAAACGTAACAGCTGAACGGTTTTTCTCCAGTGTGGATTCTGCTGTGGACCTTGAGATTTCCTTTTGCAGTAAAACATGTTCCACACTGATCACACTCGTATGGTTTTTCTCCAGTATGAGTTCTGTAGTGTCTCTTTAGTGCAAGAGCAGAGCTGCAGGTCTTTCCACACTGATCACACTCGTATGGTTTTTCTCCTGTGTGGATCCTCTGATGATCTTTGAGATAAACCTCTCGCGTAAAACTTTTTCCAGTGTGGATGCTGCTGTGGACCTTGAGCTGTGCTTTTGTAGTAAAACCTGTTCCACACTGATCACACTCGTATGGTTTTTCTCCAGTGTGGATTCTGTAGTGTCTCTTTAGTGCAAGAGCAGAGCTGCAGGTCTTTCCACACTGATCACACTCGTATGGTTTTTCTCCTGTGTGGATCCTCTGATGATCTTTGAGATAAACCTCTCGCGTAAAACTTTTATCACAAACGTAACAGCTGAACGGTTTTTCTCCAGTGTGGATTCTGCTGTGGCGCTCGAGATGTGCTTTTGTAGTAAAACCTGTTCCACACAGATCACACTCGTATGGTTTTTCTCCAGTGTGGATTCTGTAGTGGGTCTTTAGATTAGAAGCAGAGCTGCAGGTCTTTCCACACTGATCACACTCGTATGGTTTTTCTCCAGTGTGGATTCTGCTGTGGACCTTGAGATGTGCTTTTGTAGTAAAACCTGTTCCACACAGATCACACTCGTATGGTTTTTCTCCAGTGTGGATCCTCTTATGAACTTTGAGAGAACCACTCTGAGTAAAACTCTGATCACAAACGTCGCAGCTGAAGGGTTTTTCTCCAGTGTGTATTCTGCTGTGGCGCTCGAGATGTCCTTTTGTAGTAAAACCTGTTCCACACAGATCACACTCGTATGGTTTTTCTCCAGTGTGGATTCTGCTGTGGACCTTGAGATGTTCTTTTGTAGTAAAACCTGTTCCACACAGATCACACTCGTATGGTTTTTCTCCAGTGTGGATTCTGCTGTGGACCTTGAGATGTTCTTTTGTAGTAAAACCTGTTCCACACAGATCACACTCGTATGGTTTTTCTCCAGTGTGGATCCTCTTATGAACTTTGAGAGAACCACTCTGAGTAAAACTCTGATCACAAACGTCGCAGCTGAAGGGTTTTTCTCCAGTGTGTATTCTGCTGTGGCGCTCGAGATGTCCTTTTGTAGTAAAACCTGTTCCACACTGATCACACTCGTATGGTTTTTCTCCAGTGTGAGTTCTGTAGTGGGTCTTTAGTGCAAAAGCAGAGCTGCAGGTCTTTCCACACTGATCACAGGTGAACCTCATTCTGTAGATGGACTTTGTAGATCTGCCACAAACACAACAAAGACATGTTATGAATATATATATGAATACAAACGTTTCTTAAGCTGAAAATACAACCCACGTGTATTTTTGCTACAGTGACGTGTATTTGGAAAAAAATAAAAATAAAATAAAATGCAGCTTTCAATTACATTCCCAATTTTGAAAAAGAATTACAAAAAAACTAAATTAAAGTTGTGTAAACATTAATATGATTAAAAAAATAATAATGTATAGGTTTACTTTAAAAAAATTACATTATATTACATTACATTTTCATCCCTTTAATCATCCATTTCTGGGTCAAGGGGATTCAGAGCTGCCGCCCCCCACTTTCACAAAATAAGAAGATAAAAGAATAAGAACAAGTGAGCCCACACAGAGTCAGGAGAACAACCCTGCTTCAGGCCGGACTCAGAGGATGGGACAGAGAAAGGAAGTGATAGAGGGAGGGGTGAGAGGGAGACGAGGGAAAGAGGTGGAGAGTGGAGGCTCAGAGAGGAAGGACAGAGAGGAGAGAGGAGGAGAGAGGAGGGAGTGTGTCAGGACAGACCACAAACGTTTTCCTGGAGCACACAGCAGAGAACACAGAGCAGAGAACACAGAGCAGAGAGCAGAGAGCACAGAGCAGAGAGCACAGAGCCATGCTGTGAGAAGATAACGTCCTCTCGGTGAACAGTACTTTTTTTTTTTTTTTAAACAATGCTCTGGGAAACGACAGGAAGTCCTAAATCGCTCTGAAACAGTTGTTGTTTTGGGCTTTACTATTTTTATTTCTCTTGCTTTTTTCTGCCTGAGATGTTACAGGCAGAACACTGTTCATGGTTTTACACTGGCCCAGACCAGAGCAGAGAGGATTCATGGTCCAAACCAAGCGGATAAGGCCAAAATCCCCTGGAGGAATGGTAACTTTTTGTAAAATGCTAAAAGGGGCATTTAGCATTTTACTTTGGACTAGAGCAGAGTAAATGGTCCGAATAAAGTGGCTGCTCCACCTTGTGACCTGTCCTGCTCCACCCTGAGACTACTCCACCTCTGCGGCAGTGACCTGAAGGACTGTTGCCGATTGTTACTATTATCTCTTTAGAATGGTCAAATTTATTTTTTATTTTTGCTGCTACAGAACACCTGAATTTCTCCTAACTATCCTAACTAATTTCTATCTAACTTTTATAAATGCATGTTGTACGTCCTGCCCTTTCAGTTCAACACAACATTCAGTTTCACTAAATAAAAACCAGGGGCCGTATTCCTAAAGATTCTTAGAGCTAAAAGTTGCTCCTAGTGGCCAAATTCTAAGAATTTTCTTAGAATCTTGACCAACTCTTAGAAATTCCCCTAAAAGTGAGGAGCAGATCCTAGTTAAGATAAAAGCTATTCCTAAAGAATCCTAGCTCTAAAGAGAGTTCCTAAGGTGAAATCTCTGAGCGGAGGACTATTAGCAACTGAAAAGTTCCCTAAGAGACAAAATGGTGGACGGAAGAGGCAGGAGAAATATTCTATACTCTGGATGTAGAGGCAGGAGAAATATTCTATACTCTGGATGTAGAGGCAGGAGAAATATTCTATACTCTGGATGTAGAGGCAGTTGTGAATCAGAAGTCACTCCACTTATTATATAATGCCCTCCTCCTTCCGTACCTAAACTATTGTGTAGAAATATGGGGGAATAATTATAAAACTACTATCCAGCCCATTCTGATACTACAAAAGAAAGCAGTCAGATTAGTTAACAATGCAGACTATCATGCTCCAACAAACCCATTATTTATCAAATTGAATATTTTAAAATTAAATTATCTCAACACAGCTGTTGTTATGCACCAAGTCCATAACTACAAGCTCCCAAATTGTATACAAGAAAGATTATAGTGAGTCTCTCTGGGTTTAAACCTAAGAGGAACGCATGTTTATCAAAAAAGAAACGTTAGAACAAACAAAGGTCAATGTGTTTCCATCAGAGGAGCACATCTTTGGAACAGTCTGGATGACTCATTGAAAAACGCAACATCAGTCAGAACATTCAAAAACAAATTCAAATTTAAAGAACTTAAAGAACTAGAACTTAACAATATCTAACCTCTTATTACATATTATATATATAATGGTCTTTTTTAGAATATAAATGTGTATACATGAAGGTATGTATGTACAGTGCCTTGCTAAAGTATTCGCCCCCCTTGAACCTTTCAACATTTCGCCACATTTCAGGCTTCAAACAAAGATAATTAAAAAAAATGTTTTTTTGTCAAGAATCAACAACAAGTGGGACACAATCGTGAAGTGGAACAAAATGTATTGGATAATTTAAACCTTTTTAACAAATAAAAAACTGAAAAGTTGGGCGTGCAATATTATTCGGCCCCTTTACTTTCAGTGCAGCAAACTCACTCCAGAAGTTCAGTGAGGATCTTTGAATGATCCAATGTTGTCCTAAATGACTGATGATGATAAATAGAATGCACCTGTGATCAGTCTTCTCCTTGTTTGAGATGAAAGTTTGGAGGGACGGCCGGGTCTTGGTAGATTTGCAGTGGTCTGATACTCCTTCCATTTCAATATAATTGCTAGCACAGTGCTCCTTGAGATGTTTAAAGCTTGGGAAATCTTTTTGTATCCAAATCCGGCTTTAAACTTCTCCACAACAGTATCTCGGACCTGCCTGGTGTGTTCCTTTGTCTTCATGGTTCTCTCTGCGCTTTAAACAGAACCCTGAGACTATCAAAGAGCAGGTGCATTTATACGGAGACTTGATTACGTAAAAGCAACACAGCTCATCACCCTGAACACACCATCCCCACTGTCAAACATGGTGGTGGCAGCATCATGGTTAGGAGCTGCTTTTCTTCAGCAGGGACAGGGAAGATAGCTAAAATTGATGGGAAGATGGAAGGAGCCAAATACAGGACCATTCTGGAAGAAAACCTGTTGGAGTCTGCAAAAGACCTGAGACTGGGACGGAGATTTATCTTCCAACAGGACAATGATCCAAAACATAAAGCCAAATCTACAATGGAATGGTTCACAAATAGACGTATCCAGGTGTTAGAATGGCCAAGTCAAAGTCCAGACCTGAATCCAATCGAGAATCTGTGGAAAGAGCTGAAGACTGCTGTTCACAAACGCTCTCCATCCAACATCACTGAGCTCGAGCTGTTTTGCAAGGAAGAATGGGCAAGAATTCCAGTCTCTCGATGTGCAAAACTGATAGACATACCCCAAGCGACTTGCAGCTGTAATTGCAGCAAAAGGTGGCGCTACAAAGTATTAGTTCAAGGGGGCCGAATAATATTGCACGCCCCAATTTTCAGTTTTTTATTTGTTAAAAAAGTTTAAATTATCCAATAAATTTCGTTCCACTTCACGATTGTGTCCCCCCAAAAAAAATATTTTTATAATCTTTGTTTGAAGCCTGAAATGTGGCGAAATGTTGAAAGGTTCAAGGGGGCCGAATACTTTATTAATACTATACCACTGTATATGTGTGTGTATATGTATGCATGCATATGTACATATGTGTGTGTGTGTATGTATATGTATACATCTTTTTTTTTTTTGTGTACAACCCGAGGAAATGTTTATGTAACATTTACCGTGAAAACACTTTGTAAACAAATGATTAATGCCATATTTGATGTATGCTTGGTGCTATCTATCTTTTGTAAATTGTAATGAATTTGTATTGGGTTTGGCTCCAATAAGTGTCTCACTTCAGCCAAAACCCCTTCAGTCATTTATTTATGTTTTTCTTTTAATGTTTTGTTGACTATTGTAGTCTGAAATGAAGAGACTGAAATAAAACTAACTAACTAGAGGCAGTGCTCACAGCTGATCCATTTAAACCTTTTTACACAAAAGTGAGTAGAAATGGTAAAAGTTGAGAGAAAAAAATGACCAGCCTGGTAATTAATAAAAGCAAGTAAATATAACTATTATTGTGTTAATACTGTGCAAGTGGGCCTACATTTTCACACATTCAGTACAAATGAATGAATACTTTATTTCGAGCCACGGCAAACAAGAAAAAAGGACAACAACAAACAAAACAGAATAGAAAAAGTACAAATATACTGTTTTGTTTTATTAACAACGATCCAGCTCAAAAAGGAGTGAGAAGAAGTTAAGACTGTTAAACTCCCACTCTCTATTTCTCATTCTAAATGAACTTAAATGAAGTGGTTGCACAGCTCAGTTTATTCTGTGGTATATTTACAGTTTTGCAACAGCGACATTTATAATAACATGACCTTGACTTGTACAGTGTATGTCTAATATGTTTATATTGTTTCCTTAATTCCTTAAATTTCTTTCAGTATCAGTCTTTACTAATCCTAACGTTGTCATTATCGTCATTTATCCATATATATTAGGGCTGTCAAACGATTAATTTTTTTTAGTTGATTAATCGCATAGTAATGGTGAGTTAACTCGCATTTTAAGCATCCTATTTCAAATCCACTCCAATTGAAGTTAAATGAGATTTTCAAATGTAATGACACATTGTTATTCATACCAAATGTACTTAAATCTGTTTGACTTGCTCACAACCTTCTACTTTTGGGTACAACCAACAAGAGCTGTTAATGAAAGGGAAAATATAGGTACCCCAGCTTTAATTTTGCGAGTTTGGTTGCATTTCAGCGTGTCTCCTCCTCTCCTCCGTGTGTCACACAACATCAGAGAATGGCCCCTGTGCGTGTATATATACGAGTGTATTATATGACCACGTTACCGCTGTCACCATCACACATGCACGTGTCCGCGGCATTCTGAGTGATATTATTATAAATGGGCGGGTCATTCGGACATGCGATTGCCTTCCAGCCCATTTCAGAACAGGTACTCCCATATTGCCAGCCGTTTCTGATGATTTTTACTGAATTTTCAAGACCCACAGAATATTGTGTATTATGACAATCTGAAATCCAAAACCATATTCTGAAAGAATGGACTGTCTACTTTCATCAGCAAAAATAATTTTGTTTCTAGCTTGTTTCGTTCCCCTGTAATCCCCAGTCGAGTAGAGGTAAGTTTTATTGAAATCACCAGAAAGTGCATCTAGCTGTTTTCAAACCATTCATAGAGCAATGCTGCCATCTGCTGGCTCGATAAAATATTGCCTCAAACCTTACATATTTGATACAATAGACATCTGGGAACGTGAAAATAGCGGGAAACGCAATTGACGTGTTAACACGTCAATGGCAGTTAATGCGTTAATTATTTTTTAACGTGTTAATGAAAACGGTAATTAACGCGATAATTTTGACAGCCCTAATATATATATATAATATATATATTATATTTATGTGTGTGATAAATTGGTGCTGAGCGAACTCTCATGATGTGGTGTAAAAGTCTAACTTACTGTTCACAATATTAATTTAACATTGATATTTCTGACTTTCTACCTTTCTGACTATTATTCACAATGACACAGTCTTCCTAAGATTAGATTCCATGATTGAGTTTGTCCATTTTAGGGCCCTTACTTTGCCCATTATCATCAAAAATAAGTTCTCTAACTTTTAGGATCAACCAATCACAGCGTCTGAAATGATGACTCATACCTAGCGACGGGGTCGGCCACGCCTCCTCACTAAGATAAAAGTTGTAGTCCATTCCTTGCTCAGAGTTCTCTAATAGTGTTCTGGAATAACTTTTAAGCTAAGACTCCTAGTTAGGAGTTTTTAGTTTAAGTTTGGAGCTCTCTGAGAGGACTCTTAGAATCTTTAGGAATACGGCCCCAAAATCCTTCTTAAAAGTGAGGTCAAATAATCCATGTTGTGTAAACGTAAAATCAAATCAGCAGTGTTCCCCGGTACAAGTGTTGGTCTTTAAAACATATGTTCATCGTCCACAGCGGTGGCATTGAGCCTCGGCAGACTTCATAAAACAAACACATTTAATCCAATACAATGCAAGTAAGTAAGATTTATTTATATAGCGCCTTTCACAGACCAGAGTCACAAAGAGCTTTACAAATGTTATTTTTGGGCATCTGTCTCTCACTCCACACAGAGATGGGAGCGGGGCCAGTACAGGAGGCGTATGCCAGATCTATTGTACATGTTTTTAGTGGTAGGGGAAACCGGAGCACCCGGAGAAAACCTAGGCAGACACGGTGAGAACAAGCAAACTCCACTTAGAAAGGTCCTTTTCCGACCGGGATTCGAACCCAGGACATTCTTGCTGAGAAGGAAAAGTGCCTAACACAAGGCTCTCGAGCAGCATGCGGCGGCTCTCGGCCAATCAGGACACGGCTCTGCGGCTCTCATCACGTTTGAAGAAAATGATACTTCTTTACTAATAATATGCATCAAAATGCCGTCTCTTTCCGTCTTTTACCTCCAGAGCCTTTCATCTAGCTGTAATAGTTTGCAACATTCAAAAGTCTCCTGTTCGCTCGTGAAGGGCAGATGAAGCCCCGTAACAACGAGGCTTTGACTGTCTCATACATAGACATAAAAAGAGTAGACGCCGCATGTACCGCTACCGTCTATCGGCGCTGACGAGCCGTGGGGCCGCCATCTTGGACCGGTCACCTGCTCCTCTCGGTGCCATCTGTTTAGCAGGTGCAGTGACGCGTCAGCACATTTAAAAGGGGCCATATTTCACTTTTCTTCATTTTTCACAGTCCATCCTTTGCACATGTGAGATAATAACTTGGGTGATACACAACACTCAAAACTTAAATTATTGCAATTTCATGCATAGAGATGATGTTACCTCATGTGAAACGCTTGGATCTGTGCTCCTCTGCCTGTGAGCCCGACTCCCTATGTCCTCGATCCAGAATCAGACCCTGATTATTTAGTTCACAGTGACGTACAGAGTTAGCTTCATTGTACTCACATAGGCTACTGTTAGCATCTTTTATGTTGGAATAACATGTTTCCAGATCAGCTTTGAGTAGGTCCCGTTTCAAGGAAACTGTAGTTCTGGAACAGTCTTTGGTGGTGACACGTCACTCACAAAGAGACATCTGTGAGTTTTGTAGCGGATTTCGGACTCGCGGATACGAGGCAGATCCTTCTGAACAAAGTCTTCAGAAACAAATACTCTCGTCACATATTTACACCCACAACACATTTTATCCAAGCTTTATTTATATATCGCCTTTCACAGACCAGAGTCACAAAGCGGTTTACAATTGTTATTTTTTGGGCACTTGTCCCCTCACTCCACACAGAGATGGGAGCGGGGTCGCCGAACAGGAGGCGCATGCCAGACCTATTGTACATATTTTTTGTGGTAGGGGAAACCGGAGTACCCGGAGGAAACCTACGCAGACACGGGGAGAACATGCAAACTCCACTCAGAAAGGCCCTGGTCCGGCCGGGATTCGAACCCAGGAGCTTCTTGCTGAGAGGCGAGACGTGCTATCCACTCAGCCACCGTGCAACCACCCAGAAAGCGAGTGGCCAATTAAGTCTGCAAAAGAAGTTTCTGCCGCTGCTCGTGAAAGCATCACAACCATGCAAAAGAAATCCTTCGTGGCAGCACTTACCAGAGCCCAAACAAGGCGCCAAAATGAAGTTCCAGTCCATAGACATCCCGCTGGTACAGTCATCCAAAGCTTGATGGATGTAAAGCGTTTCAGCAGTCTATCTCGTCTGGTCAAAACCATCGCTTTAGTTTGGAGGGCTGCCAGAAGATTCCTGACACCAAACAAATCCATAAAGGACCCAAAGTGGGAGGCAATCCCAACGGAAGGCGTCGTCAACGCGTCTGAACGTCAAGATGCCCTCCGAGACATCTTCCTTGCTGCACAAGAAGGAGTAACCTTCCCAGCTACGACCACAGACCGCTTGGTGGTATATAGAGAACCTGAAACAGGTCTGCTAGTCTGCGGAGGAAGAATCCACGGCTTCAGGGAAGACGGCCGAGCAGTACCCCTACTACCTCCCAACGCATGGGTGTCCACTCTTTTGGCAAGAGAGGCTCATAACGAGGCCCATGAGGGCGTGGCTGCAACCTTGTTGAAGATGAGGAGGGGTGCTTGGGTCATCAGAGGAAGAAGGATTGCCCAAAAAGTGGTGGGAGGCTGTATTTTCTGCAAAAAGTCCAAAGCAAAACTTTGTCAGCAGATAATGGGGGACCTGCCCCCTGAGAGAACCGGGCCTGCCGCACCATTCGAATATACTACAGTGGATCTATTCGGGCCATACCACGTTAGAGACGACATTAAAAAACGGGTCACCACAAAAGTATGGGGTGTTGTGTTCAGTTGCATGACCAGTAGGGCAGTACACGCCGACCTGGTCAACACATTGTCCACAGAGAGCTTCCTTTTGACCTACCAACGGTTCACTGCAATCAGAGGGCATCCACGAAGGGTTTGGTCTGATCCAGGGACAAACTTTGTCGGTGCCAAACCTGTCCTAAAGGATTTATACAGCTTCCTTGACGCTCAAAACAAAACTGCTGTAGAGGAGTTATCAGCTCAAAAAGGCACCAAGTGGGATTGGACAATCCATCCAGCTGATTCACCTCACCGAAATGGGGCTGCTGAAGCCGCTGTTCGCATCCTCAATAAGGCGCTCCAGAGCTTGGGCCCCAGCGCTGGCCTCAGTTATAGCGAGTTCCAAACAACTCTGCAACTCGCTGCTAACCTCGCCAACGAGCGACCAATAGATGCCACAATCCAAAGCCACGAAGACTGCGTTCAGTACGTATCACCCAACACGCTTCTCCTGGGCCGTGCCTCTCCAACCGGGGACATCAAAACATTTGACTTCACAAGATACCCCTACAAGAGGCTCAGAGAGATGCAGCACCAAGTTGACAAGTTCTGGAGGTCCTGGAGCCAGCTTGCTGGCCCAAACATGTTTGTTAGAAGCAAATGGCATACCTCACATCGAAACGTTGCCGTCGGTGATGTCGTCTAGTTATGTGACCAGAATGCAGTGAGGGGCCAGTTCAAACTGGGACGCGTTGTGGCTGTGAACCCTGACGGTAGGGGCGTTGTTCGAGATGTAAACGTCAAAGTGGTCCAGAGCTCATCTCTTCCAGTGACAAGGCCCACAACAGGCAAGCAGTCACGTAAAGTCCTGAAGGATGCTGCCCAAACAACAGTCCTGCACAGAGACGTTCGACGCTTGGTTGTTCTGCTACCAGCTGAGGACCAAACTTAAGCTTGAAGTCGGTCCTTACCTGCAGTTCGCCGTTTCTGGTTTACAATCTCCCCATCGGCTCCCGTGCAAAGATCGAGTGGGAGGTGTGCTGGCGAACTGCGTTCTAGTCCCGCTCCCCCTCCTCACCGGAGGGAAATGGTGGGTGAAACGGCTCACCTGCGTGATCTGCATCCACCCGGGGTGGTTAAAAGGGACGGACACGGACACTTCTGTGTGTGAGTTCGAGTGGGACAAGCGATCTCAGCGCCCCAGCAGCGAAAAAAAGACAACAATAAAGACAAAAACTGTGCAAGAGTAACCCTCTCACAACCCCATGAGAGACAGCCGGTAAGCGCCGTTCCTCATTTGCGATCGCTTGAACTTACGCGGCGACGCGTTCAAGAGCCCTTGGGAGGAGAGGAAACACGGACTCAAAAAACAGTTACTTTGTTTGATTGTTGTTTATAAAACGTACTGTTGTTAGACAAAACAAAAGCTAACTCCAGGAAGGAATGCGGGTTAACTAGCCTTATATTCGCCTTTATGTAAAGATTATGAAGAATGTTAAGTTTGAAAACGGAATGTTTCATGTATACGGATCATGTTTGGAAAACGCAGTTCGCAATCATGTTAAAATCAATTACTTAGTGTTAAAATGTTGAAATATATTACTTTAAAAATGTGCTAAAACCAGAACTGTTGATCCTTTGATAAAAAGCTAAGATAATGTATTAAGTCTCAAATGTGGTTAAAAACTTTTGTAAAAATAAATAAGGGAATAGACTTTACTTTTGTGAAAATAGACTAGTTTGTAACTCATTTGGTTAATTGGCATGTGTTAATACTACAATACAACTATAAAAATGTATAAGAATGTTTAAAAAAGGTCTTAAACACACAGTTTACTGGTATTTACTTAAAAGCAGGTTAAAATATAGATTAATTCATTTGGGGGTGAATATTATTTAAAATAAGATACTGGTTTGTTTACTAGCAGGAACATTATTTGTTGAAAGTGCAATTAGAAGACGGTTTATTTGCATAGGAAAATGACTGTATGTTTCTGTTCTCTTTTTGAGGTTTTTCACCTGAACCTAGAGCTGAAACCAAGCCAAATAAATGGCATGAATCAAGAACCATGGCTGATCATTGAGTGAAATCCAGTTCAAACTCATATGTGGAGGGTTTATCCCTTTCAAGTGGGGAATTTGCACAAACATATCACCAAATAACTTGACAAATACAGTAACACTGATAACAGGTAAAGTGACAGAGTTACTAGTGAATTATCAGTGGCACTTGTACAGACTCAGCAGTTCTTGTTGAGGTATATAAACAAGGTATATAACAAAATACTGGAAAGATTGAACATGTCAGACTGTAAGCCACGTTCTACTCCTTGTGAGCTGAAACAAAACTTTGAAGTAGAAGGTGAACTAGTAGATTCTGGTAGATACAGAGAACTAGTGGGCAGCCTGGTTTATTTAATGACAGGTACAAGACCAGATTAAAGTTGGATAGTGATACTTAAAAGGGACACTAAACAAAGAGTTATGTTAAAGAAAGGCAGACGGTAAGACTTATAGCAGACAGTGATGCAGATGTCACAGATTTGTGTGACAGGAGAAGAACGACAGGGACTGTTTTACACTCTCTGAGAGTGGGCCTATTATATGATGGAAAAGTAGAAAGTACTCTACAGTAGCTTTGTCAACGTGTGAGGCACAGTACATGTTTATACCTCTCACAACTACTCAAAGGATTGGACTCAGAAAAACAATACCCTATTAACCGACAAAGATGTAAACATATTGACAATCGATTCTATTTCATTCAATCTGCACTAAAAAAGAATAAAATAAATGTTGTATATTGTGCAACAGCAGACATGGCAGCTGATGTAATGACTAACTCAGTGAAAAAGTTAGAATGGAAAGGTTCACACATTTTCTGTTTTGAATGTAAATGTAATGTAAATATGCCTGTGTCTATTTTTCTTGCAGTGTTAAGAGCAAGTGGGGGTGTTGCCTCGAATCTGTATATGTGTGTAGCTCTTACACTGAAGGGTCAAACCGGAAGTGCATTGTGTTTTACTCCATAAATGACGCGGTGCGCTCTATGCGTGTGTTTGAGTCAAAGAGACTGATGTGTTGTGTTTGTTTTCCTCCGTGAATGGTTCGTGTTGCACGGTTATCCTGCCCTTACAATGCTGCGACCAACAAGCTGAAGGAGCTAACTGGAGAGAGCTAACAAGAGAGGGCTGAGAGCGAATAAAGCTAAAAAGAGACGGTATTATCACAACAGGCTAACAGGAGCTAACAGGAGCTAACAGGAGCTAACAGGAGCTAACGGGAGCTAACAGGAGCTAACAGGAGCTAACAGGAGCTAACTCAGTGGAACATGACAGAAGTGAAACTGGAGGAAGACTCTGAGCTCAGGGACATAAAGGAGGAACCACAGGACCCTGAGTAAGACACGCACACGCACACACACACGCACACACACACACACATACACGTTTTTGTTACCTGGTGGGTCCCTTTGACAGGGCCGTTCAGAATGGGACCCATAGACATAATCTTTTTTTACTGGGACTACTTTAAGTAATACAAAACAGTCAATAGAAACCAAACAACTATTTTAAAGGAATTTTATTTTAGATTTTGTTTTCGAATTGCAGTGATTCTATTTTTGACATAGAATTTAATGCCACTCCATGTCCGATGTCTAAGGTCATCTGGTGAGGCATTAATGCAGGCCAGGCAGTGAGACTTCCCAGGGACCTTTCCAGTCTGTATGAAAGGTGTCATGGTCTTCTCCACAGCCTTCACCTCAGATGCAGACCATGGCTTTCTTACACGTTCTAGGGAGAGAAATAAAAATATATTAGCAATATACACTCCCAGGGTGAGGACCAAGCAGCCTGGCTGTAATCCCCCACCTGGTACACTTACCAGAAGGGGCACTGCCACTACCATGGGGTGCATCTGGATGAATGGTTGAAGGTTCTCCGCTTGAAGTTTCTTTTAGCCCGTCCGTTTGTGAGAGGATCTCTACTGCTCTCCCTGTCGCACAGAAAATAAAAATACAAGTGGCCTTTAGGGGAAAAAAATCATACATATTTTAATAATATCAAGAATTACCTTCAGGCTCAATTTGTATCTGGTCGAGGCTCTTTCCTTCGAATTCCGTCACTCTTCCCTGCTCCATGGCCATCAACACTTTGCTGATTTTGGCCAGCTCCAGTGTCCCCTCTGGTAGTCTGTAATATTGCCTGTGGATGCGAATGTCATGGCCGAGGAAGTTGGCAAGTATGTCCATCTCATTCTCTTTCATATTGAGAACTGTAGACATAGTAGCTATGTGCTTTCTAAGTTTGGTTGAGGATAGCATCTCTGGATGCACCGCACCACATTCTTTGGCTACCTGGCGTAGGGAGTCTGATCCCCTGATGTGGGTGTCTGCGCCCGGGCGGGAGAAGAAGTATGGGTTATGGTCAGAGATGGAACAGGCCCTTCTGTTCTCCACCAGCACCTCCATCCAAGCAATCATTTCAGGAGTCAAAAGAACCGGCACTTTCCGACTTCTTTTCCCTTTAATTTCAATGCGTTGAAAATGCTGACACAGCTTTTTCTCAAGTTGGGACAGTCCCAGAGCAATGTCAGAATGGATCCCAGTCTTACTTCTTAAGGTAAAGGCTGTCAGTGGCATCTTTGAAACCTCACCTTCCCTTCTTCGATTGAAAATAATGACCTCACAAAGAGTCAAAACTGCCAGTTTAGACCAATGCTTAGACGTTGGCTCACTTATTAGGGTTTGCACATATTCAGGTCGACATACCTCAATATGTGCATGCATGGCTCTAACGTCCTCAGTCAGAGGGAGCAGGTCCGGAGTGTTCCACTTGGCTTGCCGGAGGGTCTGTAGGGCAGCAGAAGAAACACAGACGTCCCACCTCTTCTCAAAAAGCAGCCGGCTTCGTTGGAGGTTTTTAATAAATAGTTCATCAACACAATGCTCCATTTTTGAGTCACATTCAAGAATATCTGCTAGCTTTCTGAGGCTATGGCCGAGTTTGAGGGCCAAGGATGGAGTCTTGTATTGATTTGTTTCCTCATCATATCCAGCCACAGACCTGACTGCATCAATCACATGGTTAAAGTTGGAAGGAATAAAGAAATCCTTAATTGTTTTCAGTTTCCCTGCGGTTTTTGCTTCGTTAATTAACCTACCGACTTCTCTCATTTTCTGCCTAATGTAATCATGCTTTGTCTTATCATGCCCGTGTTTTAAGTACAGGTGCTCTCCGAGTCTCAGAATCCCCTTTTCTGCTTTGACAACACCCGTGACCTCATCCTGATGCATTGCCGAAATTAAAGACCACAGCTTTTTGCTGATGCCCTCCGGTACAGGCTGGGCTAGGGAGCAGAGGGACTGGACCCTACTTCTACCTGGTTTAGCCTGGGCGTAGGGCTGGGCGATATGGCAAAAAAGTAAAATCTCGATTTTATTTCCTGCTTTGGACGATGTCGATTTTAAATCGATTTTTATTAAAGTCAGTCAAGACAGACTTTGCCCTTAAAATGTTTTTTATCTTCCCGCTCTATATTTAAGTTTCAAAACTATGTTTTATTTGTTTCCCCCAATACATATTATAAAAGTCTGATACAGACTGTGCTGATATCGCAAGTATAATTGATGTGCTGCTGGAACTCTCACAATATGCTTCATTCGATTTCACGATTTTCACATTTTTCACAAACTCAATTTTTTCAAAAGCCGATTAATTGAAAAATTCGATTTATTGCCCAGCCCTACCTGGGCGTCTTTCTGTGAAAGCCGGCACCTGGCCACATGCCTCCACAGCGACTTTCGCTTAAGCAATGCCCCACAGTCTATACAGTGCAAAAACTCACTGGATTTAACTGGGCAATTTGGCTGTTTAGCTGGGACTAAAGTTCCAATGCCGGCCTTTAAAACCTCAAAATTGTGCTCACGGTTTCCACTATTCCTGATCAAATCAAACTGAAGTTTACGTGCTTTAGACTTCACAGGTAGAGCCAATGCTCTGGCTACGTCACTTTCATTTCCATGTTTTCTAGTCAAATGACGGGACATTTTGTGGCAGGACATTGAACAGTAGAGGCAGAAGTGTCTCTTGCTGTATACTCGCCCCCCATTTTTCTTCTTTTGCAGCTGCATGATAACAATCTTATTTGCCTTTGGTTCGTCACTTTCCGAGTCTTGAAGAAAAGTGTTTTTGATTTTTCTTTTTCCATACTTTTTTACAGGTTTCTTCTTGACAGTTAAATCGTCAGAATCTGAGTCGACTTCATCAATTAGGGACTCTTGACTAAGCTGCACAAACAACAAATAATTTGTAATCATTCTATATAACAATTTGAAGTCATGACTTGTAGTCAGCACTTACCAGTGGTTTGTAAGCGTGCGCTTCAGTGTGCTCCTCCATGATTTCTTGCAGCCTAATGAACCACACACTTGCACCTTTTCTAGCCTGACACCTGATTTCCTCTGTTGTGCTGCTCCATGATTGGCTCCAGCCTGCTGGACTGAAATTGCCCCAGTGTGCCCCTCCCTGATATTCTGCAACCCACCACCAGGGTTCCGACACATAACACACTTTTTTCAGGAAAGTAAACCTCCAGGGGTCCTTTCCATATTTTTACAGAGACTGCATAAGGACCGTTAGAAAAGCATTACCCATTGATTATTAAGCTTGGACCAGTGGGGTCCGGTGTTCGGGCCCCACCACGTAAAACCAGTCCCCATGACGTGAGTGGAATCTCAGGTTATGGAACCCACCAGGAGTTGAAAACAAGTGCACACATACACACACGTACACACATACACACACGTACACACATACACACACACATGCCAATCTGGTCATTTCCTTTGGCCCTTGAGGAAATATCAAATTAACATTAGTAAGTAATGTTTATTTATATACCGCCTTTCACAGACCAGAGTCACAAAGCAGTTTACAATTGTTATTTTTGGGGCATTTGTGTCTCACTCCACACAGAGAATAGGATTACAGCTGGCCCGCTGTAATAGATGGTTTTCCATCACGTGCTTATTACCCATGAGGCTTTGCGCGAACACCATTTCGTCGGTCTGGCTTATATTGCACGTATCATTTGTCATGGATCATTTGTCCCCATGTCATCTGAATAGGGTGACCAGATTTTCAAAATGAAAAACTGGGACATTTTGATATAACTAAAAATCATATTTGCGACAAAACTATGCAAAAATGTATTGCAGTCAAATGAGGTGATACAGCTTATAAACATTTACTCATGAAGAAACTTGTTGGCAATTAATGTTTTTATTGAGAACAATACTGGTTGGATTAAATAAACAGTGGCTGCCAAAAAAATAAAACAAAGTAAAACATATTACCTGTTTAGGACCTACTTTGAGTGCTCTGCCCCCCCATGTCCAGACAGCTCCCTCTTTGGAATGTTTTAAGTCTCGTCTTAAGACACACTTTTACTCTCTGGCTTTCAACACCGCGTGAGTTGCGTGGTCCTCTTTTTATTTGTATTGTTTGTTTAATTGTTTTTTTGTGTTTTTTTTTTCAATTGGATAACTAGTATTTTATTGCTTTTATCATATGTTTATAGTTAACTGGTATTTCATTGTTTTCATTGCATTTGTATTGTTTTTACTTTGTGCATATTTAAAGTAGTACTATCAGAATCAGAATCATTTTTCAGAATCAGAATCATTTTTATTGCCAACGTAAGTAACGGGAGGTCACAGACTTGGAAATTGCTTTGGCTCAGTGCAACAGTCAAAAAGAGATAATAAAAATAAGAATAAAAAACACTTCTAAAGAATAAATTTAAATTTAAAATAGAGTTACAGTTACTATTTACAATATACAAGTGCACATGGTGCACACAATGTAAGGTGACAGCAGTACAGTGAAGTAAAGTGACGTATGATGGGCAGTAAAGTGACTTTATAAAGGGCGGGGGGACAGGTTAAGAAGTGTTCAAGAGTCCAACAGCAGAGGGGAAGAAACTGTTCTTGTGGCGGGAGGTTCTAGTCCTGATGGACCGCAGCCTCCTGCCTGAGGGGAGTGGTTGGAATAGTCCATGTGCAGGGTGAGAGGGGTCGGCTGTGATACGACCAGCCCGGCCTCGAGCTCGGGCGACGTACAGGTCCTGCAGCGATGGAAGGCTGCGGCCGATCACTTCCTCTGCAGAGCGCAGAAAGAAATTTAATATGCTGCTATCTAGAATATATAACTACAATATGTGTTTATAATATTTCGGGTGTTCATTTTGACATGTTCAGATGAATTATGTTAAAAAAACTGCTTTGAAGTGGCACCTTTTGACAAACGCTAGGGGGCGCCAAAATGGCCGCGATGACGTAGGAGAATGACCTCTCACAGCAGCAGCAGCAGTCTGGGCTGAATCTGAACAAGGTATAAACATATTTTCATCAGTTTTGTACATAATAGTGTGCAACTCTTTTAACCTTTTAGCCTTATTTGTGAGATTCAAGCTAATTAGTGTTGGGCAAGTTAGCTAACTCTACTTGATATCATAAAACATGCTAACGAGGCTAATATTCGTTTTTACATTATGCCAGTCTCTCTTTGGTTGCCTTAGATTTATTTACCACAATTTCCATTGTAATATCCAATAATGCTAATCAAAATAACTTGAATTAAATAAATATTTTACTTTTATGAACAAAAAGCTGCAGAAGTTGAAAACATAGACCACATGTGATGCAATCATTGATAAAAATGCTAATTAAACCGTTAATAGGTGTTAGCGTATGTTTATGTTTATACCTTGTTCAGATGACAGTGAAACCTCCTACAGATTCAGCCCAGACTGCTGCTGCTGCTGTGAGAGGTCCTTCTCCTACGTCATCGCCGCCATTTTGGCGCCCCCTAGTGTTTCTATGCGGAAGTGAAAAAGTGCCACTTCAAAGCCGTTTTTTTAACATAATTCATCTGAACATGTCCATGAACAATGAACACCCGAAATATTATAAACACATATTGTAGTTATATATTCTGGATAGAAGCATATTAAATTCTAGTACTACTTTAAATGTGTTGATTTTCTCTCTGTGCAGCACTTTGGAAACTTGTTTTATAAAATGTGCTATATAAATGTGGCAGAGTGGAATATTGATATGACGTTATGAGGTCACGTGCGCTATACGAAAGGTAACTTTGGGTTTGAGGGGAGTGTTCAGATGGGGAGCTGTACACAGAATAAAAGTATAGCACACGTGACCTCATCACCGTCATATTAATACGCACTCAAAATAGGTCCTAACTAGGTAATAACTATAGGGCATAACCAAAACAAAACATCAATATAATCCCCTTACACTAGTATTTCAAGATGCAACGGTTTTCACTGATCCTCTCATAGAACTCAGAGCAACTATACTTAAAGTTTACCCGAGTAATGAGCAGTGCTTTGCTAGTTTTACCGGAGCTCTGCACGTCCGCTTTCCTGCTATGAGCGACGGAAAACTCGCACTTACAAAGTGTACAAACGGCAGCATTTTCCTTACCCGGTACTTAGTTGAGACTGAAACTGTTCCAGGAGTTCTTGAGTTAGCCTGGACGTTCTTTTAGTCATGTTGAGCAGAGGAAAGTTGTTCCATGGCGTTTTGTTGTGACCGTAATATCAATGACATGGATCAATGAGAATCAAGCTACAGACACATGGAGGACTGTTGAGCTTTTGTGATTGGTTCATGATATAAATTGCTATGGCAACTGTGTGATTGGCATACGCATTGCCCAAAGACGGCCAGATTCAGCCACGTGTGCTGTAATAGCTTTTTATCATTGGATAAAGAAAATCAATCGGGACGCCCGGGACAGAGCGTCCGTAAAAGTGGGACAAAACTATGGGGCTGGTGAAGACCGCCGGGACACAGGACGGAGAGCTCAAAATGGGGACTGTCCCGGGTAAATTGGGACGTCTGGTCACCCTACATCTGAAGCCACGAATTCGGCCGACACTGACCGTGTTAAGTAAATAGATACACTAGTATCAATATAATCAGAGTAATCTGTGAGGCAAAATCCTTTGAGAATCGGGAGATTTGGATCCATATGAAATGTGGCGAGACCAGTGGACTTCGCCAGAAATGGCAGTTTTACAATTAAAAAAGGTCATGATGTAAATCAGTGTTTCCAAAGTGGGGGTCCCGACCCCCCGGGGGGAACAGAGGTAATGTCTGCTGCCTTCTTTCAGTGACAACCTCTTGCTGCTCTTGTGTTTTGACACACGTCCTGTCACAGTTTCATGCTCATTATTAGTCACATTATTGCTCATTCATACAACCCCGAACGTCCATTTCCTGGTTTGCGATAGCGATCACGTACAGCATTAATTCCACATGTGATTTGCTTTTCTAAATCAACATTTCTTATGACTGTAGTCTATGAAAACAGTGTGTGAGAGCAGGCGATGAGCATGTGTTTGTTAATCACTGTTGTGAGCATGTTTAGTGAATGTAAACACCACAGTCCCAGCTCCAGGTTAAACTGCGCACCTTGCAGCTGCTCAGGTCAGTGTTGTGGGAAACAGTTTGCGAGGCACATATAGTGTTTGGAACAGCAACAACACGTCTGACTTTACGTATATTATATCTAATAGCAATCCTTCCTCAGAAACACTACGAGAAATGTGTCTGTATTTCGAACTTTAGTGATCTATGAGTAAGTAGAGCTCATTCACCGGCAGTATGGCGAACTGCAGAATGGTGGGTAGTGCGTGAAATCAATGGGAAACCATCTATTCCTTGATGCCATTATTTCCCGGTCCGCTCCTCGACATGAGCTTGTTCCGATCCATGTCCTCGGCATCTGTGAGGCCCAGGCCCCATGTCTGTCTAGGGCCGCCCAGTTCCTCTCCCATGTCCCAGTTCTCCCATGGCCAGGACTGCAGTAAAGGGGCCCGGCTTTTCGGAGTCAGCTGTAAAGAGGTCCGCACATTAAAAGCAGGTGGCCGCTTCGGCGGCACGGTGGCTGAGTGGATAGCACTCTCGCCTCTCAGCAAGAAGGACCTGGGTTCGAATCCCGGTCGGACCAGGGCCTTTCTGAGTGGAGTTTGCATGTTCTCCCCGTGTCTGCGTAGGTTTCCTCCGGGTACTCCGGTTTCCCCTACCACTAAAAATATGTACAATAGGTCTGGCATGCGCCTTGTGTACTGGCGACCCCTCTCCCATCTCTGTGTGGAGTGAGAGACAAATGCCCAAAAATTAACAATTGTAAACCGCTTTGAGACTCAGATTTGCAGTGAAAAGGCGGTATATAAATAAAGATTACTAAAGATTACTTACTTACTTTATGCTGTTACATACGGTAACATTGGAAAGAGAACCCACGCCACAATGCACTTTTTAACATGATTTATTAAAAAGCAAAAAAAAACGTAACTCATTGACTGCCAGCCCATTTCAGAATAGGTACTTCCATATTGCCAGCCGTTTCTGATGGTTTTTTACTGATTTTTAAAGACCCACAGAATATTGTGTACTATGACTATCTGAAATCCGATCAAATTCTGAAAGAATGGACTGTCTACTTTCATCAGCAAAAATAATTTTGTTTCTAGCTTGTTTCGTTCCCCTGTAATCCTCCGTCGAGTAGAGGGAAGTTTTACTGAAATCACCAGAAAGCTGAGAAAAAAGAGGCACAACATGTGCATCTAACTGTTTTCAATCCATTCAGAGAGCAATGCTGCCATCTGCTGGCTAGATAAAATATGGTCTAAAGCTACTCCCCATACATACGATACAATAGACATCTGGGAACGTGAAAATAGCGGGAAATGCAATTGACATATTAATGCGTCACAACGTTACTATTTACTTTGACGTATTAATGCGTCACAACGTTACTATTTACTTTGACGTATTAATGCGTCACAACGTTACTATTTACTTTGACATATTAATGCGTCACAACGTTACTATTTACTTTGACGTATTAATGCGTCATAACGTTACTATTTACTTTGACGTATTTGTGCGTCAATGGCACACAATGAGAATGTGGAAATTCTCATTTCCAGGCGCATTCCCAGGCGCAGTGAAAGCTTTTTCCGAGGTTTTGTTTTTTTAATAAATCATGTTAAAAAATGCATTGTTGTGTCTCATCCCCGCGGCTTCTCTTTCCGATGTTACCGTAAGTAACAGTATAAAGCGGCCACCCACTTTTAATGTGTGGACTGTCACAAGGCGTGAGATGAAGTAGGACTCAAATGCAGGAATGCTAAAAAATAATGATTTGATAAAGTAAATGTTCAGGTGAAAACTAAACTTAAAATCCAAAATACATAAACAGGAACAAAAAAACAGGAACAGGACGGAACAGATGTTGACAAGACAATGGACCAGCAACAAGGGGAGAGAAGCACAGGGTACATATAGACACAGACACATGTGAACACATCAGAGCGGGGCAGACAATCAAGACAGGGGAACAAGACAGGAAGTCAAACTAAAAGCCAAACCACAGAGAACTTATTTCAAAATAAAAACAAACTACGAAAACAAAATCCCCTCCCCTCCCCCCTCCAAGGGACAGCTCCCAGATGTCCCCAAAAATAAAAATACAAGCCAGGGAGGGTGGCGGGGGTCTGGAAGATGGGCCAGAGACAGGTCAGTGGTACGGAAGCAATCAGGGAGAGGAGCTGAAATCCAGTGGCGACCTTCCCGAGGGTCTGGAGAGTAAGGAGCTGGCTTACCCCGGACGAAGACATCTGCCCGGCGGTGGCTCAGACTGGGGCAGAACCACCCCAGACAGAGGTAATGTCTGGCCGCCGCCAGGAGGCAAGGGAAGACCGAGGGTGTGAAAACCGGTGCATAACTCCACTGGATACCTGTGAACAGGACGGGCGGAGGGAACAGAGGACCACCGCGGACGGACATCGATGCCTGGCGGTGGTGGAAAGACGAATAACCACCCCAGGCGGAGTTTTTTGCCTGGTGGTGGTTCCAGGTAACAGTTTCAAGAGGTAGGAAGTGCATAGGGCGTCTTTCCCTGATGCGACTCTGGCAAAGTTTACACGACAGACAATGTGGCAGTAAAACGGTATAGTTGGATGTCGGTTTCTACCAACCGTTCATACGAAGACTGTGTTTCAGGGGGGTGAAAACGTAAAGCCTAGTTTATACTCGCGCGGAGCTTACGGAGGTGACGTGATGTCACTTGCGCAACGCGTTGGTCACCGCAAGGCCCTTACGTCGCCTGCCGCGCAGCATCAACATTTTCTAACTACGTAAGGGTCGTCGCAAGGAAGCTCCGCTGTGATTGGTCCGTGTGTGTGTTTTGGAAGGAAGCACGGAGCGGCTGCAGCGGGGACATGGACGAGGCACTATGGAGCAGAGAGCTTTGTGCTTCGAAGGAAAAGCAGTTTGGGCTCAGAGCCTGATATACAGGAGACTGTGGACTATCTAACATATATATAACTTATAAACTGTTCTTGTCTTGTTTGAATCGTAGCTGCGTTTGTTGCTTTCCTCCTGCACTCGTAAATCGTTCATGTTTGTCTCAGATATTTACCACTATTATTGTTTTGCTGTTTGTGCTGAAAACTATTTAATAATAACTGTTTCCAACAAGAACTGTGTCTTTATTCACAGCATCACAGTTGAAATTACTTATAAAATAATGAATCCATAAAACTATCACATAAACCTACAGTAGAAACACGTGTAATGAGCTCAAACAGCTTTGTTTGCTATTGTTGTTCTGAAGAGGACAAAGTAGCAGCGTAAATGGGACCGCTCCTGTGTGATCGCCCTCATGTGGTTTGTTGTGGGATTCTGTGGGAACATTCTCCTCAAAACTCCGTAAGGGGAACGCGCCAGTATAACATCAATTGTGCTTACGTAGGTCCACCGCAACCGCTAATGTAAGCCACGCCGCGCAAGCAACAAGCGGAGAGGAGCACAGGTACAAATAGACACAGACACAGGTGAAACACATCAGGGCGGGGCAGACAATCAACAAAAGAACAGGAAGTCAAACTGAAACAGGGAATATATGTCAAAATAAAACAAAGTAAAATAACGAAATCCACACCATGACATGAACCTCTTTACATCTCACTCCAAAAAGCCAGGGGAGCGCAAATATCAAATAATTTCGGGGCCATTAAACTGAAAACCCTAAAATTGAATGCTGCAAAACAAAAATATGAAATCCGAGGCCTTTCACCCCAAACCAAAAAACTATTTTTAGGAAAAGGAAAAAGCCCTAGAGTTTGTTTTTCAGTGTGCACGGACCCTTGTCTACGTAGAGTCACAACAAGCAGACGTCATAGAGTCACAAAAAGCAGACGTCATAGAGTCACTGTTGGGTATAAATGTTCGAACTGGAGACACAGACCACCAGGAAACAGTTGTAGCTTGATATACCCCACATTTATTTGTAGTTGCCATGGTTCTGTAAAGTAGGGTAAATATGTCTCAGTCATCAAATCATCAATTAAACAATACACAAGAATCATAAACAATAGTACTTACATTTGTAACAGAAACAAAAGACGCATGGTCAACATAAAATGGGGAAACAATGGACTACAAACAGGAAGGCCGACTTATAGCCTCTCTAGAGTTTGGGTGTGTCATCCTGCTCCCAGGTGCCGGGTGCCTCCATCTTGTGGACACCTGCGGAATTGCTACATTGTCTGTTATTTACTGGAGTTTGTGACAGTCACAACAAGCAGACATCATAGAGTCACAACAAGCAGACATCAGAGTCACAACAAGCAGACAGCATAGAGTCACAACAAGCAGACATAGTAGCACTCCCATTATCGTCCTGTTCATGTGTTATATGCAGTTTATTATCTGGTGTCATGTTAGTTGCCGCCAGCAGAGGGCGCACTTGTCCTGTGTGCACTCAGTGAGGAGACCATAAGGTGCATGTTACTGACACTATTAATTTGTAAAAAGGAGTATAAGGCAGAAACAACAAAAGACAAAGCATGAGATAATTCCTCCCACTGTTCACAGCCAACGAGGTCAGTTCGGGACCTGTGATTTCTGTTTAGGTCTAATCGAGTTAGAAATGACTAAAGTGAAACAGTAATGCAATGCTTTACTCTTTGTTTGCAGATCTACAAAGTCCATCTACAGAATGGGGGTCACCTGTGATCAGTGTGGAAAGACCTGCAGCTCTGATTCTGCACTAAAGACCCACTACAGAACTCACACTGGAGAAAAACCATACAAGTGTGATCAGTGTGGGAGAGGTTTTACTCAAGCAGCACATCTCGAGCGCCACAGCAGAATCCACACTGGAGAAAAACCCTTCAGTTGTGAAGTCTGTGATCAGAGTTTTAGACATGAGAATACTCTCAAAGATCATCGGAGGATCCACACAGGAGAGAAACCATTTGAGTGTGACGAGTGTGGAAAAACATTTAAGACCAAACAGCAACTCTCACAACATCAGCGTGTTCACACAGGAGAGAGACCTCACCAATGTGACCAGTGTGAAAAGACCTTTACACAGTTATCTAGCCTCACTGTGCACCTCAGAATCCACACTGGAGAAAAACCATTTGTCTGTGGAGACTGTGGGAAGGAGTTTGCTGTGATTTCACACTACAAAAGACATAAGAGAATTCACACTGGAGAAAAACCATTTGTCTGTGGAGACTGTGGGCAAGCGTTTGCTCAGTCTTCACACTACAAAAGTCATGAGAGAATACACACTGGAGAAAAACCATTTGCATGTGATTTTTGCGGTAAACCTTTTAGAACTGCATCAGAGCGCACACGCCACCATTGGAGCCACACTGGAGAGAAGCCGTACAAGTGTGACCTGTGTGGAACATGTTTTTCCCAAAGAGGACATCTTAATCAACACAAAAGAATCCACACTGGAGAAAAACCCTTCAGCTGTTTCGTTTGTGGTCAGAGTTTTACTGAGAGTTCTAATCTCAAACATCATAAAAGGATCCACACTGGAGAGAAACCATTTGGCTGTGAAAAGTGTGGGAAGTCTTTTACTCATAGATCATCGCTTCGTGGACACATTAAAACGTGTGAGAAGCAGGTGTGAAGACGCAGCATCTGGAACAAAGTGAAGGAGACAGAGCTGAGGCTGCATCATGTGAACCCAGAGTCAGACTCTACAGGATCACACTTCAGTCTTAACCAGAAGTGTGGACTCTACTCATGTGACTTGGACTCGTGTCAGACTCGAGTCATGAATTTGATGACTTTAGACTCGACTTAGACTTTAACATCAATGACTCTGACTTTCACTTGGACGTGTGCCTATTGACTTGTAAAGACTTGTGTATGGCGCCAGATTTAAGCCAAAAGTCCACACGCTCAAATAACACATACACGCGCAGCTTTATGTAATTCACACGCGCGCAAACTACTCTCCACGAGCATATTTCACACCACACCCGCGCAGACTCAGTACTACAAGCCACAATACGCGCGTGTGTGCGCTCGTGACCTGCCCTCTCCCTTCTCGTGGTCTGTGTTCTGCGTTGAACACTTTTGCCATCTCTTCTACGCGCGTGAAACACTTTTGTCGCTTGGGGGCGGGGCCAGTGAAAGGTAAACAGCCCACTGCAGCTTGGAGATGAAATGCTTATGCATGGAAAGCATATGATTAATCCATTGACTGTATATCTTTTTAATAACCCTAACTGGGCTGGCTATTGTAGTCTTTAACGTGGCATGTACACTGTTGTGGACACCCTATAGGCTTACACCAGGACGTGTTTAGTTCGTAAATGTTTAATATTCTCTCCTAATAACGTCATCAGCCTATGTTGCCGCAAGGCTAGCCAGGTACATCCCGGGACCTTTGTCATCGCTGTACGTTGTTTACACTGAATGCTTTGTCAGAATCATGTCAGGACCGTTATCAAAGTTTAATAAAAACTGAGTTATTTGTTTGCTTTTTATTTGCATAATTATAGCGGTTTGACCTAATGAGTCTATGCTAACTAGCAGTAAATCTGTCAGTCCATAAACCCAAATATCAAAAATGTGTACACAAAGTTTTGAAACAAATGAGCTATCTGAATTGTTAACATTGCTAAATAGTAGTAAACTTCATTTAATTTCATGTTTTTTTTATTAAAATGAACTTAAAATTGGGGTTAAGCTGTTTCAACCTGTCATAATTGGCTTCTGTACCTGTATTGTGTTTGCTAGTTTAGGATGGCTATCATCTCTACACACTACACAGAACCCCTGAATAGTTCTGATGGTGCAGGTTATCTTCATGGTCCTCTGCGATGGGCACCAGTTCCTGATCCACACACACTAGACCGGCAAGATGTAAAACATCATTTGGTCAGACTTCGTTTGCAGTCGAAAAGCCACAGCTCTGGAACATTTTACCTGCTGAACTGAAATCTCTAATATTTTTATGCCTTAGCGACTGCCAATTATCTGTTTGCTATACGGCCTATGAACATGGCATTGGTTACCTGTAACAATACTTTTTGTTCTGTGCCTGTCAAATAAACATGTAATAATAATACTATTCTCACAGAACAGTGGGTTGTAGATAGGAGAAAATGGCCATCAGTTACCTGGCCTAATATCTATAATTACCTCACTCAGGCCCCCAGTGTCTATACAAAAGAGAACCTAAATCATATAAATCTATCGATGCAGACAATTATGTGTTATGTAAAGAATGTGAAATACTTACCCTGAACTGTTCTTGTATGGCAGGGTATGGACTTGTAACGGGTGTGGGCACCGTTGTAACTTGTTTGTATTGTTCAATTACAGTCTTGACCTGGTGCACACCCGTTAACCCCTTTATTAGTGTAATCTGCGTTGTGTTCCATGTTGAAGAAGGACCACGACACAAGGACGATCACTGGATGACTTTTACTAGTAGCTCTGCACAAAATAAAAGAAAACACAAATACACATCACGTCTCTCCATGCATTCAGCTCAGCAGTCCTCTCCACAGATGCAAGGCACAGACTATGGTTCTCCTGATAAAGGAAAAAAGCAACATTAGCTCAAGTTATTATTGCCTTTTTAGTGGTATACAGGTTGATCACTTTTGTTCTCCAGTTGTTGTAATCAAGGAAAAACACCACACACTTCGTGGTTTTAGAGCTGAATACTTTAGCACTAAAGTATTTATGTGCTTTTGTTGTGACTATAAGGCCCTGTCCACACGAAGTCAAGCTCAGGCCTAAACGCAAAAATACTTTATCAATCCAGTGTATCGTCCATACGAGGCCGGCGTTTTGGGGGGGTGTAAACGAACATTTTTGAAACTAGGTCCCAGAGTGGAAAGATTTCAAAACTCCGTATATGCCGCTCCGTGGTTACTGCCTCTCCGCAGTGTATCTGAGACGCTTGCGTCATCGCCCCGCCTCTTGTTAAAGCAGCATGCGCCGCACTCAGAAAATAATGACAACAACAATGTAGCTTGTTGGTTTTGTAATCCAGTGTGACCCGAAGCAACAGTTCAACCTCATCGTCCGTCCATACTAATGTAGTACCAGCTCGCCCACTCGCCATGTTGTCTGTTTACAACATTCCGCGCATGCCCACGGAAGTTTGGGCTTGATCCCGTCATTGCGTCACAGCGCCACCAACAGGTCTGGCATAGTTTCACAGCGTTTTCAGGCGTATTGACTACATTCATATGGACGCACACATTTACTGAGCTAACTCCGTGTTTACAGAAAAAGTTTCTGAAATTATAAGCGTTTTGTCTTCGTGTGGATATAGCCTAAGGCTACACAGGCCAAATCATGAACAGCTGTTTCTCCTCAGACTAAAACAAAGGAGCCTCCTTAGCTAACTTAGCAAAACAGCTAAAATGCTAACTGCCGGTTAGCATTTTAGCTGTTTGAGCTTGCTTTAACTTGACTGAACTAACTTGAACTACATCTAGTGACATCATGTAACCTAGTGATTACTTATGGATTGGAATTTTTGATTATTAGATAATGTAGGACACAAACACAAAGTCTGTTCCAGTGTTCTTCCTTCTTTAGCCACTCAGCTATGCACATACAACTTGCCTGTGACGTGGCCCAGAAACCCAGTGTTTACCTTTCACTGGCCCCGCCCCCAAGCGACAAAAGTGTTCAACGCGCGCAGAACACAGACCACGAGAAGGGAGAGGGCAGGTCACGAGCGCACACACGTGCGTATTGTTGCTCGTGGTACTGAGTCTGCGCGCGTGTGGTGTGAAATGTGCGCGTGGAGAGTAGTTTGCGCGCGTGTGAATTACATAAAGCTGCGCGTGTATGTGTTATTTGAGCGTGTGGACTTTTGGCGTAAATCTGGCGCCATATTGGCTTTAGTCCTCCGAGACCGCGGCTCCTGCCGTCCTGTCTCCCTCCAACAGCGCGCGCAAGTGTGTGCGTGCGTATGAGTGTGTGCGTGCGTGTACGCGAGTGTATGCGTCGTCACTAAGGCCTGCACACTTAAACATTCCGTCTTCCTACTTTGTTTTTGGCAGCGGGAAAATGCTGTAGTATATGAACATCAGAAATGTCCGTGAGAAAACAGCTTTGGAGGACCCTACCGCGCTACTTGCTCAAAAAAATAGCTTAGCTACAGAAAAGTTACTTGGATTTGTAAATAGTGACGCTACCCTCAAGCTACTGAAAAACGTAGCGAGTTAAGCTAGTAGCGTCGCTACTGCCCATCACTGTAAACTACAGACTTAAAACATGGATTCAAAAGGCTCTGACTTGTACATTTGCATTTGTAACAACATAAATAACATTTAAAACCGAAATCATGCAGAGTGTAAAAACGTGACCCACCTCCTCAGACGCTAGACAAAGACTGAGCGAGGCGCATGCTATACTTCCGGTAAGAGCGTGTAGACCAATCAGAAAGGAAGGGGGAGGGAGCTTGGGTTGTTTTTTTTTTTCAAATCAAGTACCTCTCTGTCTCTCTTTCTGACAAACTCTAGACAATCACTTTAAAGAACAAATGTACAATATTGCACAACACCTGGATTCGAAGTTAAAACATACCTCCATGACAAACAGATGCCCTTTCATGGGTTTGCACGTGTGTGAGCATTTGTGAGACAGAGAGGTACTTGATTTGAAAAAAAAAAACAACCCCAGCTCCCTCCCCCTTCCTTTCTGATTGGTCTACACGCTCTTACCGGAAGTATAGCATGATTTATATAATGTTTGTTTTACATTAGTAGGCCCGAGCGCCACCAGGCTGGCACAGGGACTATTGTAATGAAAGTGTGCATAAAACACTGAACCCCCCTCAAACATAAACATGTCATGGTACATGTTTCCTGGACGTACACTGTACTAAAAACTCTGCATTGCAACATTGTTGATGTACAGAGACCATAAAGTCATAAGTGCAAGTCACTGACAATATATTAAACAGGACACAACACCTTTTAGGGCTGCATTCCGTTTTGTGAACTGTTGTTGTTGAATGTAACACATTTTACTCTTATCTAGGTGACAGTTCACACTCTGGCCGAGGCATTTCACCTGCCTCAGCAAGAGGCAATTGAAAAATTCATAAAGGGGCCAAAGTATGAACCATGGTAAGATTATTTAAATATTGATGGACATATTTCACTGTGCACTGCACAATCTAATCTGTGATTGTTCTTTATGGACAGTGAGTTTAAAATGATTGCAAATGATCTGGTGAGGCATTTACCAGAGGAGGCAGCAGGGAGGCTGAAAGCTTTCCAAGAGAGATGGAGATTGGCGCTCTCCTCTGAAGCCTTTCTCTCACGATTATAATAAATAAGAATTTGTTGCAATATTTGTTTTGTGTTGAACTTATTCAGTGTCTACATTTCAGAGCCATTCAGATAACACAAATGTATAAAAAAGCATGTACATAAAATGCCAGAAAACAATTTGTTCTTTTTGTTTAATCTCCCTCTTCTACATACAAATTTGACAAAACACAATAGTAATGAATGTCTGCTTGTCCCAAAAGGCCAAAGTTGGGCACAAAAATGTTATGGCATGTTCTCTTTATGATCAGTAATGTGGAGACCATGGGTGTAGGAGTGTGTGGTGGTGGTGGTGTAATAATATCTTTAACTTGTAATGTACTTTTCAATCCTGTGTTGACAAGTTTCTCAAAACGCCACACTAGTCTTTATTCATTTATTCCACACAGTGTGTCACAGCTGGGTTGGAGGATGCCAGGCTACTAATCTGTGCTATTGGCCACCACCAAGCAGTCTCTCACTATGTCCACACATGTGGGTGAAGTGCATTGCTCAAGAACATACCAGACTGCACTTGGGGCAGCCAGGATTTGAGCCACCAACCATAGGCCCCTTTTATTTACTATTACTATATATATATATATATATATATATATATATATATATTCGTTTATTCTTCGGCCATCAGCAGAAAATAAGAAAACATTTGACATTCACAAATTATAAATTATATACTGACCGAAAGGGTTAGGCTGAAGTTTAACACTTATTTCGCCTAACCCTATTAACAAATAACAAAATTACATTTCTTACTTATACAAATGTAACAAAATTATATACAATGTAGCGGATCCACAGAGCTTACAGTATTTCCAAATACAATTTTCATTGTAAGAAAATAAATAGTTCGTACTAATTCAAAGAAATATTCCTTGTAATCACATTATATACATAAACACAGAGTATGACATATATATTTATATATATATAGTTTTTTTTCTTATTATTATTTATTTATTTTAATTTTCTTCCTTTTATGTATATAATATATATATATATATCTATACATGGATTTAAATACACATACACACATTCATACATATACATATATATATACATACACACACATACAAACATACACCTATACCTGTACCTGCACTCAATAAAAATCATCAACAATGCTAAACAGTGTGGTCTGAGTGAGGCCCAGTGTGGTCTGAGTGAGGCCCCAGTGTGGTCTGAGTGAGGCCCCAGTGTGGTCTGAGTGAGGCCCCAGTGTGGTCTGAGTGAGGCCCCAGTGTGGTCTGAGTGAGGCCCCAGTGTGGTCTGAGTGAGGCCCAGTGTGGTCTGAGTGAGGCCCCAGTGTGGTCTGAGTGAGGCCCAGTGCAGTCTGAGTGAGGCCCAGTGTGGTCTGAGTGAGGCCCCAGTGTGGTCTGAGTGAGGCCCCAGTGTGGTCTGAGTGAGGCCCCAGTGTGGTCTGAGTGAGGCCCAGTGTGGTCTGAGTGGGGCCAGTGTGGTCTGAGTGAGGCCCAGTGTAGTCTGAGTGAGGCCCAGTGTGGTCTGAGTGAGGCCCCAGTGTGGTCTGAGTGAGGCCCAGTGTGAGGCCCCAGTGTGGTCTGAGTGAGGCCCCAGTGTGAGGCCCCAGTGTGGTCAGAGTGAGGCCCCAGTGTGGTCTGAGTGAGGCCCAGTGTGGTCTGAGTGAGGCCCCAGTGTGAGGCCCAGTGTGGTCTGAGTGAGGCCCCAGTGTGAGGCCCCAGTGTGGTCTGAGTGAGGCCCAGTGTGAGGCCCCAGTGTGGTCTGAGTGAGGCCCAGTGTGAGAGCCCAGTGTGGTCTGAGTGAGGCCCCAGTGTGAGGCCCCAGTGTGGTCTGAGTGAGGCCCAGTGTGAGGCCCCAGTGTGGTCTGAGTGAGGCCCCAGTTGAGGCCCCAGTGTGGTCTGAGTGAGGCCCCAGTGTGGTCTGAGTGAGGCCCAGTGTGAGGCCCCAGTGTGGTCTGAGTGAGGCCCCAGTGTGAGGCCCAGTGTGGTCTGAGTGATGCCCCAGTGTGAGGCCCCAGTGTGGTCAGAGTGAGGCCCAGTGTGGTCTGAGTGAGGCCCAGTGTGAGGCCCCAGTGTGGTCTGAGTGAGGCCCAGTGTGAGAGCCCCAGTGTGGTCTGAGTGAGGCCCCAGTGTGAGGCCCCAGTGTGGTCTGAGTGAGGCCCAGTGTGAGGCCCCAGTGTGGTCTGAGTGAGGCCCCAGTGTGAGGCCCCAGTGTGGTCTGAGTGAGGCCCCAGTGTGGTCTGAGTGAGGCCCCAGTGTGGTCTGAGTGAGGCCCCAGTGTGGTCTGAGTGAGGCCCCAGTGTGGTCTGAGTGAGGCCCAGTGTGGTCTGAGTGAGGCCCCAGTGTGGTCTGAGTGAGGCCCAGTGTGGTCTGAGTGAGGCCCCAGTGTGGTCTGAGTGAGGCCCAGTGTGTTCTGAGTGAGGCCCCAGTGTGGTCTGAGTGAGGTCCCAGTGTGGTCTGAGTGAGGCCCAGTGTGGTCTGAGTGAGGCCCTGTGGTCTGAGTGAGGCCCCAGTGTGGTCTGAGTGAGGCCCCAGTGTGAGGCCCCAGTGTGGTCTGAGTGAGGCCCAGTGTAGTCTGAGTGAGGCCCAGTGTGGTGTCTGAGTGTGGCCCCAGTGTGGTCTGAGTGAGGCCCCAGTGTGGTCTGAGTGAGGCCCAGTGTGGTCTGAGTGAGGCCCAGTGTGAGGCCCCAGTGTGGTCTGAATGAGGCCCAGTGTGGTCTGAGTGAGGCCCCAGTGTGGTCTGAGTGAGGCCCCAGTGTGGTCTGAGTGAGGCCCCAGTGTGGTCTGAGTGAGGCCCAGTGTGGTCTGAGTGAGGCCCCAGTGTGGTCTGAGTGAGGCCCAGTGTGGTGTCTGAGTGAGGCCCCAGTGTGGTCTGAGTGAGGCACAGTGTGGTCTGAGTGAGGCCCAGTGTGGTCTGAGTGAGGCCCAGTGTGAGGCCCCAGTGTGGTCTGAGTGAGGCCCAGTGTGGTCTGAGTGAGGCCCCAGTGTGGTCTGAGTGAGGCCCCAGTGTGGTCTGAGTGAGGCCCCTGTGTGAGGCCCCAGTGTGGTCTGAGTGAGGCCCAGTGTGGTCTGAGTGAGGCCCCAGTGTGGTCTGAGTGAGGCCCCAGTGTGAGGCCCCAGTGTGGTCTGAGTGAGGCCCCAGTGTGGTCTGAGTGAGGCCCAGTGTGGTCTGAGTGAGGCCCCAGTGTGAGGCCCCAGTGTGGTCTGAGTGAGGCCCCAGTGTGGTCTGAGTGAGGCCCAGTGTGGTCTGAGTGAGGCCCCAGTGTGGTCTGAGTGAGGCCCAGTGTGGTCTGAGTGAGGCCCCAGTGTGGTCTGAGTGAGGCCCCAGTGTGGTCTGAGTGAGGCCCAGTGTGGTCTGAGTGAGGCCCCAGTGTGGTCGGAGTGAGGCCCAGTGTGGTCTGAGTGAGGCCCCAGTCTGAGCCCAGTGTCTGAGTGAGGCCCCAGTGTGGTCTGAGTGAGGCCCCAGTGTGGTCTGAGTGAGGCCCAGTGTGGTCTGAGTGAGGCCCAGTGTGGTCTGAGTGAGGCCCCAGTGTGGTCTGAGTGAGGCCCAGTGTGGTCTGAGTGAGGCCCCAGTGTGGTCTGAGTGAGGCCCCAGTGTGGTCTGAGTGAGGCCCAGTGTGGTCTGAGTGAGGCCCCAGTGTGTCTGAGTGAGGCCCCAGTGTGGTCTGAGTGAGGTCCCAGTGTGGTCTGAGTGAGGCCCCAGTGTGGTCTGAGTGAGGCCCCAGTGTGGTCTGAGTGAGGCCCCAGTGGTCTGAGGCCCAGTGTGGTCTGAGTGAGCCCCAGTGTGTCTGAGTGAGGCCCCAGTGTGGTCTGAGTGAGGCCCAGTTGTGAGGCCCCAGTGTGGTCTGAGTGTGAGGCCCAGTGTGGTCTGAGTGATGCCCCAGTGTGAGGCCCCAGTGTGGTCAGAGTGAGGCCCCAGTGTGGTCTGAGTGAGGCCCCCCCAGTGTGGTCTGAGTGAGGCCCCAGTGTGGTCTGAGTGAGGCCCAGTGTGGTCTGAGTGAGGCCCCAGTGTGGTCTGAGTGAGGCCCAGTGTGGTCTGAGTGAGGCCCCAGTGTGGTCTGAGTGAGGCCCCAGTGTGGTCTGAGTGAGGCCCAGTGTGGTCTGAGTGAGGCCCCAGTGTGGTCGGAGTGAGGCCCAGTCTGGTCTGAGTGAGGCCCCAGTGTGGTCTGAGTGAGGCCCCAGTGTGGTCTGAGTGAGGCCCCAGTGTGGTCTGAGTGAGGCCCCAGTGTGGTCTGAGTGAGGCCCAGTGTGGTCTGAGTGAGGCCCCAGTGTGGTCTGAGTGAGGCCCCAGTGTGGTCTGAGTACGGCCCCAGTGTGGTTTGAGTGAGGCCCCAGTGTGGCCTGAGTGAGGCCCAGTGTGGTCTGAGTGAGGCCCCAGTGTTGTCTGAGTGAGGCCCCAGTGTGGTCTGAGTGAGGTCCCAGTGTGGTCTGAGTGAGGCCCAGTGTGGTCTGAGTGAGGCCCCAGTGTGGTCTGAGTGAGGCCCCAGTGTGAGGCCCAGTGTGGTCTGAGTGAGCCCCAGTGTAGTCTGAGTGAGGCCCCAGTGTGGTCTGAGTGAGGCCCCAGTGTGGTCTGAGTGAGGCCCAGTGTGAGGCCCCAGTGTGGTCTGAGTGAGGCCCCAGTGTGAGGCCCCAGTGTGGTCTGAGTGATGCCCCAGTGTGAGGCCCCAGTGTGGTCAGAGTGAGGCCCCAGTGTGGTCTGAGTGAGGCCCAGTGTGGTCTGAGTGAGGCCCCAGTGTGAGGCCCCAGTGTGGTCTGAGTGAGGCCCCAGTGTGGTCTGAGTGAGGCCCCAGTGTGAGGCCCAGTGTGGTCTGAGTGAGAGGCCCAGTGTGTCTGAGAGGCCCAGTGTGGTCTGAGTGAGGCCCCAGTGGGTGAGTGAGGCCCCAGTGTGGTCTGAGTGAGGCCCAGTGTGAGGCCCCAGTGTGGTCTGAGTGAGGCCCCAGTGTGAGGCCCCAGTGTGGTCTGAGTGAGGCCCCAGTGTGGTCTGAGTGAGGCCCCAGTGTGGTCTGAGTGAGGCCCCAGTGTGGTCTGAGTGAGGCCCAGTGTGGTCTGAGTGAGGCCCCAGTGTGGTCTGAGTGAGGCCCCAGTGTGGTCTGAGTGAGGCCCAGTGGAGGCCCCAGTGTGAGGTCTGAGTGAGGCCCCAGTGAGGCCCCAGTGTGGTCTGAGTGAGGCCCCAGTGTGGTCTGAGTGAGGCCCAGTGTGGTCTGAGTGAGGCCCCAGTGCGTGAGGCCCCAGTGTGGTCTGAGTGAGGCCCAGTGTGGTCTGAGTGAGGCCCCAGTGTGGTCTGAGTGAGCCCCAGTGTGGTCTGAGTGAGGCCCAGTGTGGTCTGAGTGAGGCCCCAGTGTGGTCTGAGTGAGGCCCAGTGTGGTCTGAGTGAGGCCCCAGTGTGGTCTGAGTGAGGCCCCAGTGTGGTCTGAGTGAGCCCCAGTGTGGTCTGAGTGAGGCCCCAGTGTGGTCTGTGAGGCCCCAGTGTGGTCTGAGTGAGGCCCCAGTGTGGTCTGAGTGAGGCCCCAGTGTGGTCTGAGTGAGGCCCAGTGTGGTCTGAGTGAGGCCCCAGTGTGGTCTGAGTGAGGCCCAGTGTGGTCTGAGTGAGGCCCCAGTGTGAGGCCCCAGTGTGGTCTGAGTGAGGCCCCAGTGTGGTCTGAGTGAGGCCCCAGTGTGGTCTGAGTGAGGCCCCAGTGTGGTCTGAGTGAGGCCCCAGTGTGGTCTGAGTGAGGCCCCAGTGTGGTCTGAGTGAGGCCCCAGTGTGGTCTGAGTGAGGCCCAGTGTGGTCTGAGTGAGGCCCCAGTGTGGTCTGAGTGAGGCCCAGTGTGGTCTGAGTGAGGCCCCAGTGTGGTCTGAGTGAGGCCCAGTGTGGTCTGAGTGAGGCCCCAGTGTGGTCTGAGTGAGGTCCCAGTGTGGTCTGAGTGAGGCCCAGTGTGGTCTGAGTGAGGCCCAGTGTGGTCTGAGTGAGGCCCCAGTGTGGTCTGAGTGAGGCCCCAAGTGTGGTCTGAGTGAGGCCCCAGTGTGGTCTGAGTGAGGCCCCAGTGTGGTCTGAGTGAGGCCCAGTGTGGTCTGAGTGAGGCCCCAGTGTGGTCTGAGTGAGGCCCAGTGTGGTCTGAGTGAGGCCCCAGTGTGGTCTGAGTGAGGCCCAGTGTGGTCTGAGTGAGGCCCCAGTGTGGTCTGAGTGAGGCCCCAGTGTGGTCTGAGTGAGGCCCCAGTGTGGTCTGAGTGAGGCCCAGTGTGGTCTGAGTGAGGCCCCAGTGTGGTCTGAGTGAGGCCCAGTGTGGTCTGAGTGAGGCCCCAGTGTGGTCTGAGTGAGGCCCAGTGTGGTCTGAGTGAGCAAAATAGGAATGGTAAATATCAAAATATATCTCAATGCATTTCCTTATATCTCGAGATACATTATTAGTAAAAAAGTTGTGACAGGGCGAATGGCCTGCATTCTCCACATTATCCCACTTATTATACGACTATCTGTCAACTGAATACTGTGTCCTCA
Organism: Knipowitschia caucasica; assembly: GCA_964034765.1. Taxonomy (NCBI): domain Eukaryota; kingdom Metazoa; phylum Chordata; class Actinopteri; order Gobiiformes; family Gobiidae; genus Knipowitschia; species Knipowitschia caucasica. Next base: position 4,713,854 of record OZ035825.1, read on the forward strand.
GAAAAGTGTCAATTAAAGTATCTGCACTTTTAAAGGTAATAACTGAATGACTAAAATTACTATTACACAGATATATCCAAGAGATGGTGTGGAAAAAATTAAAAGAAAAGATTAACAAATACTTTTTTGGCTAAACAGATCATCCTCTGATTTGATCATTCTACTGTGACTCCAGTTATAGAAAATAAAAGGTCCTCAGTGAAAAAGCGACGGAACTCTCACAAATCAACACAAAATCAGGAAATCCCTTCATATAATAAGATATTTTTAGAAAAATAGTCAATTTCTAATCATCAATACAAATTCAAATGTGTAACGGACATAAGATTTTAGTCAATTTCTTTGTAAAAAATAAAAGCTCTGGTTTCACATTCAATTGGTTTCCTTTATGAAAGTAATAATTTTGTTACTTCTGTAGGAGCCAATCAGAGCTTTAATTTTCCTGTGTGATTGAGATTGGTAAATGCACTGGTATTTAGTGTACACGCTCACTTCAACTGTGTGTGTGTGTGTGCGCTTGGGAAGGAACTTTCTGTTGACCGCATGTTTTCCATCAGAGAAATATCTGCACTGTCTTATGGAGGCATCTTCATCGTCATCATCATCATCATCATATATAACCCTGTGACGTGGCTAGGCGGATAACATCTAAGCTAGCAAGTTCAAAAACTCTATCGAACTACATGAAAACTGAACAGAGAATTCTGAGCATCAGCGGTGAGTGACCCATTTATATACCGAACATAGATTCATAATCAGATCCTCTTCAAATGTGTCCTAAAATGTTCTTTCATGTTAATGGTTATGTCACGCTACCGGAAGTAGCCGCAGGTAACCGGAAGTAGCCGCAGGCTAGCGGAGCAGGCTAGCCTCTGCACAGACAGGCGCCTGCTGAAAGCCTGTTGTACTCGCTGAATAATGTTAGGAGCTGTTTAATCAATTATCAGAAAGTCTTATTTGTTTGGTCATTTTATTTTGGTAATCTATGTGACGTCACTAGTGAGGTCACCTGCCCCCACTTTCACCTCTGCTCTTTTGTTAGTCTGCTGTGTTCCCCTGTGTGAGTAGACATGTGCGTGCATAAGACCGAAACCATACGCTGACCAGACACGATAATCCACCCCACCCATAATCCACCCATACATGATCCATTCCCACCTTTAAATGCCTCCATATCCATAATAAAGTTCCCCATCTGGATGTACCAGCCTTCCCCGTGCCCTTCTCTCTGACCGGAGCCCCGTTTACAGTGCAGGCGCTCAGATCAGCAAACACCAGAGTATCCCACTCTATCACAATACTTAAATATTCAAATATATTCTAATGTTTAAATTAATAAACAAACAAATTTCGAATATGATTCAAAGCCCTAGAGTCAAGAGTCAAAGCCCTAGTCACAACACGCCAAAACACGCATGAAATTCAAGATTTGGACAACAATAAACATGTTCCCACTCTGGCAACATTATAAGCTGCGTTTTCATAGAGCATCATGTTTCGGAATTTGAATTTGCGCATCAGAAAAAGTCTAACACTCTGGAAACACGCAAACTTCGAATAAATCACAGATCATGATGTTTCTATGATTTTAAATCTGACTTCTGTGTGTATTATTTTGATCTGTATGTTTTTAAAATGTGAAGTGCTTTGTGATCCTGGACAGTGAAACGTGTGACCCAGCTATTGCTGTGGCAGGCTCTGCGCTGCGTAATTACGCACAGCTATTTGTATTCCTCATTCACATCTGGTAAAGCAATGTATGTGAGGCTTACACAAATCTAATTAATACACAGACACACTCCATTAACGCATGGACCGATGGACTATGGTATAGCTCACTCCAAATGTCTCACTGCCCTGTCCACCCGCTGGTGCTGAGAGAGGTCGTGGCACATAACTCCTCAAATGCTGTTATTCAGAAGTTTTGGCTCCAGAGTTTCTCTGTAAAATCTGGACCGCAAACGCTCTCGCAAGTGTACAGCGCTTCAGTGCATTCACAAGACGCTGCAGACGCTTCATTGATGAGAGCCACCGCTGCACAATATGAATTCATTCATTCATTCTTTATTTATTTACTTCTACAATCCAAGAGAGATTTTTATAATTATCAAAACATTTCTGCAAATTTGTTCAAAACGCAGCTGAATAAATAGCGTAGCGTAGTATATAGCGTATATTTATTTTTACATAAGCATGAACCACCTGTGGCACACCCTGCGCCGTTCAGGTAATTACGCATATGTTTTGCCTCATTCACCGCTGGCAAATGTGGGTTTTCCTTAGTTTTGTGCATAAAGCCATAAATGCACCTGATCTTGCTCAAAACTGTCTCAGCCACTGCCCTTTACTCCACAGAGGAGAGATAGGATGCGACTTTCATAAATACGCGGGTTTTGAGCGCGGCATTTATCAACAGCCGCAGGTGCGTACGCTCAGATCTGAGCGTATTTGGTAGTTACCTAGTGTAACTTAAGTACGGTTACACTAGGTGCAAAGCCACCTAGTGTGAAGCCACTTAGTTCGCTGTGGGTATACTCAGAAGCCTCGAGCTTCCCGCCAGAGAAAAATCAATGCTCCAATCACGGACGAGTACCTCCTATAAATGCCCCTCTGTAGTCCGTGCCTGCCACTTTGAACTCTGCCAAAGCCAGGCTGGACTGATGGGCCCGTAGCTAAGTGGCTTCGCACCATTCGTAGAACTTAAGTGGCTAACAATTGGTTAAAGTCATACCTGACTGAAAGACAGCAGTACGTACAAATTGATGAACATGTATCAGGGCGGAAGAACATAGTATGCGGAGTCCCCCAGGGGTCTATATTAGGTCCCAAATTGTTGTATATAAATGATCTGTGCGAAGTCTCAACAAAGTTGAGATTTATTTTATTCGCGGACGACACAACAATTATTGGTTCTGGCAAAGATCTACAAGTGCTTGTCTCAGAGGTCACAACTGAATTATACAAATTGAAAGATTGGTTCTGTAGAAATAAACTGTCGCTGAATATATTGAAAACAAAAATGATTCTTTTTGGTAAACGTAATAGTGATATACAAATTAAAATCAATATTGATAATGTTCAAGTTGAACAAGTCAAGGAATATACATTTCTAGGTGTGATCTTCAGTCATAAGGCTAGCTGGAGACCACAAATAGATAGCATTCGAGGGAAAATGGGCAAATGTAGATTTTTTCTGGACCAAAAGGCTCTCTTCACCCTGTACTGTTCCTTAATCCTACCGTACATAAACTATTGCTCAGAGGTCTGGGGAAATACCTTCAATAGTCATTTAGAGGTTTTATATAGACTTCAAAAGAAGGCCATATGAATCGTTCATAACGTCGGTTATAGGGACCACACAAATATACTGTTTTTAAAATCAAACACAATGAAATTTGATGATCTTATAAAATATAATACTCTGTTATAGGTATATAAAGCTGTAAATAACCAGCTCCCTAGAAACATACAACAAATGTTTGGTAAAAGAGATGGAAGATATGACCTCAGAGGCACTCATAACCTCAAAGTTCAAAGTGTTCACTCTTCCTTAAAAAGTTGCTGTATTACCCGGAGAGGTGTACAATTGTGGAATAATCTAGAGGAACCCTTAAAAGATGTTGCTTGTTTACAGCTATTAAGTGTGTTTGAGAAATATGCTAAAGACATGTAATCTTTTTTATTTTTTTTTATTTATTTATTTATTTATTTGAATTAGGACAGTGCACATTAATCAACACGTCAGCCAAAAGCATCAATGTAAATGTACCAGAATTAGCGTGAGAGCTAAATTGCATCCGTTGTCCTAAGGCAGGAAAAGAAACATTGACAGTAGGAAAATACAAACATAGTACAGAGAACAGCACAAAGTTACAGTCATAGTTACAAGGACAGACACAGGTAAGATAACATAACACGCCCAAGAATTGATTAAGCATTGAACTTTAATTAAACTACCTGTGAGTGCAAGATTGATTTGTTTTTAACCAGATTTTTAGGACCTTTTTAAAGGTGTGGTAATTGTCACAGTTCCTGATATGAACAGGCAGCGAGTTCCAAAACTGCGAGCCTCTGATAGACTCCACCGTTTGACTGAATTTAGTCCTACGACGTTGCACAATACAGTCTCCTCTGGTCAGCGCTCTGGTATTTACTCGAGTGTTACTTATTTGTGATATAAAATTCCTTAATGGTGGAGGGGCAAGACCTTTTAAAACTCTAAAAACTAAACAGGCATCCAGGAACTTCTGATAGCCGTCAAAATCTAAAATATTATACTTACTTACAATGTGGCAGTAATGATAATGTAAAGGCTTTCTATCCAAAGTTTTCAATGTTTTCTTAAAGAGAGACTTGATAGGGCTCATGTTGGACTCTGATGTTTGGGACCATGTGGTTTGACAGTACGTTATATGGCTAAAGATCATTGCATGCATATAAGCCTTTGCAGACTCTGTGGTCAGACATGGTCTTATATGCTTAAAATTTGACAAATTGAATTTAATGATGTGTGCAATTTTCTTGATATGCTGCTTAAAATCTAGATTTGAATCAAAGAGCACTCCTAAATACTTGAATTGTTTAACTTCATTTAATCTCTCGCCATTAACTATCACAGATGGTTGTTCGTTCCCTACTGGCTGACGAGAAAAGAACATGCAGACAGTTTTTTTTGTATTTAAATGAAGGCAAGAATTTTGGAGCCAATGGGACACTGGGACCATGGCTGCAGATAGGATTGCAGCAGCTTCACATTTTGTTTTAGCGTGCACATATAATACAGCATCATCAGCATATAACTGCATGTTAACAGTTTTACAGATGTTGGGGAGATTATTAATATATAGGCTGAACAGAATCGGTCCCAATATTGAACCTTGTGGGACACCTGCGGAACAATTGAGAAATGTGGACTGAACATTGTCTATTTGTACAGTCTGTTTTCTGTCTGTTAGATATGATCTCATCCAGAGGAGGGCGCTCTCAGAAAAATTAAAACTGGATAATTTGGCTATCAGAACGTCATGATTTAAGGTGTCGAATGCTCGTTTTAGATCAAGGAATACAGCACCCACATACCCACTCTTATCTAACATATATTTAACATTTTCTAAAAAGTAACAAGTGGCGGTTTCTGTAGAGTGATGCTTCCTGAACCCAAACTGCATGGGATGGAGCGGTGTTTCACAACAATTTAGGTGTTCTGTTAGTTGTGCAGCAACCCATTTTTCTATTATTTTGGACATGATTGGTAGGATACTAATGGGACGGTAATTCTCAGGTTTAGTTTTGTCTCCTGCCTTAAACACCGGAAAAACCCTTGCCATTTTCCAATTTGACGGCACCGTTGCCTGTTTTATGGATACATTAATTAAATGTGCAATTGGACTTGCAAGTGCCTCTTTGTGACGTTTCATAAAATCACTGGAAAGACCAAAGATATCTTTGGCTTTTGAGCTTTTTAGAGAAGAGATTATTTTTATAACATCAGGGATTGTTATTTCTTGTATACTAAATAATGTTTTGCTGAAATCAAGCTTTTTACATGAACTGTCAGTACATTTTAGATGCCCTGTCAGTTCCTCTATTGAACCTATAAAAAAATTATTAAAGCACTCTACGATTGATTTTGTATTGACAGTTAATGTCCCATTGACCTGAAGCTGTAGGTTTTTAGGGTGATCATCTTTGGTTTGTCCCAAAAGTTTATTCACATTTTTCCAAATCACTTTACCGTTTCCATTTGCACCTTGTATTATCTCTAAAAAGAAATTGGCTTTGGCTTTACGCACCTGATTAACCACTTTATTTCTGAGTGATGTAAAAATCTGACGATCAGTTGTGTTTCCTGTTTTTAGCGATTTTCTGAGAGCGCCGTCTCTCTGTTTCATTAACAGAGAGACTGTTAAGTATTAATCTGTTAAGTATTATCGTGTATCTGATTAACCACATCATTGTCGAAAGAACCAGTGTCACCAACCTCAAATTCAAAGCACTACCCGGCACAGGACATAAAACCTTACACAATACATAGTTAGGGCAGCAGGGTGTGGCTAGCTGATGGGGGGGGTCTCAGCCCTCAGCCAACTGGCCACGTCACGCCCTTGCTTTTTAATGCATCTCACTTAAAAAGGCAAACAACAAAAAGTAATCCTACAGTCACAACCAATATTTTATAGTGAATCGAGAATGACGGCAAGAGGACATTCTACAAAAATGTGTAGTGCAAATAAATTATGTGATTCTAAAATGGGAATGATGGTAAGGGGGCTTATAATCATGATTATGTATTGTTGAGAAAGAAAAATTATGACAAATGTAATGCAAATAATAATGAAATCCTGATCAGTCAAAAGATTGGTGATCGGTATTCTTAGGTAATGATGGTATATGGTTATCATACAAAATGAAGAAAAAAATTATATATATATATATATATATATATTTATATGTTTGTGTATGTATATATATATATATATATATATATATATATATATATATATATATATATGTATGTGTGTATGTGTATGTGTATGCATGTGTATACATGAATATATAAACCCACATAAATAATAATGATTATTTTACCTTGGAAGTCGTGTGAAAAACTTGTGATATATTGTATAATCATGAATGCTTTTCTAATCAATGCTGACGTGTGTTTGGTTAACGTGGACAACTGTAATCGTAGAATTGATTGTGATCATGGATGAGCACATCCACAGAGCCTTGGGTGTGCCTATGTATGGAAATGATCATTCACTAATTGCTTGTAAGTAAACAGGCCCATGCACCTTCTGATGTGCATGTGCCTGGGTAACTCAGGAACTCGTGTTTATTGTATGTAAACTGTATGATGCCTGTGTTCACGGTTATTGTCTGCAGCTTAAAGTGATCACTTGGAACAGGGGGTAGGCACTAATAAGCTTTCTTGCTTCAGCCTACTCCTTTTGAGCCACTTTATAACAGTGTAACCTTGTAACAATGAAAAATATGTTTGTAAAATGCTCAAATAAATAACAATCAATCAATCAATAAGTTACACTAGGTAACTACCAATTCTACTTCATGGTGCTCCAGCCACTTAGTTTGCTGTGGGTACCACGCAAAGCTGTGAAGAGATGTACTCCCATCAGGCCAGCGTACAGTGATTAGAGCCCTGCCCGAGTTCCCTCCGCACTATCAAGGCGCATGGACCCGGGGCAGGAAGGAAGAAGAGCAGTGTATGAGGCCACTCCTACCAAGGACGCCTGAGTAACACTGACAAGCTCCTGAGGAGCAAGAACGGAGCAAGGGCCGCTCCTATCAAGGACGCCCATACTCTGACAGGACTCCCGTAGGAGTAAGCAAGAAAACATACCCAGGACGCCTCTACCAAGAGCTCCTGAAGTATGGTAACCGGTTACGGGAAGAGCGGGTCACGACCCCAGGACGCCTCCATCCAGCGCTCCTGAAGGCCGGACTAGAGTAACTGCAGGCCGCGGGTCGGCTCCCTCCGAACGTCCCGCGGTGAGTCAGACCCCCGCGTTCAGAACTGAATGGGCAACCGACCGTTCTGCCACGCCCAATAAATATGACAGAGCAAAGGTAGAGGGCGAAGCCCAGACGTCCTCCACCGAGGCCCCCCGGAGCAGAGCTGTGGAGGCCGCGACTCCTCGTGTGGAGTGCGCCCTGAACCCTACCGAATGTCAGGCATTCCGGGCGAACGGAGAGTGCGCATAGCTCACCTGCCCTCTTGGTTGAAACCAGAGCCAGCAAGAGGGCGGTCTTGAGAGCCACACACTCAGGGCTGGCCTGAACCACAGGCTCGAAGGGGAGGTCCCGATAACCCCCTCAAGACCACCTTAAGGTCCCAGAGCGGGGGGGTCCTCCAGAGAACGCACCTCTTCCGGTGGGCCCCCGAAGGAAACGTTTGACCAGCGGGTGGGAACAGGGCGAAAATGTCCCAAACCCTCTGTAGCCAGAGGTAATGGCTGCTGCAAACACCGCCAGGGTGCCGGCAGCCCTCCCCTTCTCCAATAAACCTTGTAGGAACCCCAGCACTCCCTCCAGAGGGCAGGACATGGGGTCTCAAGACCGGGCCGCGCACCAGTCACTGAAAATCTTCCACCTACAGCCGTAGGCCCCGACAGTGGAAGGGGCCCTCGCGCCCTGAATGGTCTCCACTACAGACTGAGGGAGACCCAGACCTACGAGAGTCCGCCTCTCAGCCTCCAGACCCAGAGTCTGTGGCCCAGTACCGGGCGCGAGTGAAGCGTCCCCCCTCCCTGGACCAGAGCCCCGGGCTCGTCCGGAGAGGCCAAGGGTCGCACATTGCCATGCCCTTCAGGAACGGGAACCAGCGGGCATGCGGGCTGTTCGGGGCGATGAGGATCACTTCCCGACCCGCCTGCTCGATTCTCCTCAGAAGAACAGGCAAGAGGAGAGTCGGGGGAAACGCATATAGAAGGCCCCCCGGCCACGGGTAATGCGCCAGGGCATCCACCCCAGGGGTGGATTGTCCGTGGGCCGCAGCGCAAACCAGAGTGGGCACAGAGCGTTGCCTGCACTGGCGAATAGGTCGACCGAACCTCTGCCATACCTGCGCCGCTATCTGCGGGGCCAGGCCCCACTCCTCCCTGAGTGGGCCCCCCCTGGACATTAGATCTGCCCCTGTGTTCCTGTCTCCATGAACGTGGCGTGCCCTGAGAGACAGCAGATTCACATTTGCCCAGAGCAGAATGAGAGCCGCCAGGCGATGGAGACCGGAGGATCTCGTGCCCCCCTGCCTGTTTATGTAGGCCACGACGGTGGTGTTGTCGGAACGCACCATCACGTGCCCCCCCTGCAGCAGCGGTGCACAGTGGAGCAGCCTCCATCTCCAGTAGATTGATGTGCGGCGATGGGTCTGACCAGAGCCCTCCCACGGAGCTCTGGCCCAGAACCCCTCCCCACCCCTTGAGAGAGGCGCCCGTAAACACTTCCACGTGTGATACGGAGCCTTTTAGAGGAACCCCGTCCCGCATCACACCCTGGGTGAGCCAGAACTTGATCTCTGATCTCACCCTGGAGGGAACGAGATCAGAGATCGATGAACGATGGTCGCTTCGTCCCGGGAGGGGTGAAGTCTGAGACCGGAGAACCATCTCTGAAATCCTCTCATGTGGAGAAGACCCAGACGTATAACCGCATGGGCCGCCGCCATCATCCCCAGGAGTGACCTGAGACAACAACGAGCAGACACCCTGGGGGCGGTCAGCGCCCTGGTGGCCAGCTGTGAGAGGCTCTCCTGTCTGTCCACTGACAGAGCCGCTCGGAACTCCACCGAGTCCAGCTGCAGACCGAGGTAGAGCGCGCGCTGGGCAGGCTGTAACCTGCTCTGCTCTTCTCTCTGTTCACCACAAAGCCCAGCTGTTGTATGTGAGACAGAACCCGGCGCGTGTGCTTCAGGGCCACTTCCCTGGACTGGGCCAGAATTAACCAATCGTCTATATAGGTTAAAATTCTGACCTCCGCGAGTCTGAGCGGCATCAGGGCTGCCTCCACGCATTTTGAGAAGGTGCAAGGGTCCAGCGCGTACCCAAACGGGAGGCGGCAGAACTCGTAGCACCTCTCTCCCACAGCGAAGCGCAGAAAGCGTCTGTGCTCTGGCACTATCGCAACGTGGAAATAAGCGTCTGTCAGATCGATGGAGGACATCCAGTCTCTGGGTCTGACACATTCCAGCAGCTGCTTCGTAGTGAGCATGCGGAACGGACGCCTGGAGACGCACTGGTTGAGTGCGCGCAGATCCAGAATGGGGCGCACCCCCCCTGTCTTTTTGGGAACCAGAAAGTATGGGGAGTACAGCCCTCTGTGAGCGTCCTGTGAGTCGACCTGGATCGCAGCGCCTTTTAGTAACAGGGAGGCTACCTTCTCTTGGAGAGCCTCCTTTGTCCCATGTCGCCTGGAGTTTGCCACTCGAACGCCCTGGAACGATGGTGGTCTCCTGGCAAACTGTATGGCATAACCTCTGCGTAACGTCTTGTCCAACCATGCGTCTGAGAGCCTTGTTCTCTCCAGACCTGATAAAACGACGTGAGAGGGGGCATCGTGCTCGTGACACTTGACCTTAATGCCTTCACAGGGGAGGGGGGGTTCACAAAAGGGCTGAGGAAGTCTGTGTTGACCCGTTAACTTGGTAACCAAAGCTTGCCTCTGTCTCTTTGCCCTGCTCGTCTCGCTTATAGCAGCGTGCCCTGCCTCTGTGCTGTGTGAGGCAGACGGACCCTGACCCGTTGCCTCGGTAACCACAGCTTGCCTCTTAAGGCGCGTTCAGACCAAAAGCTTCAAAAAGCTTTTGACGCGCTTCAACTGACGCCGGGATAGTTTTGTCATTTTGGTGCTTGAAGCTTTTGACGCGAGTGACGCGCCTGACGCCGGTGGGAGGAGCTTCTCTGTTGTCTGTGGGAGGAGCTTCTCTGTTGCCTGTAGTCAGGACAGCGGTGGATTTTTCAATGAGCAGCGAGCCTTTATTTGTTATATAAAGCAAAATAACGTTGTTGTAGGGCTTCAACAAAACATGTTCTGGGTTCACCACAGACTTGAGAGGCTGCAGTGTTTGCAGAGTTCCGTCATTTACTCCAGGAGCTGCGTACGGAGGAGTTTCGCTTTCAGCGGTACTTCCGCATGTCACTTGCCCAGTCTGAGTTCTCAAACCCCGGAGCTCGCCTCTCCCTGCCTCTCCCCGGCTCTCGTTCGCCTCTCCCTGCCTCTCCCCGGCTCTGGCTCGCCTCTCCCTGCCTCTCCCCGGCTCTCGCCCGCCCGGAGCTGCCTTGCTCTGAGCCAGACCCATCGTCAGCCTGTTCTTATATTAAATAAACTACGTTTACTACACAGCATGTGTACAATGATTTTTGTTACTCAGAATTTTACTACTCATACAAATAATATTACTAATAACAATAAAACAGCAGCAGCAGATACATGACTTCTCTTCATGACCATGACAGAGACAGACCCTCTGCTGCTGCTGCTCCTCGTCTCCTGATTGGTTGAAGCCCGCGTCAAAGCTTCAAAAGCTCAGCTTTGCTCAGCTTCGGCGTCAGAGGGATTGTTGTGATACGCGAGCGTTTCGCGCGTCAAAAGCTTCAAGTGAGCGCGTAGTACGCGCGACTCTTGAAGCTTTTGACGCGCGTCAAGTGACGCCGGGGCTCTCGGCTTCACCTGACGCGCTTCACCATTCACTTTCAATGCAAACCTGACGCTTTTGACGCCGAAGTTAAGTCCGGTGTGAACGCCCCTTTACGCTTCAGACCCATGCCAAATGAGGAAGTGTGAGGAATAGCGGAGCTAGAAGAGACCGTAAACCTCCCGCTATTGAGACCCTCGCGTTTCAATACTCCCTGGAGAAATGAAGCGCTAGACCTGTTACCCGGAGCGGTGGTCTGAGACCGTCTCATCAAACCACCCTCTGTAAAATGTGCCTGCTCTGTAGGTAAGACCACACTGCCCTCTACCTGTGACGGCATGTGGTGCAAGAGAACAGAAGACTGAGACAGTGGATAAGCGTGATCTTTTCTTTTATTGAAAAAAGCTTTTCCCCCGCGTCTCCCACCACCGAAGGGAGGGGGACGCTGGAAGGTTCGGTCTCGTGGGCCTCCGGAGGACCAATCCCGGCCCCTGGATCTCGCTGGAGCAGGCCGTGACGAGCGTGCAGCGGTCTGGGGGAAGGCAGGGCGACGTAATGGAGACCGGTCCCTCTCTCTCCCTCTCTCTCTGCTCTCAAAATGGCGGCGCTGCTTCAGCGGCGCCAAATGAGGAGCTAGTTTGTCGGAGTCTTTTGCCGCTCCGTCGAGTCCCTCCATCAGGCCCTTCATGTCTGGGCTGAAGAGAGACTCCGTGGAGATGGGGAGGTCCAGCAGTTGCTTCTTCTCCGCCTCCCTGACATCTGCAAGCCCTAGCCAGAGATGACGGGCACCGACCTGCGCCGCCGCCATCGTCCGACCACCGTCAATGGCGAGCGCCTGGATCATGCGAAGGGTCGCTGCCGTGGTGGTCCTGGCTTTGGTATGGTCCTCGCCGCTCAGCGCGTTGCTAGCGCCGAGTGACCTGTCCAAGGCGCCGGTGAAAAGCGCCAAATTGCTCGCCAACGCAACAACCTGTGTCACGTTGGCGTAGCATCGGTCCAGCACAGACATGGACACCCAGTCACACCGCGCAGACACTGAACACACTCAGCAGCGAGGCGCTGCGCTCCAAGTCACAGGCAAAAACATCCCGTGTCGGGACTTTGCATGTTATGTTCACAGAAATGTTGGATTAAGATGAGTGTAGTGGTAGTACAGACAGTCCTACAGTGTCGCAGATGCAGCGTTAGCGAAACTACGTAGTTACACCTCGGAGCTGTCAGCCACTTGTTTATTGAAAGAAAAATAAAAGCCGCTTCCCTCCTTTCGCCAAAGCAGCGTGAGCTTTCCTCTGCGCTCCATGAACAAGTGCAAGAGTAGACACCGAGCGGCTGTTTACGCAGTGGGACCATTCAGGATGATAAACGTAATAAACTAATGCCTGGAAATGCTGAGATGCTAATATTCCCGAAGAAAAAACATTTCCTTAACTCTCTCTTCATTGCATTTTTTTTATGTATCTCAATGCTCTGTAACGTACACTTGTGGTTCCCAACCTATTTGTCTTGAGTACCCCTAGGGCATTTTATTCATACTACCTAGTACCTTGATGGTTTTGAAAGATTAGTTATAAAGTGAATAACCAGTCCTATTCATTTATCACTAATATTTTCAATATTTGATCGGATCAGCAATTATCTGTATCGGCCGACCAAAATGTTAATGATCGGTGATCGGTCAAATAATTCCTGATCGGTGCACCTCTAATATTAGGTAAAGGTAAGGAAATGAAATATATAACTATTCAAGTATGGGACAGGAAGGAACTGAGGTCGTAGTTAATTTATACAATCCTTGCGCCAGATTAGAGTTACTGCATTTTTGGTCGATTGAAGGCTATGATAGCAGTAGAATTATTTGGTGTGGGGACTTTAATGCCCATAGCACAGTGTGGGGGGTACACCTACCCCACTTGTTCCCAATGTTGCTGTGATTGAAGAATGGGTGAATGCAATTTGGTGTGTTTGTGCCAAACTGTGTTTGAAGGTGCCGCTACTGTGAGTGTCATTGGGATGGAGCGCTCTCAGAAAACAAAAATAACCCTTTCAAAGAGAAAAAAAACTCCCGTTCCACAGTATCAAAATAAAGCACACCTCTAAAAGAGAGTATTTTGCAGTGTGGGATCATTTTGACTTGTTTACAGCAATAAAGTAATATTTGAAGTTCAGGTTTCACGCTTTATCTATGAATCGGTATTTATGCATTTGTTCAGAACTGGCATGTATAAATGAAAGCACATCCTCAGTGCTCAGGCGTTTTAGGAGGAAACATGATTTAATTACACCCAGCATTAACAAAATGGTTCATCAATTAGTAGTACATTTAAAGGGCCCATATCACGGTTTTTGATCCATCCATTTTCTTCCCCTTAATCCATTTCTGGGTCGGGGGGGTGGTTGTCAGAGCTGCACCCAGGACACATAGCACTGGTTTTTGACTTTTCTCTGCTTTAAACATGATTACAGCTATTTGGCCTCATACACGCCCAGAGTAGTTTATTCGTTGATTCTGTCAATCTTTAGTAAGAGAGCGATCTGTCTCCTTCCCCAGCGTGAGGCACAGAAACGCTCGGGTCCACTTCAGTGACGAAAACCACTCTGATGACGCGCATGACCCCGTTTGCTTTGTATTTAAAATAGTTTTTAAATACTTTTGTCAAAATGGGGTAAAAAATACACAATTAGTATGCTGTTTGTTGTCAAAAATAATAAAAATATTTTTTTTTATTAAAAGCCGGCGGGAGGTGATTGACGGATCAAAACAGCGAATCAAAGCGCGCAGCTAGCTCCGGAGTCCGGCTCCCGAGTCCAGCGTCTGTGGTCTGGTCTCGCGGACACTACATAGAGCTGCTGTTTTTATGCTTTTGTCAGCAACTAAAAGTGTCAAGTCAACTTAAATGAAGTGTGTTATGGGTGTAAATATGTGACACACTATTTGGCCCTAAGAGGAAGAAAGCGGCTCGACTTTTTTCATCTGTTCATCTCATGGATCTATTATAAACCGGTTCATCTGCGACACTTCACTGAGACTGTTCCAGAACTACAGGAACAATGGAACTGGACTTACTCAAAAGCTGATCTGGAAACACGTTATTCCCACGGTAAAAGACGTAACTCAGACCCCCTCGATCTGTAAGTAGTGACGCTAACTCGCTGTATACTTCTGTAAACTAAATAACTAGGGTCTGATTGTGCATCGAGGACATAGGGCTCAATGTGACGGATTGTCATTGTTGGAAAAAGTTTATTCTTATGTATGAAATTACTAAGTACAGGTGATAAACGACAAAAGTGTGATGCTACGTCAGCGTGCGGGCGGGGGGAGGCGGGCTCACAGGCAGAGGAGCAGACTCTTCTCTGGATCAGCTCGTCTGAGTTGTGGTGACGTCACCTCTATACAAGAGATGGCTTTAATCTCACAAGCTTTGAGTGTTGTGTGGTGTATCATACACATTATTATCACACATGTGTATAGGATTGACTGTGAAACATGAAGAAAAGCGTGATATAGGACCTTTAACTAAGATAACATTTTATTGCTACATTTCTTTTTCACAGCAAAGTGCAGTGGTATTTACTCACACATTAGACATGTGCTATTTCCTTTGTATCCTCTCACATATTGGTGTGGAAACTGAATTTCTTGCTTTAATGACAGGTTCAGAGCATGTTTGTCCCGCGGGTCAGGAGATAATCATGTGGTACTTTTATAAACATTTCTGGACAGTGGTCCCTGCTCCTTATGAGTTTGTTATTATTATATTTAATGTGTTCTAATCGTTTGATTCTCTGATCTGTTGTTGGCGAAGAGACAACTGTGTAAAGTCCTCCGAGACGACTGCTGCTGTGATTCAGGACGATACACATAGAATAGAACCGTGTCGTTCACAGTCGGAGATAATGCTAATGCTAATGCTAGTAGTTATTTGTTCAAACCTCTCAGTCACAGTTTTGTCACCGAGAGTTTTGTTCTATTGTGAAATAAATACATATAAATAACGTTCTTGTCCTAGAGGCACTTTGTCTTGGTCTCAGTGCTGCAGTTGTTTATACAATAATGGACCAAACATTCCAGATTAAAATATATAAACAGGAGGTGAACGTGCTCCAGGAACTCTGTTAATATTAGGGTTAAAGTAAACAGATGAATGAATGTCCATTGAACAGACAGTAAAAGATGCTAGCGGCCTGTGGCTAATGCTAACGCTAACAGCACTAGCATAACACACACTCACCGATCGCACGGAGCAGGAGCAGCTGCGGTGGTAGAAGGAGCTCTACACGGGGATCATGCAGATGTTCCCTCTGCTCCAATCAGCTGCTGAAAAAACAAACACAACTCATCAGTCTCTTTGACTCAAACACACGCATCAAGCGCACAGAATCTATTGGGTAAAAAACAATGCACTTCCGGTTTGACCCTTCAGTGTAAGAGCATACACACATATACACACATATACACACGACAACAAACTGACCACGAGTGGCGCGCGCACTGGCTCGAGAGGAACACACCACGACCTTCATAACTCGTTTTACACAGTATTTTACACTCTATCTTTTAGGTGTCTTAGGTATTTTCAATCAATCAATCTATCAAATTTTATTTATAAAGCGCTTTTCATAAAAAAGTGCTTTACAGTTTGGTTAAAAACAATCCTGCCGGCCCATGACGGTCCGTGTACCTTGCGTTCATTCTATTTTCGTTTCTGACATCCCAAATAAAAAATGAAATTTGGGGCTTTTTCTGTTTTCTGATGAAGCAGGCGGGTCGGGCAGTCTTATCATGTTGTCCTCTGGTCCCTGTCCTCTAGTCCCTGTCCTCTGGTTCCTGTCCTCTGGTTCCTGTCCTCTGGTTCCTGTCCTCTGGTTCCTGTCCTCTGGTCCCTGTCTTCTGGTTCCTGTCCTCTGGTTCCTGTCCTCTGGTCCCTGTCCTCTGGTTCCTGTCCTCTGGTTCCTGTCCTCTGGTTCCTGTCCTCTGGTTCCTGTCCTCTGGTCCCTGTCCTCTGGTCCCTGTCCTCTGGTTCCTGTCCTCTGGTTCCTCTCCTCTGGTCTCTGTCCTCTGGTCCCTGTCCTCGGGTTCCTGTCCTCTGGTTCCTCTCCTCTGGTTCCTCTCCTCTGGTCCCTGTCCTCTGGTCCCTGTCCTCTGGTTCCTGTCCTCTGGTTCCTCTCCTCTGGTCTCTGTCCTCTGGTCCTTGTCCTCGGGTTCCTGTCCCCTGGTTCCTCTCCTCTGGTTCCTCTCCTCTGGTCTCTGTCCTCTGGTTCTTGTCCTCTGGTTCCTGTCCTCTGGTTCCTGTCCTCTGGTCCCTGTCCTCTGGTTCCTGTCCTCTGGTTCCTGTCCTCTGGTCCCTGTCCTCTGGTTCCTGTCCTCTGGTTCCTGTCCTCTGGTTCCTGTCCTCTGGTTCCTGTCCTCTGGTCCCTGTCTTCTGGTCCCTGTCTTCTGGTTCCTGTCCTCTGGTCCCTGTCTTCTGGTCCCTGTCTTCTGGTTCCTGTCCTCTGGTTCCTCTCCTCTGGTCTCTGTCCTCTGGTCCCTGTCCTCGGGTTCTTGTCCTCTGGTTCCTCTCCTCTGGTTCCTCTCCTCTGGTCCCTGTCCTCTGGTCCCTGTCCTCTGGTTCCTGTCCTCTGGTTCCTCTCCTCTGGTCTCTGTCCTCTGGTCCTTGTCCTCGGGTTCCTGTCCCCTGGTTCCTCTCCTCTGGTTCCTCTCCTCTGGTCTCTGTCCTCTGGTTCTTGTCCTCTGGTTCCTGTCCTCTGGTTCCTGTCTGGTTCCTGTCCTCTGGTTCCTGTCCTCTGGTTCCTGTCTGTAGTCTTTGTTGCTTCTTGGTTTGGACCATTTTCTGCTTTATCAGTATTATTATAAACATGATCATTCCTCCAGTGGATTTACGATGGTTCTACTTGGTTCGTACCATGAATCCTCTCTGCTCTGGTCTGGACCAGTGTAAAACCATGAATCCTCTCTGCTCTGGTCTGGACCAGTGTAAAACCATGAATCCTCTCTGCTCTGGTTTGGACCAGTGTAAAACCATGAATCCTCTCTGCTCTGGTCTGGACCAGTGTAAAACCATGAATCCTCTCTGCTCTGGTTTGGACCAGTGTAAAACCATGAATCCTCTCTGCTCTGGTCTGGACCAGTGTAAAACCATGAACACTGAACTGGAGTCACATTTACAGGTAGAAAAAAGCTCTAAACGACTGTTTCAGAGCGACTTAGGACCTGCTGCAGTTTCCAGAACATTCCAAAGTAAAAACATTTGTACGTGTGTGTTCTACGGCGTCAGGCCGTGTCTGTAGATTGTATTCTTTCTCCTAAATCTTGCTACATTCATAATAAACTGGTAAAAGTTGTGAAGAAGATGACAAAGTCTGGGATCGTGTCTTTAATTCAGACAGAAGACATGTTTTATTGTTGATGGTAGAGCCAGCACGAACACAAACAAAATGCAAGCTAATATCCAGCAGGAGAAGCAGAGACCTCCAATCAGCGACTGCCACAGAGCAGCAGCTTCAGCCTTGAAATAACCAAAACATCAAGTGGAAAAGTACTGGCTCGTGCAAATGTTAGAATGAGTTTGAACTTTAACCACAGTTGCTTCAAAGTGTCATGAAAGACCTAAAGTTGTAATCTCTGAACAACAAGGCATTCATAACACAGCGGTTCATAAGCATTACGTCATAGATCACAATGTCGACTCTTAGAACTTCCACAGAACAGTTTTACAATTAAAAAAGGTCATGATGAATATGATGCAATATTTCTTTCAATCATTTATTTATTTTGAACGAAGCAGTTGATATCACAGGCTGTAAATCAATTCTGTCTACCCCCCTTTCCCCCTCTTCCTCCTCCTCCTCTTCTCATTCATTTAGATGGGAGGCTCGAGGCGCCCATATAGACTTAGTATCACAGTCGCAGCTCTGAATATAAACCACACATGCACAGATTTAGCTCTGCGCTTAGGATGTAGATTGGACATCACAGCACAGAGCATGTTAGCATGCACGTATAGAGTATTGTCTAAAAAAAACCTTTGGGCGTGTGTCAAAATTTGATGCAGAAAACAAGACGAAGATTTTCAAGTTTCACGTCTGTATTTAATTTATCTTTACAATCAGATACAGAAATTCTAAAAGCTCCTTATCCTAACTATTTCTGCTCTCTTACCCTATGGGCTCACCCTATCTGACTGAACTAAAACATCAGGCTAAATCATATAAGTAATAATGTGCAGAAGGGGCGTGTCGTATCAGCCAGTTCCTGGTCCCGGTCTGGACTCTGCATCAGGTCTGGCCTTAGTCTGGTTTCCCCCTCCGCATCTCTCCATTCCACACCTAAAAAGGGATTCACACTTCCAACCTATAGATTTCTTCCTTCCTTGAGATAAGGAAGAAATCTCAAGGCTGCTGTCACTGGTCTGGCATCAATCTCCTCCTCTAAAGAACTCCCTTATTAGTCCAACAGCCCGCTTCATAAAGAACAAACCTATGAAACCTCAAACAACACTAACAACATAGTGTAAAAGTGTTAGTACATGAAATCACTGAAAATATAGACCACGTGTGCTGCATTTCTGAGATATGCATCAGGAGAGAGCTGTATCTGTAAAACATATTTAGAATATCTGTCTTCTATCTCCGCTGATCCACCATCAGAATTACAAATGATCAATCTCTATTGTTTATTCCCAAAACAAAACTGGCATAATTCTATTAGAAACAAGACTCATGTGGTGAATAGATCAGGTGACCTCTGACCTGGGACCACTTTAGTGAGTGCCCCCTGCTCATGGAGTGGTTCTTCCATGTGTCACTGTGTCCCCAGTCCCCCTCGCAGGGCTCCAGGATGGACACTCTGCACTGCTGGAGACTTACCCTCCACATGAAGGCCACACTCAGGGAAAACTCAGGGTGAGATGGAGGGGGATCATCTGAGACCCATGATGACCCTAGTCCTCTCTGCACTTGACCCACATGAACCCAGTGTGAGCCCCAGGCCCTGCGCGACTGCACCAACAGCCATAATAATGAGATTCTTCATGAGAAACTCCTCGTCTCTGACTCAGAGGTTCAAAATGAAAGATTTAGGAATATTGAAACATTTCTTAGGAATGAATTTTGAAAAAACTAATGGACAAGTCAAGATGTCACAAGAGGGATATGTGAAAAAGACAGACGTAGCACATCAGGATATTGTGCCAGTCTATGTGAAAGAGAGTTCACTCATATCATGGAAAACACAGAAACAACCGACAGTAGCCCTTTCTACATGTCGAGCATATCTCTTTAGCTTCAGCTGTACAGGAGTGTCTTTACAGCTACTTCAAGATTTAGACAGTTACAAATATGTTAAAACAAAAGTGTACGAAGACAACTAAGTGTAGTGGTAGGCCCTCCCCCGCTGGCAGTCCAATCACGCCGCGCCCGAGCCTTGATTGGGGAAACTCCTGCGGGTGCGCTTTCTCTCACCTTTTGCCTCTTCCCTCCGCGTGACACTGAGGAGCTGGACCGAAGCCACAGACAACCCACTAAAATCACAATGTAAAGCCGAGACAGCACTCTTAAAAGCGTAGTGCAACCTCCGAACCGCGGTTTGTCATAAACGCGGTGTTGGACCTTGGCGTCAACGTGTGGCTTCGCTCCGTTTGTCAGCTCCTCATCTCGGCGTGTAATATGCCCTGCGCCTGACCAGCTTCAGTCTCCGTAACGCCGGTGCGAAGAGCACGGACACGGCGTACCGCCGTTCATCTCCGCTGCTTGTTCCATGCAGGCTTCTGGGTGCTACATAGGACTGGGTCAAGTTTCGCTTCCTCCCACATCGATTTCCGACTGAACCTCTCCACTCAGGACTGGTCCCCTATATAGACTTTTTTGGAGTATTGAGTCAAAGGTACGGAGTCCCAAAGGCGCTCAGAAGAACGAAAAGTTTTAAGGTAACAAAGCTCCTGATGTTCCCAAACAGGCTGCACATGTTTTGAAACCTTTTTTGGTTTATTGGTTTTGTACATTTGATTTGGGTGAGTGTTTGAGTGAGTGGTGTGACTGCGTGTGTGTGCGTTTTAAACAATTTATAACTAAAAATTTTAAATAGTTTTGTAAACTTTATTTCCAATTAAAAATAAACATAATGTAAATTAATCGTGCTTTTGTCTGTCGTTCCTCTCAGTTCTGTCGAACCTGTGTGACCTTAGCGGGGTGAAATTTCAATTCTCTTTAGTTTTCTATCCAGGTCCCTGGACCTGAAATTCCAGGGTGGCGTTGTGGCAACTAAATTAGGGTCATTGTTTTAGATTTTGTAACCCTGTTCCGTGGTTACGGAACCGCTCGCCGTTACATTTGGCGTTGCTGGCAGGATGAACTGAGATGGGACAAAGACTGTTATTTTTTTTGTGATTAGTGCAGTGAGAGTTTATGACTGACAGTGGTGTAGTGGTTTAGGGTGACACTTTCCTTGGCTTTCATGCTGTTAGAAGGGGGGTAGCGATTCAGAAGTAATATATTGTTAAACGTTTTGCTGTGTTGTGTATATATGTTGCATGTTCTACATTTCCTGTGATTACATTTTTTACATTGCATGTTCTACATTTGCTGTGATTACATTTTTTACATTGCATGTTTTTTTGAATTGTGTGTTTTGAATCATTACTTGCAGAGTATTTTGCTTGTTGAGCAATCTTGCTGGGTAGCTACTGCCATTGGTAAAGGTAAACACTGCCACTTTTATACCTCTAGTCTGGTTAATGTGAATTGTTATTGGGAACAACAGCAGCAATTGTTTTCGTTTTTGATTTTTTTTTTATACTGTTTCACCCATGGAGGAACAGTTGCGAGAACTGCAAGAAGCGGTAGCACAGTTGCGTGCCGAAAATGAAAGGTTGCGTCAAGAGCGCCCTCAGTCTGGGGCAGGTGCTCCCGCTGGGCCATCCGCCACGGCAGGCGAACCTTCCCCTAACTCTAGCCGAGGTAATCCGAGCATTGACTGGTTAGTTTTTGTCCCCAGGGACCGAAAATGCCCTATGTTCAGGGGCAGGGTGGGAATTCATTTAGGGGAATGGCTCGAAGAAGCAGAGGCGTGTGTGCGGGCCAGACACTTGTCACTGGCAGACCAGGCATTTTTTCTTTATGACCATTTGGAAGGGGAGGCTCGCGATGAAATTAAGTTTCGTTCAGCAGAAGAACGAAGTGACCCGATCGAAATTAAAGCAATCTTACAGGATCTTTATGGATGCGCCGAGTCCTATGTAGCACTGCAGGAAGCATTTTTTTCCCGTCGTCAACAAGAGGGAGAGACACTTTTGGAATATTCACTCGCTCTCAGGTCACTGATGGAAAAGGTAAAACAGCGCGCTCCAAATAACATGCCAAATTCCGAAATCTTGTTGCGTGATCAATTTGTCGAGCAGGTTTTAGATTGTGACCTTCGGCGTTCGTTAAAACAATACGTGAGACAGGCCCCTGAGGCAACGTTATTGGACGTCAGAGGCGAGGCTATTAGGTGGGAACGTGAAGGACTGCCAGCGGTTGTGCGTGGCCGAAGCAATTCTGTCCCCTCGGCTGTTGGTATTCAGTACATGGTGCAGGGTGGCGGCCAGCGGTCGGGTTACCATCCGCCGACCTCGGAAGTTAGTGAGATGAAAGAGCTTTTGCGACGACAGCAGGAGCAATTGGACAAGTTAACAACAAGCATGGCTCAGTTGCAAAGTCTCCACAAGCGTAATCACTCTCCTCAACCCCGTGGCCGCTCTCCACGATCCG
Organism: Knipowitschia caucasica; assembly: GCA_964034765.1. Taxonomy (NCBI): domain Eukaryota; kingdom Metazoa; phylum Chordata; class Actinopteri; order Gobiiformes; family Gobiidae; genus Knipowitschia; species Knipowitschia caucasica. The sequence goes on from OZ035825.1 coordinate 4,735,749, forward strand.
CGCCCATCATTTGCCATCGTTGTCAACAGCCCGGACACATGGCCAGAGATTGTGATGGGCCACGTATTCCGTCCCGGCCACACTCAGCTGCGCGGGGTCATGGGCCATCACGTCAGCCGTCGGAAAACTAGCGCCCACCGCGTTGCCGGGCCACAGCTCGGGTGGGGCATCTACTGGCTCAAGAGATCCTAGGGTAAGGTTGGAAGACGTTCAGAAGCTCATCTCCACATGTCCACACATCGACGTTGGTATGGGTGGCGCCCCCGTACCATGTCTGGTGGATACCGGGTCGATGGTCTCAACAATCACCGAGAGTTTCTTTCATGAGAACTTCGAGCCCTGGGGTGAGGAACGTCTCAAAGCTTGCCATTGGTTGGAACTTAAGGCCGCCAATGGACTGGCCATTCCGTATATTGGCTACCTTGAACTCGAGGTTACTCTTTGTGGGAAATCGATGCCCCGTTGTGGTGTATTGGTGGTGAAAGATCCACCTGGGCGTCCTTTGTTGCCAGTACCTGGTGTGCTGGGGATGAATATCATTAGTAAATGTTACCAGGAGCTTTTCGGACAGTATGGCTCAGCCTTATTCGCAGAAGCTTCAGTGTCCTTTCCGGCTTCTATCGTGGACGCTTTGCAAAAATGTCATGTTGCTAGCGTGCAACCGATTTCTATGAAGCCAGGCAGAGCTAGGGTCCGTGGGAAGAAGTCGTGCCGGATACCTGGAGGTGCTATGAAGATCGTAACAGCCACTTGCTCAGAACAGTTTTCAGATGGTACTGTTCTGTTTGAACCACCTGAATCTGGCTTACCGGCGGGTCTGTTGGCCTCCCCGGCGTTGGTCCGCGTTATTCAGGGTACAGCTTACATCCCTGTCGTGAATGTGGGCGTGTCCGATATACTCCTTTACTCCCGGACAGTCATTGGTACGCTTGATGACGTGAGAGTTGTTAGCTTACCTTCAGGGGTCGCTGAAGTGTCCTCTGTTACTGCGCAGGTAGCTACGTCGACGGCACGTCCTTCCGCTCGAGATTACATCGAAGAAGTTGATCTTTCACACTTGCCTCCGGAAGAGCATGATGCAGCTAGGTCTTTGCTTAGAAAACATCTACCAGTCTTTGCAGCGCACGACCAAGACTTGGGCTGCACCAGTCTCATATCTCATGAAATCCATCTTCTTGACGATGTACCTGTTCGTCAACGTCACCGTAGAATCCCACCGTCCGAATACGAGGTAGTTAAAGAGCATATTAACCAGTTGCTGCAGGCGCAAGTGATACGGGAAAGTTCAAGCCCTTATGCCTCGCCCATAGTACTGGTTCGTAAGAAGGATGGATCCTTAAGGTTGTGCGTCGACTATCGGCAATTGAATTCTAAAACTCATAAAGATGCTTTCCCCCTCCCCCGAATTGACGAATCCTTGGATGCCATGACGGGCGCGTGTTGGTTTTCAACGTTGGACCTTGCTGCTGGGTACAATCAAGTGCCAGTGGCCGAGAAAGATCGACCTAAAACTGCATTCTGTACTCCCTTTGGGCTTTTCGAGTGGAATAGAATGCCTTTTGGCCTTTGTAACGCCCCAGGGACCTTCCAGCGCCTTATGCAGCGCATTTTCGGTGATCAGCAAGGGCAGTCATTACTGTTGTACTTGGACGATATTATCATCTTTTCCGCCGACTTTCAGCAGCACCTTCAGCGGCTGGATGGTGTCCTGGGACGGCTCCATCATGAGGGCTTAAAGGTTAAGCTCAGCAAGTGTAGCTTCTTGAAACGCAAGGTCAGTTATCTAGGTCATGTTATCTCTGACCAAGGGGTCTCTACAGACCCGGCAAAAATTGCATGTGTGGCAAATTGGCCGACGCCCACAACAGTAACAGAGCTTCGCTCTTTCTTAGGCTTTGCAAGCTATTATCGTCGCTTCGTTGAGGGTTTTGCAAGGTTGGCAGCACCGCTGCATCGGAGAGTTGCAACGTTGACAGGGAAGTCGAAGAGATCAGGGAAGTGTGACGGTGAAACTTGGACTAATGAATGTCAAGAGAGCTTTGACGGCCTGAAGGCGAAGTTGACCAGTGCACCAGTGCTTGCATATGCAGACTTTTCGCGTCCGTTCATTTTGGAGGTTGACGCGAGCCACCATGGTCTGGGGGCGGTTCTTTCTCAAGAGCATGAAGGGAAGGTTAGACCAGTTGCGTATGCAAGTCGTGGTTTGCGTCCTACAGAACGCAACATGTCGAACTACAGCTCAATGAAGCTCGAGATGCTTGGCCTTAAGTGGGCAATGACGGACAAATTTCGAGAGTATTTGTTAGGTCATAAGTGTGTTGTCTACACCGACAACAACCCTCTTAGTCACCTGATGACAGCAAAGCTTGGAGCTGTGGAGCAGCGTTGGGCTGCACAGCTCGCGTCTTTCGATTTTGAGTTGCGGTACAGGTCCGGCAAAAGTAATCGAAGCGCGGATGCTTTGTCCCGACAACCGGGCTTTCGTTCATCCGAGCTTGCTGGAATGCTCCCAGGCGCGCTTATTCCTTATCCTCTGCAAAGGTTGAGTGGTCAGGAACAGGTAGAGGCCACCCAATCCATCGTGTCGGCCCTGCCTGGCCACCCCTCTTGTGACATTCGTGCCCTTCAGGCGAGTGATGTAGTTATCCAGGAAGTACTGCCCTTTTGGAGAGCGAAGGTACGACCAAACAGTGAGGAACGGAGAAACCTTTCTCCTTCTGCTTTGATCTTGCTCCAGCAGTGGGACCGTTTAGTTGAGCGGGGTGAGTTGTTGTATCGGAAGATTTTCCGTCCTGATGGTGGTTTAGCCATATTCCAACTCCTGCTACCAGCTGCGTTGATAGAGGAGGTGCTAACTCAGGTGCATCATGAACACGGCCACCAGGGTGTAGAAAGGACCCTGGCATTGCTCAGATCCCGCTGCTATTGGCCTGGGATGTCCAAGGCAGTGAGAGAATGGTGCCATCAATGTGAGCGTTGTCAGGTCGCCAAAGATTCTCGTCCACCAGCTCGGGCACCGATGGGCCACCTCCTTGCTTCACGCCCAAATGAAATCATCGCACTGGATTTCACCTTGTTGGAACCATCACAGAATGGAGTGGAAAGTGTGCTCATCATCACAGATGTTTTCACCAAGTACACTCTTGCCGTACCAACTAGAGATCAACGGGCGCTTACTGTGGCGCGAGTGCTTGTGTCGGAGTGGTTTTCAAAGTTTGGAGTCCCAGCTAGGATCCACTCAGACCAGGGCAGATGTTTTGAGAGCTTGCTGGTGCACCAGCTTTGTGAACTTTATGGGGTTGAGAAATCGCGTACAACACCATACCATCCATCTGGGAATGGCCAGTGTGAGCGATTTAATCGCACGTTGCACAACTTACTCCGCACGTTGCCGGCATCCCGGAAACGCGATTGGTGTGCGTGCCTACCGCAAGTCTTGTATGCTTATAACACCACGCCTCATCAGTCAACTGGCGAGTCGCCGTTCTACTTGATGTTTGGTCAGGAACCCCGACTCCCCGTTGATTTTCTTTTGGGTCAAGTGTCCGATCCTGTTGCTGGTAGTCCCCATGAATGGATTTTGGAGCACCAAGCCCGTTTGAAGCTGGCTTTTGATGGAGCTCAGGAACGCTTGAGGGCAGCGGCCCAACGTCGAAAGGACCAACATGACCAACGTGTGCATGATGGGCCTTTGAGGGAAGGACAAATGGTTTTGGTGCGCAATACTAGTGTGCGGGGTCGTTGTAAGATTCAAGACTTGTGGTCCTCTGTGCTGCATGTTGTCTTGAGAGCTCCATCGGAGGGAGGTTCAGTTTACACCATTGCTCCAGTGCAAGACCAGACCAAGGTTAAACAAGTTCATCGCTCGTTGATAAAAGTTTTTGTTGAAATTAACCAACCTGGGGAAGTTCAAAATGAGCGTTCCTCTTCTGTCTCACCACGGGACTTACTCAGGGAGTCATCGTATGACGAAGATTTGTGGTATGTTGTTTCGGAGGGTACGCCCGAACTGGGGCCTGTCCCTCATCGGCCTGTAGATTCGCAGCCTCCGTTGCTGGCCCCAAGACATGCATGTACCGTGGAAATGGGAACGCCAGTTGCTGGACCATCTTCTAGTTCTGGGCTGTTTTCAACGGTCGACCCAGGTGGTACTGGTGCGAGAAAATCGTCGCGCTCCACCGCTGGTCGTCACCCCAATCCCCATAATTTGCCACGTTCAATACTAGACAACCAAAATTCGGTATCAAATCCAGCTCCTGCAGTCTTTCGGCCATGGTACTAGTCCATGTCGATCGTCGGGTCGACGATCCAAGTGGGGGGGGTAGAATGTAGTGGTAGGCCCTCCCCCGCTGGCAGTCCAATCACGCCGCGCCCGAGCCTTGATTGGGGAAACTCCTGCGGGTGCGCTTTCTCTCACCTTTTGCCTCTTCCCTCCGCGTGACACTGAGGAGCTGGACCGAAGCCACAGACAACCCACTAAAATCACAATGTAAAGCCGAGACAGCACTCTTAAAAGCGTAGTGCAACCTCCGAACCGCGGTTTGTCATAAACGCGGTGTTGGACCTTGGCGTCAACGTGTGGCTTCGCTCCGTTTGTCAGCTCCTCATCTCGGCGTGTAATATGCCCTGCGCCTGACCAGCTTCAGTCTCCGTAACGCCGGTGCGAAGAGCACGGACACGGCGTACCGCCGTTCATCTCCGCTGCTTGTTCCATGCAGGCTTCTGGGTGCTACATAGGACTGGGTCAAGTTTCGCTTCCTCCCACATCGATTTCCGACTGAACCTCTCCACTCAGGACTGGTCCCCTATATAGACTTTTTTGGAGTATTGAGTCAAAGGTACGGAGTCCCAAAGGCGCTCAGAAGAACGAAAAGTTTTAAGGTAACAAAGCTCCTGATGTTCCCAAACAGGCTGCACATGTTTTGAACCACCTTTTTTGGTTTATTGGTTTTGTACATTTGATTTGGGTGAGTGTTTGAGTGAGTGGTGTGACTGCGTGTGTGTGCGTTTTAAACAATTTATAACTAAAAATTTTAAATAGTTTTGTAAACTTTATTTCCAATTAAAAATAAACATAATGTAAATTAATCGTGCTTTTGTCTGTCGTTCCTCTCAGTTCTGTCGAACCTGTGTGACCTTAGCGGGGTGAAATTTCAATTCTCTTTAGTTTTCTATCCAGGTCCCTGGACCTGAAATTCCAGGGTGGCGTTGTGGCAACTAAATTAGGGTCATTGTTTTAGATTTTGTGACCCTGTTCCGTGGTTACGGAACCGCTCGCCGTTACATAAGGAACAATAACACTCACAAAGAATCCTGTTAACTATGAAGGTTATTTTGTGTTTTTATTATCAACACTTTTTTTTGCTTTTGAATTCTATAAACTGTAACAAAAAAGTATTCAGTGTAAATAAATTCAATGTTTTAAAATTCAGTGTCCAAAAATGCAATGTTTTCAAATTCAGTGTCAAAATATTCAATGTTTGAAAATTCAGTGTCCAAAAATTCAATGTTGAAAAAAATGTTGTGTCCAAAAATTCGTTGCATTTTTTTTCGCTGCTTGAAATGTCATGCTTTATTTCCGGGTAAATCAAGAACAAAGCAATCGATCAGCCAATCCTCCATAGATGTAGCCGGGGCCAGAACAGGTGCGGGTGGTCTAGCAGTCCTGGCTGTTCTGTGCAATAATGGAAAGCTGCAGAGCCGGAGCCAAATCTACCGTGAAGCAAATCCACCGTGATAGTGCGCCCTCTGCTGGTAAAGAATAAATACGACGGTATTTATTTCACGTTTTACAGTTGTATTGCTGGGATTATTGTGTGTAATTTACAATGTGGTGTAACTTAGTTTACATGTACTATTATTTTGGTTATTTTATTAAATTAAAATGTTATGTTTTACTCCAATATTTCATTGTATTTTGTAGGACAGTGCCTTCATTTGTTCATAATAATAAGGAACAAGGGACAGAGACAATATTTTGGAACAAATTAACATTTTTATTGTGGTAACTAACCAGCCATTGCTGTAATCAGTACAGAAAAGGAGAGAAATCATTGGGTTAATAATGTTAGCTTGCAGATTCCATAACAAAGTAAAAAGTAAAATGTGTACCTTCAGGGTCTTCCCTGTTTCCTGAATTCAACAGAAATCCTTCTGTTGAATTCCTCAACTTCACTGAAAAAAAATGTAAATAATGTGTAAAAATCAAATGTTGTATGTTTGGAAGGTTTCTTGTAAAAAAAAAAAAAAAAAAAAAATAGCAAATCTGAAATAAAATAAAATAACCTTTGTTCATAAATGGCTCCCTGGAGGTACGCCTCTTTTGCCTCCTTCCAGGGTATGTTTTTCAGTTGGCAAATTCCATGAATGATTGCCTGTACAAGTAACAATAAAGTAAACATCAAAACTAAAACAGTAACTGTGAGAGCCATAATGTGTGGGGTTGCTATGGTAACGTCAGGGGAGGTGCGTGAGTCACGTGAGCTCTGGGGATATGCCAGGAACTTTAAATATGGCAGACACCGGCGTTCAGGTGAGAAGTCGTAGGGATCTGGGTAGCCGTATTTCTTTGTTGACCGTTTGTTTTGTTAAGTTTTGTACACGTACACGTATGGCCAATGTGTTATGTGTTAAATCCTCAAAGCTGATGATTAAATGCCACTTAAAAAACGCAGTTACGAGTAGCGTTCTTCATCCACATTAGCAGCGCGTCATAACAGGTACAGGACCCGTTCCCCTCGTTCTCCAGCGACACAGGATAACAGTCGTTACATTAACATTGTCACACAAGAAGGAATTCCACCTCATTGTTGACCTTCAGCACAGTCTGTGTACTTTTGATTAGGGTTCTGAGGTACACAAATAGGGTATCCTGGTGCTCCTCTGTATCTAAATAAACAGGTGTGTAAGTGTAAGTCCTTTCTACATAAGAGGCCACATCTGTGAATGGTAAATCCTGAAAATGAAATGAAATAGCAGGATATTAATGAATGTCTTACAAATATGTAAATTGTCAAAACATTTTTGAAGTTACCGTCATAATTGACAGATCTAGTGAAGTGCATTTTAAGGTGACGCTTCACTCTTCCCAGCTCTGTCGGCTTGAAATGATTCGGACCACAGAATGGACAGTGGAAATCACTGCAGCAATCTGTGCACCTCTTTATCTCAGGCAGGGAATCATTGTCCTTTCGTATTGTAATATCCATCTGCGGGGAAGAATAATGTAATTTTTATTTTTATTTCAAATTAACATATGAATAATTTTGGGCTAATAATGATAATAATAATATGGTCAAAACTAGTCTGGAATAACATATACATGCAACAATGTGCCATTAATAATGGTGCAATTTTTTTACATTGTATTTGTCCTTCATTTATGCAGGATAAAGCTCGTTGAGATTAAAAATCTCTTTTTCAAAAGTGTCCTGGCCAAGATTCTTTAAAATTAAAATATGCAATAATTTGCCACAGAAAGTAAAGGTATACCCTTGATACATATGAATAATTGAATGTTTTGGGTAGCCTATGTAATTGGGATTATGTATTGTGTATTTACAACTAACTTAAACGCTAGCTTAAACGCTATTTTAAGACGAAAATTACGTCTCATCTTTAGGGGGGATATCAAGTAATTCGTATGTTGTTTAAAGTGTTAGCTTTAGCAAACAACAGAAGCATCTACGATTTCAAAAATGTGTTCATAAGAAATTAAAAATGAAATAACTCGATTAAAGTCTACTCACGTTCGTTGACTTGATCCAAATGAATATTCCCAAGAGCTAAGACCGTCGTATGTCTGCCTTTACCAGCAGAGGGCGCACTATCACGGTGGATTTGCCTCGGCTCTGGGTCTGCAGCTTTCCCCTACTCGTTCTGTGGGGGGAGGAGCACTGATTGCGTATGTGTCCCCAGCCATTGCAATTATGACAGCGGACGTCAGTCTTCTTAAAGTTTTTATGCTGGTTTTGTGTCTTTAAGGGTGTGGTTGGAACATACCAGTTTGGCGCGGGGTCTGGCGGTGGTGTAGCAGGAGCAGCCTCAGTCTCCCGTACGACAGCAGTGCGGGGCCCAGGCTCCATGATGCTTGTGACGTATGATGCAGCTCTCTTCGTTGTTTTATGGCGATGAGCTATTTCATAAGCTCTCGCCAGTGTGGACGGGCGAGTTTCCAGCAGTTTTTGAATAATATCGGCATCGCCGAAACCATTTGTGAAAACTTCAACAGCAATAGCATCCTGCTCCTTCTCGGATCTGTCACCATAGGCCACAGCCACTTTTCCTTAAATATCGTCCCGGAAAACATGCAACGCCTCACCAGCCTGGCGTATTCTCTGCCTCAGTTCCACTGCAACCGCTGCCGCATGATCGGAGGAAGGGCCGTACGCGCTCTCCAGCTCCTGTAGTAGCCGCTGGTAGTCCCATTTCGATGAGCGTGGATTCCGGTGAACGATGGCCCCTGCAGCTCCAACCAAGCAGAATTTCAACTGAACCGCCATTGTTTTAGCTGACCAGTGTGGTCAAATTTGTGCATAAACTCTCTCCATGGTGTACTTCCATCATACTGCCCAGGGAGTAGAGTGGGGACCCTCTCTTTAAAGTCACAATCGTCATCGTTCTCTGAAGATGAGGTCCTCCGGGACCCGAAGTGGCTCTTATGTGGGGATGAGTGATCTGGTTGGGGCTGTATGGGATTTTGATATGTCACAGTTCTTGGTGGATTAATATATAGACTCTGGAAGGGGAGGGTACATGCAGCTGGGTTGTACGAAGCTGGCGTGCTATGTACAAAACCTCCCGTGTGACTTGTGGCTCCAACAAAAGGGTTTGTGTGGGCAAACTGCGCGGGAGCAGGCAGCGGGGCGAACAAATCTTCTCCCTCCATAGACCGTGAGCCAGTATAGACACTATCACCGCAGCTCTCGTCACATAAAAATGGGTTTTAATTAGGGCTGTCAAAATTATCGCGTTAATTACATTTTTCATTAACGCGTTAAAAAAAATTAACGCATTAACGCAAGTCCGAATGACCCGCCCATTTTAATATCACTCAGAATGCTGCGTGTGAGATGGCATCAGAGCAGGTAGGTCCTCTGGGAACTCATGTTTTAAAAGAACAGGCGCGTCACCGCTGGGCTGTTGTTTGCTGTGAACTGAGGTCCGCCTCCTCCGCGGCCGCTCTGGCTGTGAGCCGCTCACAACAACCGCGGTAAAGTGGCCCGCATCTTTCAGCTCTATGAAGAAGCGGCCCGCATCGGGGAAAATACGGTGCGCGTTTCTTTGAGAACTTACGGTAACAACGGAACATCCTTTCGGAATCACCCATTTTTATCAAACAGAAAGCGCGCTGGGGTCTGGGAGACACGTTTTTGTGATTAAAACCTTATAGAGATGCCACCCGGTACACATAGCACCAGCCCCCTACGATTCCTCCTGCAGATTGTGAGTCCTCAGGAGGATAGCCACTCTATTGTTTACATATATAAAGTACACAATTTGGTCCGCTAGTGCAATTTTCAAGTATTGTAACTATTTACTGGAATAATGTGTGCGACTAATTTCACTTGACTCATATCCTTATTATTGCCCTCTACCAGTGTACCAAAGACCAGAAACTTTTACTGTAGACATTTGGAGAAATATGGAGTTAAAGTAGCCATTTTGGTCCAAAATAGCCTAAAAATGGTCAAAACATGTCACTTTTGATCTACTGTAACTTTTTACTGTAAAAAGGTGTGCGACTAATTTCACTGGATTCATGACCTCATGATTGCCCTCTACCACTGTACCAAAGACCAGAAACTTTTACAGTAGAAATATTGAGAAATATTGATTTAAAGTAGCCATTTTGGTCCAAAATAAACTAAAAATGGTCAAAACATGTCACTTTTGATCTACTGTAGCTTATTACTGTAAAAAGGTGTGCGACTAATTTCACTGGATTCATGACCTCATGATTGCCCGATTATTTATATAGCGTATTTATATATATAAAAAAAAAATTATATAGCGGAAAAAAAAGCATCTGCGCATGCGTCAGCCGGCGCAAGCTCCATTCATTTGAACAAGAGACTTAAAAAATTCCCAGCGAGTAAAGTAGAGTGGTCCAAAAAAATTCACCCCCCTCAGCATTGACACACATGTGGAACGGAGCTTTGGGCCAAGAGCCAACTTTTGGACCATCCTTTTCGAGAGGTCTGCCAATGCTATACGTTAGCATTGGCTAATTCTTATTCCGGGTCCACCCCCATCGGCCGGGGTGGTATTGCAAGCATGTCAGCGCATCATTTTGGCCACTTTCGAGCCGGAACCCGCCCCCACTGATCAGCCCCCAATCATCATGAGCCATTAATACCTATTGAGCATGCTTTTAGTGGTAGGGGAAACCGGAGCACCCGGAGGAAACCTATGCAGACACGGGGAACATGCAAACTCCACTCAGTAAGGCACTGTTCCGACTGGGATTCGAACCCAGGAGCTTCTTGCTGAGAAGCGACAGTGCTATCCACTCAGCCACCGTGCTGCCAAAGTGGAGAGGTCCTTCCTCACGTGGAGGAGTTCAAGTATCTCGGGGTCTTGTTCACGAGTGACGGAAGGATGGAGCGTGAGATTGACAGGTGGATTTGTGCAGCGTGCGCAGTGATGCGGCCACTTTCGATTTACCGGTCAATTCTTGTTCCCTCCATCACCTCTGGTCATGAGCTTTGGATAATGACCGAAAGAACGAGATTGTAGATACAAGCGGTGGGAAAGAGTGGTTGGGCACTCCCTTAAGGTGTTTTCACCCCGGACTCAACTTAGACTTGAAAAGCGTCAGTTTTGCACTGAAAATGAATAGTGAAGCGCGTCAGGTGACGCTGAGAGGCGTCACTTGAAGCGCTTCAAAAGACGCGAGCATTATGCGCGTCACTTGAAGCTTTTGACACGCGTAATGCTTGCGTCTCTTTTGTCGTAAAAAAGTCCCTTAACGCCGAAGTTGAGAAAAGCTTTTGGAGCTTGACGCCGGGTTTCAACCAATCTGGAGACGAGGAGCAGCAGCAGCAGCAGCAGCAGGGCTGTCATGTAGCTGCTACTGCTTTTTCATTGTCATTATTGTTATTTGTAATATTATTTGTATGAATGGTAACGTTCTTAAAAAGTAAGTAACACAATCAATGTACATATGCTGTGAAGTTAAAGTAATTTATTTAGTATAAGAACAAGCTAAAGCTGGCTCAGACACAGCCGACTGAAAGACAGGCGCTCCTTCGCGGGAATCAGTGCGAGCTCCAGGCGGGAGCGAGAGAAGCTCCTCCCACCCGGCGTCAGGAGCTTCAAGCACCAAGGGGCGTTCACACCGGACCCAGCGTCAAATATTGTGCGTCAAAAGCGTTTTGAAGCTATTCAATCAATCAATCAATCTTTATTTATAGGGCGCTTTTCCTGCACAGGGCAACACAAAGCGCCTCACAGTCCACACCACACAATGCACAAATCATCACCATTAAAATACAATTAAAAACACATATGTAATTAAAAAGCATTAAAATCACATAAGTAATTTAAAAACATAAGAATCACACAAGTAATTAAAAACAATAAAATAGTTAAAAACACAAAAAGTTACAACAATAAATAACAAGGTGTGTTAAAAAGATAAAATTCTCTAGTTGTATGCACAGGAAAAAAGAAAAGTCTTTAACATGGATTTGAACATTGACAGAGAGGCAGCCAGTCTCACATCCTCAGGAAGACTGTTCCAGACTTTAGCTGCATAAATCTGAAAAGCAGCCTCCCCCTGTCTAGTCCTGACTCTGGGCACTAACAGGAGTCCCGTCCCTGCGCTCCTCAGAGTCCGGGCTGGTTCATATGGGACTAGCATATCATGGATGTACTTTGGTGCAAGGCCATGGAGAGACTTGTACACCAGGAGAGCTGCTTTAAAGTCTATCCTCTGGGCCACGGGAAGCCAGTGCAGAGACCTGAGGACCAGACTAATGTGGTCGTACTTCCTGGTTCTAGTCAGGACTCGGGCTGCAGCATTTTGAATATACTGCAGCTGTTTTACTGCATGTTTGGAGATACCTGTGAGCAGGCCATTGCAGTAATCCAGCCTACTGGAAACAAAAGAATGGATAAGAATCTCCAAGTCTGCCCTGGACACAATATTTTTAATTTTGGCAATATTTTTCAGATGATAAAAAGCTGCTGATGTTACCGATCCAATGTGGCTATTGAAGTTTAAGTCAGAGTCCATTATTACTCCCAGATTTCTGACCTTATTTAAAGGCCTTAGGGAGAGAGACTGAAGGTGACAAATGACGGTCTCTCTTTGTTTCTCGGGACCAAAGACAATCATTTCGGTTTTGTCCGCATTTAGCTGGAGAAAATTGCATTGCATCCACTCACTGATCCGCTGGATACAGCGAAGGAGTGAGTCCACCGGTCCATGCTCTCCTGCAGTCAGTGAGACATAGATCTGAGTGTCATCAGCGTAATTATTGGTCTGAAAGCACCTTTAGAGATAGGTTGAGGAGCTCAGTCACACGGAAGGAGCTCGGAGCAGAGCCTCCGCTTGTCGACTTGTCGAGCCTCCGCTTGTCGACAAAAGGGGCCGTATCCCCTTTTGTGTATTTTTTACCAAGGGGGGTACTTTGACTAATTATTTCTCAAAATTTCCACAATAAAAGTTACAGTAGACCAAAAGTGACATGTTTTGACCATTTTTTGTTTATTTTGGACCAAAATGGCTAGTTTAAATCAATATTTCTCAATATTTCTACAGTAAAAGTTTCTGGTCTTTGTTACAGTGGTAGAGGGCAATCATGAGGTCATGAATCCAGTGAAATTAGTCGCACACCTTTTTACAGTAATAAGTTACAGTAGATCAAAAGTGACATGTTTTGACCATTTTTAGTTTTTTTTGGACCAAAATGGCTAGTTTAAATCAATATTTCTCAATATTTCTACAGTAAAGGTTTCTGGTCTTTGGTACAGTGGTAGAGGGCAATCATGAGGTCATGAATCCAGTGAAATTAGTCGCACACCTTTTTACAGTAATAAGTTACAGTAGATCAAAAGTCCCATTTTTTGACAATTTTTAGGCTATTTTGGACCAAAAGGGCTGATTTAAATCAATATTTCTCAATATTTCTACAGTAAAGATTTCTTGTCTTTGGTACAGTGGTGGAGGGCAATCATGAGGTCATGAATCCAGTGAAATTAGTCGCACACCTTTTTACAGTAAAAAGTTACAGTAGATCAAAAGTGACATGTTTTGACTATTTTGGACCAAAATGGCTACTTTAAATCAATATTTCTCAATATTTCTACAGTAAAAGTTTCTGGTCTTTGGTACAGTGGTAGACGGCAATCATGAGGTCATGAATCCAGTGAAATTAGTCGCACACCTTTTTACAGTAAAAAGTTACAGTAGATCAAAAGTGACATGTTTTTACTATTTTGGAGGTATTTTAGACCAAAATGGCTACTTTAAATCAATATCTCTACAGTAAAAGTTCCTGGTCTTTGGTACAGTGGTAGAGGGCCATCATGAGGTCATGAATCCAGTGAAATTATTCGCACACCTTTTTTACAGTAAAAGGTTACAGTAGATCAAAAGTGACATGTTTTGACCATTTTTAGGCTATTTAGGAGACAAATGGCTACTTTAAATCAATATTTCTCAATATTTCTACAGTAAAAGTTTCTGGTCTTTGGTACAGTGGTAGAGGGCAATCATGAGGTCATGAATCCAGTGAAATTAGTCGCACACCTTTTTACAGTAATAAGTTACAGTAGATCAAAAGTGACATGTTTTGACCATTTTTAGTTTTTTTTGGACCAAAATGGCTAGTTTAAATCAATATTTCTCAATATTTCTACAGTAAAAGTTTCTGGTCTCTGGTACAGTGGTAGATGGCAATCATGAGGTCATGAATCCAGTGAAATTAGTCGCACACCTTTTTACAGTAAAAAGTTACAGTAGATCAAAAATGACATGTTTTGACCATTTTTTGGCTACTTTGAACCAAAATGGCTACTTTAACTCCATATTTCTCCAAATGTCCACAGTAAAAGTTTCTGGTCTTTGGCACAGTGGTAGAACATAATAATGAGGACATAAATCCATTGAAATGAGTCACACACCTTTTTACAGTAAATAGTTACAGTAGATCAAAAGCGGGAATGTTTTTACAGTTTTGTGTATTTTGCACTAAAGTGTACTTTGTCTCAATTTTACCCAACATTTCCACAGTAAAGGTGTGTGGTCGTAGGCACAGCGTTGAAGGCAGCTATATCGAGGTCATGAACCCAGTGGAATAAGCCACACAAGTCTTTACTGTAAAAATGGACAGCTGCTGAAAATTTCACTTTTTGACCAAATTAAATGCTTTCCAAATATGGGTTTATTCACAAAAACGAGTCTCCTCAGCGCGCTTTCTGTTCGAGGAGAAAAGGTGACTCCGAAAGGCTGTTCCGCTATTACCGTAAGTAGTCAACAAAACGCGCACTGTTTTTCTCTCGTTGCGGGCCGTTTTACTTCGGAGGTGAAAGATGCGGCCCACTTTACCGCGGTCTCACAACAACACGGCTGTGAGTGAATGGCGCCGCGGTAACATGGTCATATAAGACCATACACGCCACAGAACCAGGGGTGCCGCCAGAAATTCTGGGCCCTATGGAAACAAAAATTTCTGGGCCCCCTACATTTTTTACAGATAAAATGTAACCCAATAAACATGCCCTGTATATTTTTAAAAAGATACTTAGCACATTGCATAGTTAAAATGTCTGATTAAAAGCCTACAAAAACAAATAAAAGCTATGGAAATATGTACTTGTTTACATAAAAGGAGAATATTTATTATCTCAATTGCAATTGCAAACACAACAGAACATAATGTACACATATTGACATATACTTTACGTGAACAAGCTTTAACTGGGTCCAACTGCTCAATCAGGAAACATCAGCTACAACTAACCCATAATTAAATCAGTCCAAGACTAAAACTAGGCCAAAAGGGCTCAAAATCAAGACACACCAGGAGTAATGCCAGGCCTAAACCAGTCCAGGACTAAAGAAGTACTGAACCAGACATTAACTGTTTGTTATCCAGGTGTAACAAGTTATGTTCAACATCACTTTATAATGGCCTTTCTGCTGGCAAAATCATGTATCAAATCATCAAAGTTCAGCTTTTTTGCCAGTTTGCTTTCAATGGACAGTATGGCAAGGTGACAAAGTCTGTCCTGCAACATAGCAGACCTAAGATAATTTTAAATCAGTTTGAGCTTACTGAATGCTCTCTCACCACCAGCAACGGTCACAGGCAATGTGCAAAATATTCGCAAAACTATGCAGACCTGCCCAAAAATACTCTGCAGCTGCATCTTGTAAATGCTGTTGAGCAGATCAATTGGTGACAGACACCCTGGGAAAGTGGCCCTATATACAGAGTTGAGGTGTCTGACTTCATCTTCAAATTCACAAGTCAGATCAGTGTTGTATTTTGAAATCAATGGCTGGCATACAGAATGGATTTGATCATCACGTAACTGGCCCAATTTTTACAACTACAGAAAACTGATCCAAGATCTCAGCTGTTGTGGAAAACCTGGTACTTAAGTCACTGATTATGTGGTCCATCATGGGAAGAAACACTGTGTTTCTGAATATGGTGTCTGCACTGTGTTCCCTTGCTCCCTCTACCTCTGTCTCATCGTGAAACCGTTTTCTTTTCCTCTGGCGGCTGAATCTTGACCTGAACAGAGGGTTAATGTTCATCTGTTGTGCAACAAGTGATGCTTCAGAAAAGAAACTCTCCCATTCATCCCTCAGATGTTGCATCTCCTCCTGCAAAGCTCTGATATTTTCTGCCTCTGTCTCAAGAGTTAATTTCCCTGACTGGAGAATAATATTCCTTTTGTCAATGGCTTGCAGAACTTTGACCCAAACAGTCAACAGAAAAACGGTATCAAAAGTTTCAAAATACTTTTTTAGGCCGCTGGCTTCAGACCGAGCCTCTGGTGTCAGACTGCAGGTTGAGAGGATGGCATCAAGAGCTTCTAGGACACTGGGCAGGTGCTTGGCTATAGGTTGAACAGCCTTAACCCTTGAACTCCACCGAGTGTCTGACAGACGATGTAAAGTGCAACCCGTTTTTGCCTTAAAGATGGCCCATCGCTCTGGGCTGGCACTAACAAGGGCATAAAGACGATTGACAAAGCCAAAAAAGTTAGTAACCTCTGGACTTGATTGAGCTGCATGCACACCAACAAGGTTCAGAGTATGAGACGCACAAGGGGAAAAAGTAGCCAGCTTATTCTTTTTTAATAATTGGGCTTGAACCCCCTTGATTTTTCCAGACATGTTTGCCCCATTATCATAGCCTTGGCCCCTGCAGTCATTCAGATCTATGCCGTGACTATTAAGCACATTTACAACCATGTCTGCTATCTCACTTCCTGTTTTTTTGTGAAAATCTTTAAACTCCAAAAACCTTTCAACAACCTCCCATTTCTTGTTTTCTTGATCAAAACCTACATATCGTAAGAGCAATACATTTTGCTCTGTATGTGAAATATCCGGAGTAGCATCGCAAATGACTGAATAATAGACTGATTCCTCCCTTTCCTTAAGAATACTACCTAACACTCGTTTTCCACATAACTCAATAAATTCGTTCTGAATATCTGAGCTTAAATAGTGTGTCAGTCTTGTTCCTGTTTTTTTGTCTCTGACTTTTTGTAGATGTTCGTTGAGTAGTGGGTCATAATGGGACAGGAGCTCAAGGGTGCCCAAGAAGTTGCCATTATGAATGTCCCCCAAGTCTTTTGTTTTACCCCTAAAGGGTAAATTTCGAGAGGCCAAGAACAAGGTTACATCTAGTATCCTCTTCAGAATAGCTCGATTTTTGTCTATTTCTGTTTGTATGAGCTTCTTCGGCTTGCTGTCTATTCCCCCAAGTACAGCTGCCATTACAGACTGTTGTAAGGTTTTCCATTTTAAGTAGCACTCCCTGTGTGCTTTGCTACTTTCGTGGTTAGGGAATTTATCATACATTCGACGCCATGTTATGTCTTTGATTTTATAACCATGTTGACTGCTTAGTGCGCTCATACAAGGTTTCTTTAGCTCATGACCAAATAATACACAAGGAATACAAAATAGTGCATTTGTGCTTTGGCTGTAAATGACCCAGTCTCTCTTAATCTTTTCCCTGCAATTTCCTGACTTTGTGTACTTGAGGTATTCGGGGAAGGCTTTACCTTTTGAATCATGTGGCATTTCTTGTTCTTTATCTTTAGAAGAGGCTATTTTTTGCACAATCTTTTCTCTGTCTGCATTGCTAATTTTTGCTGGCCACAAACCAGGATCATTTGACACAACAGTCTCTTCTTCATCTTCCTCTGAGTCTGCTCTCATGGCTTCCTCTGTTCTCTGATCTTCCTCAGAGTCTGCTCTCATGGCTTCCTCTGTTCTCTTATCTTCCTCTGAGTCTGCTCTCATGGCTTCCTCTGTTCTCTCATCTTCCTCTGAGTCTGCTCTGATGGCTTCCTCTGTTCTCTCATCTTCCCCTCTTCTGTTATCTTCCTTCACACTTAGGGCTCCCTCTGTGCTCTCATATTCCACTATTCCCACCGCTTCCTCAACTTCCACACTCTTTGTAGCACCCTAAGGAAATAGCATGAGCACGAGGTAGATAAAACAGGGTTTATTCTTGTATTTGGAACCCTTGCAACCCGTGAGAACTGCTCACAAAAAGAATCACATACAAAAAACGTATTAAAATACATTTGTGTGTATATGAAAATAAAAGTACACAAAAAAGAAACAAACCTCGTGAGCTGACTTCCACGAGGGGCTAATTGCTCAACTTGGCCGCAAAACACACTGCTTTCGTCTCAGTGTCTACTTAAATACAAAACATACATTAACATCTTGTTACTCGAGATATTATTGTACAATTATTAACATTTTATGGATTTTACCTGAGACCGGGAAAAATGCGGCAGTCTATGGCGCTGAATTGGCTGAGTGCGCACTGAATTGGGGTCGGGTCAAAACGTAATGAGCTTGTTAGTTCCGTTTCATGTTTCACCAATAGATGGCAGTATAATCATGGCAAATATTAACAAAATTAAATGAGAGCTATTAGGGACATTTACACTCCCACCAATCACATGTGATTTACAGAATTATGCATTTTAAAGAATTATATTGAACTGATTTTAACTTATTTACAATCATGAACTAACTAGATTGTTGAGAGACCGTTATTAAGAAGATGGATTGGTATCTTCACTCTGCTTCCAAAAGAACAACTGTCTTGTGAATGGGTCTCTCCAGAAAAACTGTTTTAGAGATACGTTTTCCACTTCCATCCAGAGTTGGATCACTTATAAGTAATTTCACTTTTCTCACTTTTTTGTCCTTGCTTGGATAGATCTCCACGACTTTGGCCAACTTCCATTGGTTCCGTGGGGAAACTTCATCTTGAAGAAGGACAATGTCATTGATCTTCGCATTTCTGTGTTGTTTAGTCCATTTTTGTCTGCTTTGCAGATTCAGCAAATACTCCTTTTTCCACCTTGTCCAGAAGGTATTTGTGAGAAGCTGAACACGACGCCATCTCTTTCTTAGATAAAGTTCTTCCTTAACAAAGTTTCCTGGAGGTGGCGAGATGATTGTGGACTTCATGGTTAAGATGTGGTTCGGTGTTAATGGTTCTGGACTTGTTGGATCACACAGGTGATCTGTAGTGAGTGGTCTACTGTTTATCACTGCCATGACTTCATACAGGAATGTCCTCAGAGAAGAACAGTCGAGTTGTTTCGATGATTGTTCTAGGATTGACGTCAGAACACTTCTTATGGTGCGTATTTGTCGTTCCCAAACACCGCCCATGTGACTGGAGGCTGGGGTGTTCATGAGAAACTCGCAGTCCATAGTTTCCAGTTTAGCTTGGTCCAATTCTTTGAGTGCTTCAGCGAACTCGTTTCTGGCGCCAACAAAGTTCGTGCCTTGATCACATCTTATTTGGCGAACTGCACCTCTTATGGCGATGAAGGCGCGCAGTGCATTGATGAAAGCATCAGTACTTAGATCATCAAGCATCTCAATGTGTACTGCTCTGGAGCACATACAGGTGATAAGCAGTTCATAGCGCTTCAACTCCTTCCTGCCTTCCTTGACATAAAACGGGCCGAAGCAGTCCATTCCGCAGTAAGTGAATGGTGGTGTAGTCTCCATTCGATCTTCCGGGAGGTCTGCCATCTTCTGTTGCTCTGTACACCTTCTGAACTTTCTACACTTTAAACACTTGAAGATGTGAGATGATACTACTTTGCTGCATCCAAGAATCCAATATCCGTTTGCGCGGAGCTCGTTCATGGTGATTCCTCGTCCTTGATGGTATGTTCTCTCATGAAAATGCTTGACGAGTAATGTTGACACATGACTGTCTCTTGGAAGAATCACAGGATGCTTGACATTGAAATGTAGGGTAGCATGCTTGAGTCTTCCTCCAACTCGAAGTATGCCTTGGTCATCGATGAAAGGACACAACTTGTGTTGCTTTGTCACTTTGTCTGTAGTATGGACTACCTTGTCATTTTTTAATGAATTGATTTCCGTAGAGAAGGCAGTTTCTTGAACCAACTTCAAAACTGTCAACTCTGCTTCTCTTCTCTCTTCTATGCTACTCATCTCAGAAGATCTTGTCTTGCGTTCCTTTACCTCTCTTACAAGACGCCGGAGTCTAGCAATGGCTTTGATCATTCTTGACCAGTCAGAGAACTTATGCAAGCGATCCAGAAGTGACCTTTCTTCTTTAACGTGTGTCTTGAGTACTTGAACCTTCTTAACTTCTGGGTCATTGCTTGATACTTCTCCCACCTTGATTTCATCACTGGACAAGACCTTCTGCCAGAGAAGATCAGGACCTGTAAACCAGTTTGAGGCTACAAGTTGTTCAGCTGTAAGACCTCTTGAGGCGTGGTCTGCGGGATTCTCTTCGGACACCACGTACTTCCATTGTGTAGGCTTAGTGCTTTGTTTGATACGCTCAACTCTGTTTGCAACGAATACATGGAACCTTCTGGCTTCATTCCCGATGTATCCTAGTACAACCTTTGAGTCCGTCCAGTAA
The DNA here is from genome assembly GCA_964034765.1 of Knipowitschia caucasica. Lineage (NCBI taxonomy): Eukaryota > Metazoa > Chordata > Actinopteri > Gobiiformes > Gobiidae > Knipowitschia > Knipowitschia caucasica. Next base: position 4,755,887 of record OZ035825.1, read on the forward strand.
GTTTCTTGTGAGATGTCAACTTCCAGCTCCTTCTTCAACATGTCACCGGTGCGAACAGCAACAACAGCAGCTGACAACTCAAGTCGTGGAATGGTTGTGACCTTCGATGGTGGAACTCTCGATCTTCCCATCACCAGAGAACAGTGGACTTCCCCGGATGAACTTACAGCTCTGAGGTAGGTACACATGCCATATCCAGACGTACTGGCATCAGAGAAATGATGTAGTTCATAATGCTGTGTATTGAAGTTAGTTGGAGTGTAGCATCTCTGAATCTTGACTTCTGCTAGATTCCTCAGGTCAAGCAGCCAAGCTTCCCACTGAGGTCGTAGACTGTCAGGTAAGGTGTCATCCCAGCTGAGTTTGTCTCGACACATTTGTTGAAGGATCTGCTTTCCCAGCAAGATAAAGGGTGACACGAATCCAAGTGGATCGAACACTGAGGCAACGGTTGACAAAACTCCTCTTCGAGTGAGTGGCTTTTCTTTCACAGTGACTCTGAACCGGAACTGGTCTGATTCTACACACCATTGCACACCAAGTGCTCTCTCCATTTTAACTTCACTCAACGCCATGTCCAAATCTTTGGCAGATACAGCGCATTCTTCACTCGGAAGTGAGACAAGAACCTTGGTGCTGTTTGAGATGAACTTGTGCAAACGTAAGTTGCCTTTGCTGCAGAGTTCACGCGCCTCATTGACGAGTTGTATTGCTTGACTTTCGGTACCGACACTTGCTAATCCGTCGTCGACATAGAAATTTGTTTTGATAAACTTTATTGTCTCTTTGCTGAAGTGTCCCTCTCCTTCGGATGCCAGGTGCTTAAGGCCGAAGTTTGCGCAACCTGGGGAAGAAGCCGCACCAAATAGGTGTACCTTCATTCTGTAAATGGCAAATGGAGTGTCGAGGTCACCATTCTCCCACCATAAGAACCGTAGATAGTCTTGGTCAGGGGCACACACGTGAAACTGGTGGAACATGCGTTCTATGTCACACATTATTGCCACTGGGCCTTTGCGGAAACGACACAGGACTCCGAGCAAGGTGTTGGTAAGCTCTGGGCCGGTCAGAAGATGATCATTTATGGATGTTCCTTGAAACTTAGCGGAGCCATCAAAGACAACGCGGATCTTTCCCGGTTTTTGTGGATGATACACCCCATGGTGTGGGATGTACCATGCCGGGGACTTCTCAATGTCTTGTTGAGGTACCTTCTCAGCATCACCATGAGCTAGGATCTCCTCCATGAACCTTTTGTAGTCCACATAGTACTGTTTGTTTCTCCTTAGCTTCTTTTCCAAGCATCTGAGTCTATGGATGGCGCATATTTTGTTATTGGGAAGGTTAGGCCTTTCACACTTGAACGGAAGCGGCATCTCAAAATGTCCATCCTCTTTGAGTCTAATGCCTTCCTTCATTCTGGTCAAAAATCTCAGATCTTCTTGAGAGATTTTAACATCTTCTGAGGCCTTTTCCACAAAGTCAGACTCCAACATTCTTAGTACATCAGCAGGTGAAACAATCTCCTTGATTTGAGTCCTGTAAACATAATGCACTTCATTGGTGAGGTTTGAAGATGTTTGAGCACCAGGCACCACTTTCTTAACAATAACATTATGACTCATTCCAAACTGATCTCCAAAATCAAAACATGGATTTCCAAAGCCCACGATGCTCCATCCCAGATCGGTTCTTTGTGCAAATGGCTGATTTTCCTTGCCAGACACCACCTGACGGGGAACTAGTGCTTGAGGACAGTTGTAGCCGATCAGAAGACCAACGTCGCAGCTTTGAAGTGGAGCGATTTCATCTGCAATGTGTTCAAGATGTGACCATGCCTTTGCAGTTTCGGGTGTCGGAATGTGATCTCGATTTGCTGGAATGAAGTCCCTTGCATATGTTGCTGGTAGGGTAATGATCTTGTTGGAGTTAAATCCTCTCACTTGCAAACCAGAGATCTTGTGACACGAGACAACTGCGTTCCTTGAAGACATAGTAGTCAGTTTTAATTGAACAGGTTCACTTTTAGTATTTAGAGCTGTTGCAGTCTCTCCTAAAATAAAGGTAGTGTCGCTCTGTGTGTCAAGGAGCGCATAGACTAGAACTTCTCGTTCTGGCTCGCTTTCAGCTGATACCCACACTGGTATGATCGAGGATGTGTGAGTGTCTTTAGAGTTTTGCATTACTCTGTTTGAAGTGGCTTCACTAGTTGTGACATTTGTAGCTTGTGTGGTTGAATCTGTATCTTTTATCTAATGGGATTACATGCAATTTTGGCTTCATAGGACACAAACTCTGCAAAACGGCTGAAGCTTGGGAACGTGTGGTATATTTCTTGCATTTCTGTTACCTTTCTATTCCAGCTTGATGTGAGCCAGTCAGGTAGTTTGGCAAGCATTTTTTGGTTTTCGTTGCAGTCATTAAGCACTTCAAGTCCTTTGATTTGTGACATAGCTGCATTACAACTGCGAAGAAAATCTGCATACTCTTGAAGTTCCACACTGCCCTTTGAACTTATCTTTGGCCATGCATCGAGTTTGTCCCGAAATGCCTTGGCTATGAGGAATGGATTGCCATACCTCTCTTCAAGAACTTCCCATGCTGTGTAGTAGGCTGGCTCTGTGCCAAGAAGAAAATAGCTTTCTATGGCCTGTCTGGCAGGTCCACTCACATACTTTCTCAAATAGTATGACTTCTCCTCAGCTGGTATACCTTTCCTGTCTATGAGCGTTTGAAAGGAAATCTTCCAGTCATTGTACTTGAGGGGGTCGCCACTGAATATAGTTGGCTCTGGGACCGGGAGACGACTCGCACTTAGAGACTCTGCAAATGCTCTAACTAGCTCTGTTGTGTTTGCTTCAAATGGAGCCATCATTTTTTGTGGAGCACATTGCATTTTAATAGGAGAGTCTTTGTTGTCCGACTTCACTTTCTTTTCATTGTCAGATGTGCGCTGGTGAAGCAGATCATATATTTCTTCATCTGAACACTCACTATGTTCATACACTTGTTGCCTTGCTTTAGCAGCTTTTAGTTTTTTAACTGTCTCCAGCCACTCTACTTCTCTGCGCTTAGCTTCTAAATCTCTTTGCCTTTGTGCAAGTTCTGCTTCTTGTTTTTCAATCTCCTTGATTCGATTTTCTTGTTCAAGTAGAACTTCTAAAGCAGCTTCATTTGCAGCAACTTCAGCAGCAGCATCTTGCCTTTTACTGGAATGTCTGCTGGAGTGACAGCTGGAATGTCTGCTGGAGTGACTGGAGGACACCTTTGAGTTAGTCTTTGATGCTGCAGCAAACTTAAATACTGACTCTGTATCCTTTGGATGTTCTAAGCATAAACTTCCCTCCTTAGTTGGGTTGTGATGTTTTTCTGATGCTTCACAGATTCTCCTTGTAACTGCTTCGCATGTGTCCATCCTGCGTCTTATATCACCATCAGGAGAAACCATGCGTCGCAAGCCATCATATGCTGAACAAACATTGTTCAAGGCACTTGTTACCTGAGAGACGTGTTCAGTAAGAAGATTCTTGGAGCCAGATCCATCCATAGCACCTTTAGCATCTTTAGTGACAGCCTTCCACTTCTCATAGCACATACTGAAACGATGTGTGGCTTTCTTTACCTGATCATCGTGCAGCTCTTGCCCCTTTTCCGTTAACCTTCGGACTCTTTGGCTTCTTTGTGCATCTTGTGAACGAGTGGAATTATCATCTGCAACGCTATTAGATTCATCTTGTGGCTCATTTATCTTCAGTGTCTCATCACTTTCTTCACCAACTTCAGAGAGAGCATTAACGTTCACCATTGGTTACTACTACTTTGTTTGGTATTGATAGGAATATCTTAGGGTTCAATCAGATATTTGATGTTAAATAAAGAGGTTATTGGCTTATATAACTGTTACTGTACACTAATGTAACTTAATAGCACAGTAAATATTATAAAATTGTCTAAGTGTAACTTAAACTTGACTTATTTTGTTTGACTTAAATCACAGTATAAGCAAGCATACATCTTGAATATACCAATAATAAAATCCTTTCATCAACTGTAACTGATAACAATCAAATATGAACACTGTAGTAACTTAGCATAAACACAAATAATAATATTGTATGCAAAATCACTTAAACTTGAAACAAAAATCAATTGAAAATTATTTCAGTCCTCAGATCAACAACAGATGAAATACTGTGTCTTCTTACTTATTATAATTGTCCTTTGTGTTTATATTATTCACTTATGAAATAAACTTAGTCTTTGTGGCAACATTCATTTGGAAACCTGGATTTCCCGCTTTAGTTGCTTGTTGTGCATGTGGCCGTGGTTAATGGAGGCGCTGTCGTCCCTCTGCACCCTGGCGCTGGCACCGTCTCGCCTACCCATGCGGAGCAGAAGAGTTCTCACTGTAGCACCCTCAGGAAATAGCATGAGCACGAGGTAGATAAAACAGGGTTTATTCTTGTATTTGGAACCCTTGCAACCCGTGAGAACTGCTCACAAAAAGAATCACATACAAAAAACGTATTAAAATACATTTGTGTGTATATGAAAATAAAAGTACACAAAAAAGAAACGAACCTCGTGAGCTGACTTCCACGAGGGGCTAATTGCTCAACTTGGCCGCAAAACACACTGCTTTCGTCTCAGTGTCTACTTAAATACAAAACATACATTAACATCTTGTTACTCGAGATATTATTGTACAATTATTAACATTTTATGGATTTTACCGGGAAAAATGCGGCAGTCTATGGCGCTGAATTGGCTGAGTGCGCACTGAATTGGGGTCGGGTCAAAACGTAATGAGCTTGTTAGTTCCGTTTCATGTTTCACCAATAGATGGCAGTATAATCATGGCAAATATTAACAAAATTAAATGAGAGCTATTAGGGACATTTACACTCTTTCCTGGCAAAACTCTCTGTCTCTCTCTTGTTTCTGTGGGGTAAGGATAGCAAAATCATTTTTTTCCCCAGTCAACAAGTTACAGCTTAGAATTCATATTTTCTTAACTGCATTGTTGAATAATATGAAATAGATAACTATACAACACAAGAAAAAAAAAATGTTGTATAGTTTTCTTAATATAAAATATTAAAATATCTATTCTGTAAACTAATTATAGCCAATGGTTACCACAGACACATTTTTATTCCACTTTATATTATTTTTTCAAGGGGCATTTTATTCATATTAAGAACGTCAAGTTTGACAGCATCGATCGTAGCAGCAGCACTGTCACTTCACAGAACACACGGCAAACTGATTTTGTAATTTTTGAAGCGTGTAGATTACTTTTTGTTTAGTAAAGTTATCATCATGTGGAGAACACAGTAGATAAGACGTGCTTAGAGCTTTCAATCTTCGTGAAGTTTTGCGCTCAGGCTCACCTTGTTTGGCTGAGACGGGGACGGGGGCCGCGGGGGAAGGAAGACGTGGGTGTGCAGCGGCCGCTGAATCTGTGTCTACGAGACATGATAACCCGGAGACAGCAGAGATGTTATTATTGTTGGATGTAAATCATAATTCAGTAATTATTTTACTAAGCTAGCTAGATAAAAGCAGGTCATGTAGCAACAAAAATAAGTAAGTGAAAGTTTTGGAATACAGGAATAGGGCAAGCTACCTTTCTTTTTGAAAAACTGTGACATACTGTCGACTTCGGCGTTCTCGGTCTTCTCTTTCCGTTTTTGATGCCCTGACTTTTGATGTGACATGCCTGCGTGTGTCACTATCTGCACTGCATCATAACAAATGCAATTGAGAATGAGGGGTCACGTGATAATTTGGGCGGGGTCTAATCCGGTCGGCCATGTTGATAGGATCCTCCATCGGTTGCCAGGGGCAACGCCACTAACGCTAACGCTCCAGAGGTCTTTACATTGAGCACGTTTATTAGTTCGGCAGTAGATACATCTACGATTACAACACTAGCAAGACAGATAATGGAGAAAGGGAAGGCGAAAGGAAATGGACCGTACAGGGAAAAGCTTCTACCTAAGGGCAAAACAATGTTATTTGGAGAAGCTCTCAGACATACAACAGGTAAGCTAGACCCATACGAGCTTCCTGCAGCGGAGTGGCAAAAAGACCTAGACTTTTTGCCTCCGTGCACGTACATGGATATAGTCAATTACCTTGTTTTCAGTGTTAGTTATTACACAATGCAGGAGTTTAGAAGTCACAAGTCACTGGAGAGTTACGAGGCTTTCTGCTGTGGTTGGGTGCAGGACATGGCCATCTACAAGCCTCCAGGCGGTGAAAACACTGTTGTACTTGCAAAGGTAAGTTTTCATAACATGCGTTTTTGTGTGCTGTAATTACATTGCATTTAGCACACATTTCTTGACCATAATGACGTGTGTCATTAGATAGTTAGCTAGGCAGCTAACTTAAGATGCACTTCAGTGTTTGCAACATTAACAGCTAGGTAACCTACACTTCTTAACTTTAAAAAAACAATATGAAGACATTTTAGGACGTACCCGAGTGAAAATGCAGAGAACACACTCTCATCGACTGGGGGTGAGATCGAAAGTAAGGTCCTTTCTTCTTATTGCAGCCAACCAAGCCATCCGGCGTCTCTTCGTCAGGTCAGACACTTGCGCTCCCTGATGTTGTATCCATTTTGGTGGCCTAAACAATTGTAAACCATTGTTCCTACGTTTTCCTTTCTTATTGTGTGAGGTACTGGAGCAGTTTTTCACACAGCAATGAGCTCCAGGCATGGTAAAACAGAAATAGCGACGACCTCCTTTGCTACCGAGTTAACAACAACTGTTTGCCGCTGGGATCCTACCAACATGGCGGAGACGGGGAGGGGCTCTGTGCTATGACGTCAACTCCTCACTCTCAATAAGCAAGAGACGTTACGCTAGCGAGTGTAGCTCGGACAGCGCAGGTGGAATGAACCATTGTGAGGGGGGTGTGACTTAAACAGTAAATACATTATTTGTTTGTTAAATATTAAATCTATGGTCAAAACGGACAAAATACACATTAAGTGTATGAGGGGCCCTAGCACATTTAACGTATGTATAAAAAAGAGAAAAGAAAAAGAGGGTCTGCTCTTCTGGGCCCTTCATCAGCCTGGGCCCTTAGAATCGTCCTAACCTTCCACCCCTTTACGGCGCCCATGCACAGAACTATTGCCTGCATGCTGTGTTCGTGTCTTTGCAACCTGTGCGTAACCTGTGCACGCAAATACACTGCGGAAGTGTCCCTGTCTCCTCCTGAAACTAAACTAAACTAAACTCGCTGAATTAAAGGGGGGTATGTCCATTTCCCCTTTTCATTAACAGCTCATGTTGTTTTTGCCCAAAAGCAAAGGGTTGTGATGTGAGCAAATCTAACAGATTTAAGTACATTTGGTTTGAATGACAATGTGGTATGAAGGACATTTGATAATCTCATTTAACTTCAATTGGAGTAGATTTGAAATAGAATGTTAAAAATGCGATTAATCGTGAGTTAACTCACCATTTCTGTGCGATTAATCAACTAAAACATTTTAATCGTTTGACAGCCCTAGTTTTAATGAACGCACTTTACTCCATTCCTGTTTGCATCTACACCCACAGCACTTTGCGCGCTCCCACACACACACACACACACACACACTACTCACAAAGCTACTGCACTTGTGAGATAGGCAGATCTCACAACAGTACGAAGACAACTAAGGAACAATAACACTCACAAAGAATCCTGTTAACAGACAAAGATGCACATGACGTGAAAGATAATTTCCTCATAGGTGTTGTAACCACAGGGAAGGTGGTTTTGGAATATTGTCCTACTGATAAAATGATAGCTGATCTTTTGACAAAAGCTAAAAGTTTTTCCAAAGAAAATGTTTCGCATGTAAAAATGTATGTAAATGCATGTATTGTTTTACCCAGTGAGCCAACAGCGAGTGGGGTGTTAAATAATATTATATCGCTCTTACTCCCTGTCTAACAAAAGCTCTTATTTTGAAGGCGCTACAGGATGTAGTCATGTTGTTCTGTCGCTAACTTCCTCTATGGCTCATGCTCCCTGTGCTGCCAAGCTGTTCAACAATATTCCCAGACAAGAGGCTAAAGATACCAACGTGAGAGCATCTGTCCTTAACAACGATCTTTGATCTTTGTGCTTCATAAAGTCAGCAGCTGATTGGAGCAGAGGGAACATCTGCATGATCCCCGTGTAGAGCTCCTTCTACCACCGCAGCTGCTCCTGCTCCGTGCGATCGGTGAGTGTGTGTTATGCTAGTGCTGTTAGCGTTAGCATTAGCCACAGGCCGCTAGCGTCTTTTACTGTCTGTTCAATGTTAACTTTAACGTTCACTTCGTGTTTATATTGTTGTCTTTTATTCTCGAATATTTGTGTTTTTATTGTATAAACAACTGTGTAGCACCGAGTCCAAGACGAAGTATCTCTCGAGGACAAGAAATGTTGATAATGAAAACAAATGTGTAACTATGAAGAGCAGACAGAAGCTCAGTGCCTTCAGAACCATAGACATATAAAGAGTAGACGCCGCATCTACCGCTACTGTCTATTGGCGCCAAGCCCCGGCGATCCAAGATGGCGCCCTATTTAAATGAATGGTTGTGCTCAGTGGCGCTTTGTGACACCGAGGTAAAGTTAGCCGAACGTTTGATATTCGCCTGATATTCGAACAAAATCCCCCTGGATTCAAAGTCTGTCCGTATTTTCAGTTTAGTGAAGAGTGTAGTATTAAATACTGTTCACAATGTTGCCACCTATCAAAAAAAAACTTGACTTAGGCTGCAGCTGACGATTTATAACACGAAAAACAATGAAGATGAAGTCTCCGCTCATACTTGTGCTAAGCTCTCAACAAGGGACTGTCTGCAAAGTGCAAGATTTGACAGAACGTTGCAGATGGGTTGGTGAATACAATAAAAAGGGTGTGTTTAAAAAGGAAATTTTCCCAGTTTTGATGGGTGTAGTAGCTCCCATTTAATGATAGCTAGCTACTACAGCCAAACTTTTGGGAAAAATATGGTTTTCCCCTTCACAGTAACAAAAAAGAAATTGGAAAAATTGACTAAAAATCAACAAAGATATTTTTCCCAGTTTTGATGGGTGTAGTAGCTCCATTTGAACAATAGCTAGCTACTACAGGCAAGGATTTGGAAAAAATACTGTTTTCCCCTTCACAGTTGTCAGGGATGAAGCAGACAGAGACGGATCGTGGTGCGCCAAACTCTGGAAGTTTATTTAAGTTTCTCTCAAGTTCCAGTGGTTTCAATTGTTTCTTTCTCCCAGACAGAATAAAGGCAGTACACAGTTTATATAGTCATTGCCACGTCACACATCGAAAGACATACGTGTCACAAAGAGAGAATGCAAATCATAGTCATAACATGGAGTCCTTGTAGAGTCCTGCACGTAGGCCATATTGCTATCTAATACTAACACAGTAACAAAAATGAAATTGGAAAAATTAACTACAAATCAACACTTTTTTTTCCCAGTTAGTTGTAGTAGCTAGCTATAAGATAAGATAAACCTTTATTAGTCTCACAGTGGAGAAATTTCAGTGTCATCGTTGCACATTACAGCAGAGAAAGGAAATAAGAGCACTCAGATTGCACACATCAAAGTCTATTATTTAAGATAATAGACAATAAATTTAAGATAAAATAAAATAAAATAAAGAAAATCTGGGCTACAATTGCACTTGGTTCGGAGTATTTACAGATGTCTATATTATACATTAGCAGCGGAGAATATGAGCAGAATAAACATCAGAAATAATATCAACAGGTAAAGTGACTTGAATGGGAGAATTATCAGATGGATATGAATAATACAGTAATATATCAACAGGTAAAGTGACGGTGGAAGGCAGAATTATCAGATATGAAATAATACAGTAGTACTGATAACAGTAAATATCATATGTAGTACTGTAGTAGTACTGATAACAGGTAAAGTGACTAGTGACAAAGTTACTAGTGAATTATCAGAAACACTTGTGCAGACTCAGCAGTTCCTGTTGCACATTCTCGTTGTACAGTCTGACAGCAGCAGGAAGGAAAGACCTGCGAAACCTCTCCTTCACACATCGAGGGTGAATTAGTCTGTCACTGAAGCTGCTCTCCAGAGCAGAGAGAGTGTCCTGCAGGGGGTGACAGTCATGGTCCAGCATAGATGTTAGTTTGCTCAGGACCCTCCTGTCCCCCACCTGCTGCACTGTCCAGGGAACAGCCCAGAACTGAGCTGGACTTCCGGATGACCTTGTCCAGCTTCTTCCTGTCCCCCTCTGTGATGCTGCTGTTCCAGCAGACCACACCGTACAAGATGGCTGATGCCACTACAGAGTCATAGAAGGTCTTCAGGAGTGGCCCCTGCACTCCAAAAGACCTGAGCCTCCTCAGCAGGTAGAGGCGACTCTGGCCCTTCTTGAAGAGAGCGTCTGTGTTATGAGTCCAGTCCAGTTTGTGGTTCAGATGAACACCCAGGTACTTGTAAGAGTCCACTCTCTCAATTCCCTTTCCCTGAATGTTCACTGGGGCTGGAGCGGCATAGTGACGTCTACGGAAATCCACCACCATCTCCTTGGTCTTCCCCGCGTTGATGAGGAGGTGGTTCCACAAAGTCCTGTATAACTCCTCTGTACTCTGCGTCATCGTCCTCGGAGCTGAGTCCGATGATGGCAGAGTCGTCAGAGAACTTCTGTAGAACACAACCGTCCGTGTTGTGTCTGAAGTCCGCAGTGTAGAGGGTGAAGAGGAACGGTGCGAGGACTGTCCCCTGGGGGACCCCCACACTGCAGGTCAGGACCTCAGACACGTAGTCCCTGGTTCTCACAAACTGGAGTCTGTCTGTGAGGTAGTCCAGGATCCACTCAGACAGGTCGTAGTCCACACCGGCTGTCTCCAGCTTGTCCCTGAGAAGCCTCGGCTGGATGGTGTTGAAGGCGCTGGAGAAGTCGAAGAACATAATCCTCACAGCGGTGCCGGGTTTCTCAAGGTGGGACAGCGAGCGATGGAGGAAGGAGATGATGGCGTCCTCGACTCCAATGCCCGGCCTGTAGGCGAACTGCAGCGGGTCCATCGCTGGGCTCAGAGTGGAGCGGAGATGTCCCAGGACCAGTCTCTCCAGTGTCTTCATGCAGTGGGATGTTAGAGCCACTGGCCTGAAATCGCTGAAGTCTTTGGCCTGTGGTTTCTTGGGCACCGGTACCACACAGGAGGTCTTCCAGATCTGTGGTACCGACCTCAGGCGGAGGCTCATGTTGAAGACGTGCCCCATAACTCCGCACAGGAGCTGAGGAGCCTGGCGCTCACATGGTCTGGTCCCGCCGCCTCCCTGGTCTTTATTTTCTTCATCACACCTCTCACTTGAGCAGGTGTGAAAGAAAGGGGAGGGCTGGGTGAGTATCTGTGTCTGAGGGAGGGGGGAGGGGGGCGCGGAGCACTGACAGAGGTGTGAACGACTGGGTTATTGTCCACTGCTGAGGCGGCTAGGACATGCGGCTGAGCTGGGGGAGGGGTGGGTCTCTGATCAAACCGCAGGAAAAATTGGTTTAGATCATTAACCCACTGGGGGTCCCCCACAGGCTGGACAGGGGGTGTTTTGAAGCCCGAGATGGTCTTCAGGCTCCTCCAAACCCCTGCCACATTCTATTGTTCAAATGGAGCTACTACACCCATCAAAACTGGGAAAAATTTTGATTTTTAGTGAATTTTTCCAATTTCATTATTCCTACTGTGAAGGGGAAAACAATATTTTCCCCAACATTTTGGCTGTAGTAGCTAGCTATCATTAAATGGGAGCTACTACACCCATCAATTCTGGGAATAATATCTTTGTTGATTTTTAGTCTTTATTAGTTGTTTTGACCTCTTGCAATTTGCAGACGGTCCCTTGCGAATATCAAACGTCTGGCCAACTTCACCTCGGTCTTTGTGACGGCATGGGGGCTGAAAGATTAGCGGAAGTTGCCTGAAACTCGCAAAGATCTATGGGAAACTCGCCTGTATTTGGGCATCGACTGGTCCTCCCGGTTCTGCGCAGTGGATGATCTCCCATAATGCGTTGCGCCAAACACGCGTGTGTGGGTCTCACGCACGTGCACAGAGGGGCTCGGCCGCGCTCTGACCAATCAGAGCGGGAGTTAGAGCGAGAGCCAGACGAGCAGAGTTTGTGGCACTAAAGTGTGGATTTAAACAAAACCGAAGGATTTAAGAAGAAAAAAAGTTCAGGATGACAAGGGACACTAAAATCCCCACAAAATCCGACCTTTATGAAACCTGTAGGTTCTCTGTCAGCTGAGGTCGAGCTGTTTTAATATGCATTGAGTTCTATGGGGAAAATTTCTGGGTAGCCCACGTGAATTTAGTCTGGTTCAGTCTGCAGTACTGCGAGAATCCCCTGAGCACGTGGGTTATTCAGCTACAAGCTAGTAATACCCTATCCAGTTAATATAATAGATCCATGATTGGCGCCGACGATCCGTAGCGCCGCCATCTTGGACCGGTCGTTCCCTCCTCTCAGAGTAATCTGTTTAGCAGGCGCAGTGACGACTCAGCGCATTTAATCGATCATAACTCACTGAATACTTTACCGATTTTCACACTTTTTTCTTTACTGTAAACATCACACATGTAGCTATAATACAATATACATGGTTTGGCGTCTATTATTATTCATAGTGGGTTTAACAGTAATATAATATTCTGATATATGATTATATGATGTATGATAGGTATTTTTGCAAAACGCACAATGTTGTGTACATACAAAAGTTAGGGACATTTGACTTTCAGATAAAATGTATGGAAAATTATGCAACAATTGACACTGAACAGTTATACCTTTTTAATATATGATCGAACCCTTTTATATACACAAATATATGATAGAAGCCTGTATAAACACTTATTCTATCTATTCTATCAAATAGATGGATTGATATATGGTTCTATCAGATATATATATATATATATATATATATATATATATATATATATATATATATATATATATATATATCTCTATTAGAATACATTAAATATGGTAAAGCTCATACACTATAATATGATAGAGCCCATATACACGATTAAATGATAGAGCCATGTGTATACACTAAGCAGTTAGTGGCAGTAAAAGTACTAAACTCAATCTGTTTACTGAGTTGAAAAATTAAGAACAACAAAACTGGTATTTTGACAGTGAACCAAAGCTGCTGAAACTGTGACTTAGCCTGTTTGCTATTTCAATGCTCCAATATTATATATATATATCTGATTTCGTTGGTGACATAAATACAGTTCGGTAATAATCTATTCACAAACTACTATCAACAATAACGGTCAAACTTACTTGTGAAAAGTATTCCCCGAGCCCTGTTTTGAATAGTCCACCTATTTTGACAGCAATACCCCGCACAGTGCTCAGGCATCGCGCTGTAGGAGGACCGGTCCAAGATGGCGGCCGCATTTCTCGTTCTCGAGCGGCCAATGCGGCGTCTGCTCTTTATATGTCTATGTTCAGAACATCCAGGTCGTCAGCGCAGTGGTCATTACACCTCAGACTTTAAACACACACAACCATTTTGTGTGAATTTGGATTCACACAATCTGTAGTTTATATAAATGAGAAATGTTGTTTTGTCTCATTGAAACATGGAGAATTATGTATAAATCCATGTAATAAAAAGTGTAGTTTTATTCCAATTAAGTAAGTAATCTTTATTTATATACCACCTTTCTGACTTTTCTCTTGTTTAAACATGATTACAGCTGTTTGGCCTTCATGCCCAGAGTAGTTTTTTTCATTGATTCCCTCGAGAGAAACAGAAATGAGTGAATTCAAATCGTGACTGCACCAATCTGTAATAGGTCTTTGACTTTTGTACAAAAATCATTCGAAATTTGTTTGGTTAGTAATTTAAATATTCGAATATATTTAAATATTTCATTTATTAAACAGCTCCTAACATTATTCAGCAAGTACAACAGGCTTTCAGCAGGAGCCTGTCTGTGTTATAGATCCATGGTCTGTGCAGAGAGGCTAACCTGCGGCTACTTCCTCTAGCGCAAAATCATTAACATGAAACGAACATTTTAGGACACATTTGAAGAGGATCTGATTATGGATTTAGGTTCGGTATAAATGGGTCACTCACCGCTGATGCTCAGAATTCTTTGTTGTTCAGTTTTCATGTAGTTTGAGAGAGTTTTTGAACTAGCTAGCTTAGCTGTTATCCGCCTAGCCACGTCACAGCGACCCCTTTGGGAGCTAACCATTTTATTTACAGTCATTAAATACATTTAGAATATTAAGGGCTGCCTAATATTTGTTCAAAAAAAAAAAAAAAAAAAATATATATATATATATATATTTGATATTCGAATTATATTTAAATATCGAATTTTGAAGTCAAAGCCCTAATCTGTAACGTCAAAAGCCCGCCTCCAAGAGGTGATTGACAGCAGGGAGAGACTGAACCAGCAAATCAGCGCTGTCTATGGTCAGCTGCAGCCTCTCAGAGTCCAGCGTGTGGTCCATAGACTGTAAATAAGCCTCTGTGCTTGTTTGTGTTAGCTTCATGTGACTTGGCACGGTGGCTGAGTGGATAGCACTCTCGCCTCTCAGCAAGATGCTCCTGGGTTCGAATCCCGGCCGGACCAGGGCCTTTCTGAGTGGAGTTTGCATGTTCTCCCCGTGTCATTGTGAATAATAGTCAGAAAGGTAGAAAGTCAGAAATATCAATGTTAAATTAATATTGTGAACAGTAAGTTAGACTTTTACACCACATCATCAGAGCTTCCTCAGCACCAATTTATCACACGTGTATATATCATGAGCACTTATATAATTTATATATATATATATATAAATTATATATTTAAATTAGGGCGACAGTAGCTCAGTTGGTAGAGCATTGGCCTTAAGGCCTAAAGGTCGTGGGTTCAATTCCCACCTTGATACCTTCTCCACCGACTCCCACTGATGTCTGCTGTCGTTGTGTCCTTGGGCAAGACACTTAACCCCACTTTGCACAAAGCCCCCGCTGAGAGATCAAGGCTATGCTCACATTGACAGAGCAGCCGTCCTCCTGTGGACTCACCCCCTGCAGAGGGGCAGTGAGGGGCTGGTGCTATGTGTCTTGGGTGGCATCTCTGATTGCCACCCCCCCGACCCAGAGATGGATTAAGGGGTAGAAAATGGATGGATGGATGGATTTAAATTATATATTTAAATTATAATTATAAATATATGGATAAATGACAATAATGATAACGTTAGGATTAGTGAAGACTGATACTGAAAGAAATATAAGGAATTAAGGAAACAATATAAACATATTAGACATACACTGTACAAGTCAAGGTCATGTTATTATAAATGTCACTGTTGCAAAACTGTAAATATACCCACAGAATAAACTGAGCTGTGCAACCACATCATTTAAGTTCATTTAGAATGAGAAATAGAGAGTGGGAGTTTAACAGTCTTAACTTCTTCTCACTCCTTTTGAGCTGGATCGTTGTTAATAAAACAAAACTGTATATTTGTACTTTTTCTATTCTGTTGTTTTGTTTGTTGTTGTCCTTTTTGTTTGTTTGCCATGGCTCGAAATAAAGTATTCATTCATTCGTACTGAATGTGTGAAAATGTAGGCCCACTTGCACAGTATTAACACAATAATAGTTATATTTACTTGCTTTTATTAATTACCAGGCTGGTCATTTTTTTCTCTTTCAACTTTTACCATTTCTACTCACTTTTGTGTAACAAGGGTAAAATGGATCAGCTGTGAGCACTGACCAGCCAATAAGAAGCTGGTCACATGATTGACTTTTAAATATACCACAAACATGATTCCTGCACGACTCAATCTGCAGCGTTTCACTGATTCACTGTAATCCAGAGTATAGAATATTTCTCCTGCCTCTACATCCAGAGTATAGAATATTTCTCCTGCCTCTACATCCAGAGTATAGAATATTTCTCCTGCCTCTACATCCAGAGTATAGAATATTTCTCCTGCCTCTACATCCAGAGTATAGAATATTTCTCCTGCCTCTACATCCAGAGTATAGAATATTTCTCCTGCCTCTACATCCAGAGTATAGAATATTTCTCCTGCCTCTACATCCAGAGTATAGAATATTTCTCCTGCCTCTACATCCAGAGTATAGAACATTTCTCCTGCCTCTAGTTAGTTAGTTTTATTTCAGTCTCTTCATTTCAGACTACAATAGTCAACCAAACATTAAAAGAAAAACATAAATAAATGACTGAAGGGGTTTTGGCTGAAGTGAGACACTTATTGGAGCCAAACCCAATACAAATTCATTACAATTTACAAAAGATAGATAGCACCAAGCGTACAGCAAATATGGCATGAATCATTTGTTTACAAAGTGTTTTCACGGTAAATGTTACATAAACATTTCCTCGGGTTGTACAAAAAAAAAAAAGATGTATGCATATACATAAACACACACACATATGTACATATGCATGCATACATATACACACACACATATACAGTGCCTTGCGAAAGTATTCGGCCCCCTTGAACCTTTCAACATTTCGCCACATTTCAGGCTTCAAACAAAGATTATAAAAATATTTTTTTTGTCAAGAATCAACAACAAGTGGGACACAATCGTGAAGTGGAACAAAATTTATTGGATAATTTAAACTTTTTTAACAAAATAAAAAACTGAAAAGTGGGGTGTGCAATATTATTTGGCCCCCTTGAACTAATACTTTGTAGCGCCACCCTTTGCTGCAATTACAGCTGCAAGTCGCTTGGGGTATGTCTATCAGTTTTGCACATCGAGAGACTGGAATTCTTTCCCATTCTTCCTTGCAAAACAGGTCGAGCTCAGTGAGGTTGGATGGAGAGCGTTTGTGAACAGCAGTCTTCAGCTCTTTCCACAGATTCTCGATTGGATTCAGGTCTGGACTTTGACTTGGCCATTCTAACACCTGGATACGTCTATTTGTGAACCATTCCATTGTAGATTTGGCTTTATGTTTTGGATCATTGTCCTGTTGGAAGATAAATCTCCGTCCCAGTCTCAGGTCTTTTGCAGACTCCAACAGGTTTTCTTCCAGAATGGTCCTGTATTTGGCTCCATCCATCTTCCCATCAATTTTCGCCATCTTCCCTGTCCCTGCTGAAGAAAAGCAGGCCCAAAGCATGATGCGTGTGTTCAGGGTGATGAGCTGTGTTGCTTTTACGCCAAACATATCGTTTTGCGTTGTGGCCAAAAAGTTCGATTTTGGTTTCAACTGACCAGAGCACCTTCTTCCACATGTTTGGTGTGTCTCCCAGGTGGCTTGTGGCAAACTTTGAACGAGACTTTTTATGGATATCTTTGAGAAATGGCTTTCTTCTTGCCACTCTTCCATAAAGGCCAGATTTGTGCAGTGCACGACTGATTGTTGTCCTATGGACAGACTCTCCCACCTCAGCTGTAGTTATCTGCAGTTCATCCAGAGTGATCATGGGCCTCTTGGCTGCCTCTCTGATCAGTCTTCTCCTTGTTTGAGATGAAAGTTTGGAGGGACGGCCGGGTCTTGGTAGATTTGCAGTGGTCTGCACAGTGCTCCTTGAGATGTTTAAAGCTTGGGAAATCTTTTTGTATCCAAATCCGGCTTTAAACTTCTCCACAACAGTATCTCGGACCTGCCTGGTGTGTTCCTTTGTCTTCATGGTTCTCTCTGCGCTTTAAACAGAACCCTGAGACTATCAAAGAGCAGGTGCATTTATACGGAGACTTGATTACACACAGGTGCATTCTATTTATCATCATCAGTCATTTAGGACAACATTGGATCATTCAAAGATCCTCACTGAACTTCTGGAGTGAGTTTGCTGCACTGAAAGTAAAGGGGCCGAATAATATTGCACGCCCCACTTTTCAGTTTTTTATTTGTTAAAGTTTAAATTATCCAATAAATTTTGTTCCACTTCACGATTGTGTCCCACTTGTTGTTGATTCTTGACAATTTTTTTATTTTTTATTATCTTTGTTTGAAGCCTGAAATGTGGCGAAATGTTGAAAGGTTCAAGGGGGGCGAATACTTAAGCAAGGCACTGTACATACATACCTTCATGTATACACATTTATATTCTAAAAAAGACCATTATATATGTAATAAGAGATTAGATATTGTTAAGTTCTAGTTCTTTATGTGTTTATTACTTTAAATTTGAATTTGTTTTTTAATGTTCTGACTGATTTTTTCAATGAGTCATCCAGACTGTTCCAAAGATGTGCTCCTCTGATGGAAACACATCGACCTTTGTTTGTTCTAACGTTTCTTTTTTGATAAACATGCGTTCCTCTTAGGTTTAAACCCAGAGAGACTCACTATAATCTTTCTTGTATACAATTTGGGAGCTTGTAGTTATGGACTTGGTGCATAACAACAGCTGTGTTTTAAAATATTCAATTTGATAAATAATGGGTTTTGTTTGGAGCATGATAGTCTGCATTGTTAACTAATCTGACTGTTTTCTTTTGTAGTATCAGAATGGGCTGGATAGTAGTTTTATAATTATTCCCCCATATTTCTACACAATAGTTTAGGTACGGAAGGAGGAGGGCATTATATAATAAGTGGAGTGACTTCTGATTCACAACTGCCTCTACATCCAGAGTATAGAATATTTCTCCTGCCTCTACATCCAGAGTATAGAATATTTCTCCTGCCTCTTCCGTCCACCATTTTGTGCTCTTAGGGAACTTTTCAGTATCTAAAAGTCCTCCGCTCAACTCTTCAGAGATCTCACCTTAGGAACTCTCTTTAGAGCTAGGATTCTTTAGGAATAGCTTTTATCTTAACTAGGATCTGCTCCTCACTTTTAGGGGAATTTCTAAGAGTAGGTCAAGATTCTAAGAAAATTCTTAGACTTTGGCCACTAGGAGCAACTTTTATCACTAAGAATCTTTAGGAATACGGCCCCAGGTCTTTATTTAGTGAAACTGAATGTTGTGTTGAACTGAAAGGGCAGGACGTACAACATGCATTTATAAAAGTTAGATAGAAATTAGTTAGGATAGTTAGGAGAAATTCAGGTGTTCTGTAGCAGCAAAAATAAAAAATAAAATTGACCATTCTAAAGAGATAATAGTAATAATCGGCAACAGTCCTTCAGGTCACTGCCGCAGAGGTGGAGTAGTCTCAGGGTGGAGCAGGACAGGTCACAAGGTGGAGCAGCCACTTGGTTCGGACCATTTACTCTGCCCTAGTCCAAAGTAAAATGCTAAATGCCCCTTTAGCATTTTTCAAAAAGTTACCATTCCTCCAGGGGATTTTGGCCTGATCCGCTTGGTTTGGACCATGAATCCTCTCTGCTCTGGTCTGGACCAGTGTAAAACCATGAACAGTGTCCTGCCTGTAACATCTCAGGCAGAAAAAAGCAAGAGAAATAAAAATAGTAAAGCCCAAAACAACAACTGTTTCAGAGCGACTTAGGACTTCCTGTCGTTTCCCAGAGCATTGTTCAAAAAAAAAAAAAGTACTGTTCACCGAGAGGACGTATTATTATATTTATCTACTTATTCATTCAGTTTTTATTTTATTTTATTATTAATTTGATTTTATTATTTTTATTTTATTTTAATTAATTTAAGGGACATAAAGAATAGATACAAATGTGTGACTAATTTGCAATTAATCGCGAGTTAACTATGAAAAATATTTTAATCGTTGGACAGCACTAATTTATATATATTCATGACATGTCTTTGTTGTGTTTGTGGCAGATCTACAAAGTCCATCTACAGAATGGGGGTCACCTGTGATCAGTGTGGAAAGACCTGCAGCTCTGCTTCCAAACTAAAGAGACACTACAGAACTCACACTGGAGAAAAACCGTACGAGTGTGATCTGTGTGGAACAGGTTTTACTCAAGCAGCAAATCTCAAGCACCACAGCAGAATCCACACTGGAGAAAAGCCCTTCAGCTGTGACTTCTGTGGGCGGAGTTTTACTCACAGTGGTTCTTTCAAAGTTCATCAGAGGATCCACACTGGAGAGAAACCATTTTTCTGTGAAAAGTGTGGAAAAGCATTTAGGATCAAACAGCTGCTCTCACGACATCAGCATGTCCACACAGGAGAGAGACCTCACCAATGTGACCAGTGTGAGAAGACTTTTACACGTTTATATGACCTCACTGAGCACTACAGAATCCACACTGGAGATAAACCATTCGTCTGTGGAGACTGTGGGAAGACGTTTGCTGTGTTTTCAAACTACAAAAAACATGAGAGAATTCACACGGGAAAAAAACCTGCTTGCATGTGACTTCTGCAGTAAAACTTTTAGAACTGCAACAGAATGCACAGTTCACCATCGGAGCCACACTAGCTGCGTTTCCATTGAGCATCAAATTTCGAAATTTGAATTTGCGCATCATAAAATGTCTAATGGAAACACGCAAATTTCGAATAAACCACAGTTTTTCGATAAAAAGTTAATGCGCTTAAAATAGGTGGTTTTTTGGACGTATCGAAATTAAGTTTTTCGCAAAACGGCAATGGAAACACTTATTTCGATATAGCGGAGGAAGCCGAGCTGCTTTATTCAGTGAGTTTTGGCTGCGCTTCGTGTGGAGACTTGGGAGATACGTGGGTGAGGCAATGGGGAGAGACGGGGGAGAGACGGGGCAGAGACGGGGAAGAGACGGGGGAGAGGCACGGGGGAAGAGACGGGGGAAGAGACGGGGGAAGAGACGGGGGGAGAGACGGGGGGAGAGACGGGGGGAGAGACGGGGGGAGAGACGGGGGGAGAGACGGGGGGAGACCCGCGTCTATGGTCCGCGCTCGGTACATGACCACGCGCGTTCGCGGAGCTGTCAAAGCAGCCACAGTTTCTCCCGGGGTCAGAGAGGATGAGAGCCGCAGCAGAAGTCAAGACATTAATATATCTCACGTAAATCAAAGTGTTGTTTACTTCTGTTGCCATGTTGACGTACTAGAAACTAGTGAATAAACGCGCGAAAATAGTGTATACTTATTCGAATATGTCTTAATGGAAACGGCCGCTTTTGCGAATTACAGGTTTTTCGAATTTTGAAATGTATCGAAAAAGTTTTTGCGCATTATTCAATGGAAACGCAGCTATAGTGGATTTGAACATCTTTACTTTGTGTCTGGAGACTCGGATACATCATGTTTTTGTCTGAAAGGAAAATCTTATGGTTCCTTTAAAGCTGCATCAAGTCTAAGATTCAAACTGACATGTGATGAAGAAGGAGACAGAGTGGGACATTATTATTCTGAACTAAACTGCAGATAAAAAGCATTTTTACAAATTGTGTATTTCCAATTTTCTATCTGTTTGTACAAATGTATTTGTGTTTCCAAGTGGTCGGCTCTAAATGGAGAAAGAAGTAAAAAGGTGCAGCCTCCCCATGAACATACAGAGCATATATATTAAACATGTGTTTCTTCTGCCGCTTTAGGACAAAGGATGCATTTTATCTTTTGTGCTAATTCCAGCATCTTGATGTTGAAGCTGTTTCTGACACATTCATATGTACTGCCCTCATTCAAAGAAGTGAACTGATGAATACAAATATGTCGTCTGTTTGGGACCATGAAGGAAGATCAAAGGAGGAAAACTAGTCCAGACAATAGGGCACTGTCCGGTTTCCGAAATGTGCTAAAAATAGCTCAGATGACTGCGCATGCGCGCATGTTTCGGACAAACATTGTGTACGACTCGTTGAGTTCTACTGTGTTCTCCTCATACGCGTGTGTATTTATTTGGGCTAAATCATTGAATCATGGTGTACAGTTATTCAACAGCAGAGAGCAATATAAAATATAAAGCTCTCGAAACCTGTAGTGTGGTCTGATGAAGCTGTGGAAGAGCTGTGCGCATGCATGGAATCTACAGACTGGAGCCTTTTCAGAGCTGCCACAGACAGCTTGGATGAATACACGGACACTGTGACGTCATACATTCACTTCTGTGAGGATAGCATCATTCCAACAAGGACCAGGGTCATCTATAACAACGACAAACCCTGGTTCACTGCTAAACTCCGGCAGCTCAGGAAAGCAAAGGAGTCTGCTTTCAGGGAGGGGGACCGCAGCGGCTACAAAGCAGCTAAATATCAGTTCAGGGACAAACTGAAAGCAGCCAAGTCCCGGCACAGAGAACGACTACAGGAGCAGTTTGGTAACAACGATACTGCTTCTGTCTGGAGGGGCCTACGGGAGATCACCAACTACAAGCCCAAAGCCCCCCCCCTGTGCTGACGACCTGAACTTTTTCAGTCGCTTTGATGCTGCCCCTGACACCTCCCCCACCCCCCACTACTCTAACGACCCACCCATCAGCCCTGCCCCCACCCTGACAATAGCCTCTAAAGAGATTAAACAACTCTTCTTGAGGCTGCACCCCCGCAAAGCTCGTGGCCCGGACCACGTGTCTCCGGCCACTCTGAGACACTGCGCCAGTGAGCTTACTCCTGTGTTCACTGACATTTTCAACACCTCTCTGCAGTCCTGCCATGTCCCGGCCTGCTTCAAATCCTCCATCATTGTCCCCGTCCCGAAGAAGCCCAGGATCACAGGACTCAACGACTACAGACCTGTAGCACTTACGTCTGTCGTCATGAAGTCATTTGAACGCCTGGTCCTCTCCCATCTCAAGTCCTTCACCTCCCCCCTCCTGGACCCCCTGCAGTTCACCTACAGAGCCAACAGATCTGTAGACGACGCCATTAACCTGGCCCTCCACCACATCCTACAGCACCTGGACTCCCCGGGGACCTACGCCAGGGTCCTGTTCATGGACTTCAGCTCTGCCTTCAACACAATCCTGCCATCCCTGCTCCAGGACAAGCTCTCCCAGCTCAACGTGCCCGATTCCACCTGCAGGTGGATCACTGACTTCAAGACAGGAAGCAGCGAGTGCGTCTGGGGAAGAATGTCTCGGACTCTCGGATTATAAATACAGGAGCCCCACAGGGCTGTGTTCTTTCTCCCCTGCTCTTCTCCCTGTACACCAACCACTGCACCTCCAGCCACGACTCCGTGAAGCTGATCAAGTTGGCGGACGACACCACCCTCATTGGACTCATCTCCAACAACGATGAGTCCGCCTACAGGAGGGACGTGGACCGGCTGGTGTCCTGGTGCAGTGGTAACAACCTGGAGCTGAACGCCCAGAAGACAGTGGAGATGATTGTGGACTTCAGGAAGAGCACTGTCCCCCCACCCCCACCCTCCGTGATGGACTCCCCCATCACCTCTGTGGAGTCCTTCCGTTTCCTGGGCACCACCATCACCCAGGACCTCAAGTGGGAGCCGACCATCAGCTCCCTCATCAAGAAGGCCCAGCAGGGGATGTACTTCCTGCGGCAGCTCAGGAAAGCCAAGCTGCCTGCACAGATGTTGGTGCAGTTCTACACGGCCACCATCGAGTCCATCCTCACCAGAACGAGGCTGTGTCCTCTAGCCTCTACAGCATTGCTAAAAACAGTAGCATGTTAATAGAATTGGCTATAACTCTTCTTGCTGTAACTGCAGACACATCAAAACAGCCCGAACAACACAAAAGTGAGGAAGAGAAGAGGGAACTAAAGCGAGAAAATGATCAAAGAAGAAATCAAGCCCTGAACATAGCTAGCTTACATCGTATTCTCTGGAGAAACTTGTCTATGGGAGAGAGCTGCGGGACCGCCTCGGACTATCAATGCTTGGGCTGTCTACGCTCTGACACCATTCGGATGCGAAACTAGCGGTAATCTTTCAGTTATATATTTTGTTAGCAGTGCGTTGCTTTTCTACCATTTCATCAGTGATTGTTGTACACCTTAAGTTACGCTAATGCTAATGTTAGCATCAGATCGCAAATACAACTAGGGGGCTCCGCTTAGGGGAAATGAGAAGCCTCTGAGCGAGCTGGGAGCCGGTGCTAAACAAGCAAACCTTGCCTAAACGGGTATAGCTCCTTTAATTTCACAATTATCAAGCGTTTTTTTCCATAAAAATCACAACAGAGAATCACTATGTAATTTTAATGCAGGAATGATTATATAGTTTCCAAAAAGCACAGCAAATGCAAAATGTATACAAAAATACAATGGTAATATACTAATAACAGCTAATGCAAACTTTTTGTGCCTCTCAGCCCACTTCCTCCTTTCCCCCGCAGCCGCTTCCTGGCTTAGACCCGGAGATGGGCTGTGAAGCGGTCTCTGTGAAGCAGTCTCTGTGAGGGGCCGTGAAGCAGTCTCTGTGAGGGTCTGTGAAGCAGTCTCTGTGAAGCAGTCTCTGTGAGGGTCTGTGAAGCAGTCTCTGTGAGGGTCTGTGAAGCAGTCTCTGTGAGGGTCTGTGAAGCAGTCTCTGTGAGGGTCTGTGAAGCGGTCTCTGTGAGGGGCTGTGAAGCGGTCTCTGTGAGGGGCTGTGAAGCGGTCTCTGTGAGGGGCTGTGAAGCGGTCTCTGTGAAGCGGTCTCTGTGAAGCGGTCTCTGTGAGGGGCCGTGAAGCAGTCTCTGTGAGGGTCTGTGAAGCAGTCTCTGTGAAGCAGTCTCTGTGAGGGTCTGTGAAGCAGTCTCTGTGAGGGGCTGTGAAGCAGTCTCTGTGAGGGGCTGTGAAGCAGTCTCTGTGAGGGGCTGTGAAGCAGTCTCTGTGAGGGGCTGTGAAGCAGTCTCTGTGAGGGTCTGTGAAGCAGTCTCTGTGAGGGGCTGTGAAGCAGTCTCTGTGAGGGGCTGTGAAGCAGTCTCTGTGAGGGTCTGTGAAGCAGCAGTTCTCTGTGAGTAAGACCGTTGTCAATCACTGGCGTTCTCCCTCTGAGTTAACTCTTTCCTTTCTTTTAGCAGACAAAAGCCACAGAGGTGAAGTGTGCGCTTCCTTCCACCCTCTAGTCTTGTCACTGTCCCCACTGCCTGGAGGCACGAGTCCCGAGGCCTCTTGAGACCTGGTTCCCTGAGTGGGACGACCCAGTGCCCACGCCGCCTCGCCTGCTGAGGCAGGGACATTTTTTCACAACCCCTCTCTTCTGAATTGTTCCCCTGAAGTTGTTGGCTGTTCAAACGCCAGGCGATGGAAGGGTTGTTTCCAATCCTGCTCCGTGAAGAGATCTCCTCCAGTCTCTTACAACTGGAGTTTTTATTTCCTTCCAGTAAAATGCACCTGACCAAATATGGCTCTCATCATCTGTCACTATTCCCCCGTGTCACCTCTTTTACGCCCCTGCTTCCTCAGAGAAAGAACTTTCCAGTATGTCGCTCTCTCAGAGTTACATAATCACTGCTTTTGTCATACAGTCTCGTTATACATACAAGAGTGGAAAACATTTCTATAAGAGCAAAAACACACATTTCATAATGCTTTGGTTACATGAGAATATAAAACACAACATAATGTGATATAAAATGAGCAGAGTCTACAAAAAGCCCTTCTAACCCTCTTTCACCATTCATCCATTTCCTGTCCCGTTATAAGTATTTAATCTCAGTATTGGGCGAGACGACAAGTGCGGCTCACGTTCCAACTCTGGCTCAAGCACTACAACTACCACAAGACATTTTCTCTTCAGAGACGACAGATAAAAATAGAGATGTGGAGAAAGGTAAAAATGACCCGGGTTACACAAGTCTTTAGAAGTCAATAGGCACAAGTCCAAGTGAAAGTCAGAGTCATTGATATTAAAGTATCGAGTCTAAAGTCATCAAATTCATGACTGGAGTCTGACCCGAGTCCAAGTCACATGAGTAGAGTCCACACCTCTGGTTAAGACTGAAGTGTGATCCTGTAGAGTCTGACTCTGGGTTCACATGATGCAGCCTCAGCTCTGTCTCCTTCACTTTGTTCCAGATGCTGCGTCTTCACACCTGCTTCTCACACGTTTTAATGTGTCGACTAAGAGATGACCTTTGAGCAAAAGACTTTCCACACTTTTCACAGAGAAATGGTTTCTCTCCAGTGTGGATCCTCTTATGACGTTTGAGAAAACTGCTCTGAGTAAAACTCTGATCACAAACGTCACATTTGTACGGCTTCTCTCCAGTGTGGCTCCGATGGTGATGTGTGCGCCCGGATGCAGTTGTAAAAGTTCTACTGCAGAAGTCACATGCATATGGTTTTTCTCCAGTGTGGATTCTCTCATGACATTTGTAGGAGGAAAACTGAGTAAACTCCTTCCCACATTCTCCACAGACGAATGGTTTCTCTCCTGTGTGTGTTCTGTAGTGCTGAGTGAGGCTAGATAAACGTGTAAAAGTCTTTTCACACTGGTCACACCGATGAAGTTTCTCTCCTGTGTGGACACGCTGATGTAGTGAGAGGTGGTGTTTGGTCCTAAATGTTTTTCCACACTCGTCACACTCAAATGGTTTCTCTCCTGTGTGGATCCTCTGATGATATTTCAGAGTATGCTCATGTCTAAAACTCTGACCACAAACGTCACAGCTGAAGGGTTTTTCTCCAGTGTGGATTCTGCTGTGGAGCTTGAGACCTCCTTTTGTAGTAAAACCTGTTCCACACAGATCACACTTGTATGGTTTTTCTCCAGTGTGGATTCTGTAGTGTCTCTTTAGATCAGAAACAGAGCTGCAGGTCTTTCCACACTGGTCACACTCAAATTGTTTCTCTCCTGTGTGGACCCTCTGATGATATTTCAGAGAATTCTCATGTCTAAAACTCTGACCACAAACGTCACAGCTGAAGGGTTTTTCTCCAGTGTGAGTTCTGTAGTGTCTCTTTAGTGCAGAAGCACAGCTGCAGGTCTTTCCACACTGATCACAGGTGAACCCCGTTCTGTAGATGGACTTTGTAGATCTGCAAACAAAGAGTAAAGTATTGCATTACTGTTTCACTCTATGTCTGCTTGTTGTGACTCTGATGTCTGCTTGTTGTGACTCTATGATGTCTGCTTGTTGTGACTCTGTGATGTCTGCTTGTTGTGACTCTGTGATGTCTGCTTGTTCTGATTCTATGATGTCTGCTTGTTGTGACTCTATGATGTCTGTTGTGACTCTATGATGTCTGCTTGTTGTGACTGTGATGTCTGCTTGTTCTGATTCTATGATGTCTGCTTGTTGTGACTCTATGATGTCTGTTGTGACTATGATGTCTGCTTGTTGTGTGTAACCCACGTCACAAATGCACCCACTTCCGGTTTTACTTTGCCAAACTTCCTTTAAAAGTATGCATCAGCGCCAGCTTCACCCCTGCTCCTCCGGCCGGTCTCACTGCATGTCTTGAGTGATAGATCACTGATACATATTGATCAAACCACATCACCAGCACAGACCCACCGGATCCACTCATCGAATATCAGTATCACAACCCGCTCAACGGTGAGTCCAGACAACCCCTTGAACAACTTTTTAAACAATGTTTCTGTGGAGCCACGAACTCTCATTGAACTATGCTAACGCTAATGCTAACGCTAGTACACACACACAACTGCGGTCAGCCCGACCCACAAGCGACTCAATAAGTTGATCTTCCGCTTAATTTACTTTATGTCTTCAGCCGAACCTTTTGCCAAGGCCTTATTATAACAATTATGTGCTCTGTTTTTCTTTATTCGGCTGTTTAGACCCACTTTTAAGTACTTTTGCACTATTCGCCCAAGCGGCGGTAGCCTTTCGAATTAGTTATTGAAACCCTTACCTGTTGCGCAACAACCCTTTCCCTTGATATTTGACGATGTTTGAACTTTATATGAAAGTTTGACTGTTTTGAGTTTGTATTTAAAGTGCACTTTTATTTGATCTACCTCGACACTTTTGATAGACATAAACTCTATGGTTTATATTGTTGAATTTAATTGTTTATCATTAAGTCCCAATGGTATATCACTCAAGACATGCAGTGAGACCGGCCGGAGGAGCAGGGGTGAAGCTGGCGCTGATGCATATTTTTAAAGGAAGTTTGGCAAAGTAAAACCGGAAGTGGGTGCATTTGTGACGTGGGTTACACACAACAAGCAGACATCATAGTCACAACAGACATCATAGAGTCACAACAAGCAGACATCATAGAATCAGAACAAGCAGACATCACAGTCACAACAAGCAGACATCATAGAGTCACAACAGACATCATAGAGTCACAACAAGACATGCAGTGAGACCGGCCGGAGGAGCAGGGGTGAAGCTGGCGCTGATGCATATTTTTAAAGGAAGTTTGGCAAAGTAAAACCGGAAGTGGGTGCATTTGTGACGTGGGTTACATGTGACTCTGTGATGTCTGCTTGTTGTGACTCTATAATGTCTGTTGTGACTCTATGATGTCTGCTTCTTGTGACTCTGATGTCTGCTTGTTGTGACTCTGATGTCTGCTTGTTGTGACTCTATGATGTCTGCTTGTTGTGACTCTATGATGTCTGCTTGTTGTGACTCTGTGATGTCTGCTTGTTGTGACTCTGATGTCTGCTTGTTGTGACTCTATGATGTCTGTTGTGACTCTATGATGTCTGCTTGTTGTGACTCTGATGTCTGCTTGTTATGACTCTATGATGTCTGCTTGTTGTGACTCTGATGTCTGCTTGTTGTGACTCTATGATGTCTGCTTGTTGTGAATCTATGATGTCTGCTTGTTGTGACTCTATGATGTCTGCTTGTTGTGACTCTGTGATGTCTGCTTGTTGTGACTCTGTGATGTCTGCTTGTTGTGACTCTGTGATGTCTGCTTGTTGTGACTCTATGATGTCTGCTTGTTGTGACTCTGGTGCTTTCACACCGCCAACGCTGATACTCTGAAGCCTCGCTCACCAGACGCACATTCTCTAGTTTTCAGACTCAGGGATCTTCAGACCGAGAAGTCTTGGCGTGCGTCGGAAGTGGTGGAAGTAGCCGGCGGGCTATGATGCTAACAGAGTTTAGCTAGCGGCTTCTTGTGTTAAGTTCTGCTCCAATAATGCAGCTTTGCAGCGTGTCTGTGTTCAGAGACTTTCCACAGACTTTATATAACAGCAGTATGTGTTCACAGAGGTGACTTTATATAACAGCAGTATGTGTTCACAGAGGTGACTTTATATAACAGCAGTATGTGTTCACGGAGGTGACTTTATATAACAGCAGTATGTGTTCACAGAGGTGACTTTATATAACAGCAGTATGTGTTCACGGAGGTGACTTTATATAACAGTAGTATGTGTTCACGGAGGTGACTTTATATAACAGCAGTATGTGTTCACGGAGGTGACTTTATATAACAGCAGTATGTGTTCACGGAGGTGACTTTATATAACAGCAGTGTGTGTTCACGGTGGTGACTTTATATAACAGCAGTATGTGTTCACGGTGACTTTATATAACAGCAGTGTGTGTTCACAGAGGTGACTTTATGTAACAGCAGTATGTGGACTTTATATAACAGCAGTGTGTGTTCACGGAGGTGACTTTATATAACAGCAGTATGTGTTCACGGAGGTGACTTTATATAACAGCAGTGTGTGTTCACGGTGGTGACTTTATATAACAGCAGTATGTGTTCACGGAGGTGACTTTATATAACAGCAGTATGTGTTCACGGAGGTGACTTTATATAACAGCAGTATGTGTTCACGGAGGTGACTTTATATAACAGCAGTATGTGATCACGGAGGTGACTTTATATAACAGCAGTATGTGTTCACAGAGGTGACTTTATATAACAGCAGTATGTGTTCACGGAGGTGCGTCTTAAGTTTATTTGTTATGTTCCCCATTGTCAACCCTGGTTTAGTCCTGGTTTAGACCACGTTTAGTCCTGGTTTAGTCCTGGTGTAACTCCTGTTTTGGCCGTTTACAGTATTTTAGGTCTGCTCGCTAAATCCGCTAATGTTGCCATGACCACTTTGTTGCTCTCTGATTGGTCGCTGCAAGAACCTCCCGAGGAAATGTTGAGCAGAATCCATCTCCTGTGGGCGTCAATTTTCCGCTCCTGCTTCTCCCCTTTGACTTTCCCGCGCAGTCCGTGCGTCTCTACAGAGGGTCTCTACAGAGCAGTCCGTGCGTCTCTACAGAGGGTCTCTACAGAGCAGTCCGTGCGTCTCTACAGAGGGTCTCTACAGAGCAGTCCGTGCGTCTCTACAGAGGGTCTCTACAGAGCAGTCCGTGCGTTTCTACAGAGCGTCTCTACAGAGCAGTCCGTGCGTCTCTACAGAGGGTCTCTACAGAGCAGTCCGTGCGTCTCTACAGAGCGTCTCTACAGAGCAGTCCGTGCGTCTCTACAGAGCGTCTCTACAGAACAGTCTGTGCGTCTCTACAGAGCGTCTCTACAGAGCAGTCCGTGCGTCTCTACAGAGCAGTCCGTGCGTCTCTACAGAGCAGTCCGTGCGTCTCTACAGAGCAGTCCGTGCGTCTCTACAGAGCAGTCCGTGCGTCTCTACAGAGCAGTCTGTGCGTCTCTACAGAGCAGTCCGTGCGTCTCTACTGAACAGTCCGTGCGTCTCTACAGAGCAGTCCGTGCGTCTCTACAGAGGGTCTCTACAGAGCAGTCCGTGCGTCTCTACAGAGGGTCTCTACAGAGCAGTCCGTGCATCTCTACTGAACAGTCCGTGCGTCTCTACAGAGCAGTCCGTGCGTCTCTACAGAGCAGTCCGTGCGTCTCTACAGAGGGTCTCTACAGAGCAGTCCGTGCGTCTCTACTGAACAGTCCGTGCGTCTCTACAGAGCAGTCCGTGCGTCTCTACAGAGGGTCTCTACAGAGCAGTCCGTGCGTCTCTACAGAGGGTCTCTACAGAGCAGTCCGTGCGTCTCCACAGAGGGTCTCTACAGAGCAGTCCGTGTGTCTCTACAGAGGGTCTCTACAGAGCAGTCCGTGCGTCTCCACAGAGGGTCTCTACAGAGCAGTCCGTGTGTCTCTACAGAGGGTCTCTACAGAGCAGTCCGTGCGTCTCTAACGCGCGTTACCATTGACTTTGCATTGAAAGCAGACGCAGCATGATCCGGTCTGAACATGCCATATGATGTTGGCTTTTCTGAGTCAGTGGCATAGAGGCCCGGCTTTTTCTGAGTCAGTGGTAAAGAGGCCCGGCTTTTCGGAGTCAGTGGTAAAGAGGTCCAGCTTTTCGGAGTCAGTGGTAAAGAGGTCCGGCTTTTCGGAGTCAGTGGTAAAGAGGTCCGGCTTTTCGGAGTCAGTGGTAAAGAGGTCCGGCTTTTCGGAGTCAGTGGTAAAGAGGTCCGGCTTTTCGGAGTCAGTGGTAAAGAGGCCCGGCTTTTTGGAGTCAGTGGTAAAGAGGTCCGGCTTTCGGAGTCAGTGGTAAAGAGGCCCGGTTTTTCGGAGTCAGTGGTAAAGAGGCCCGGCTTTTCAGAGTCAGCGGTAAAGAGGCCCGGCTTTTCGGAGTCAGCGGTAAAGAGGTCCGGCTTTTCGGAGTCAGTGGTAAAGAGGCCCGGCTTTTCTGAGTCCTACAGAGTCACTGTAGGACTGTCTGTACTACCACTACACTGTAGGACTGTCTGTACTACCACTACACTGTAGGACTGCCTGTACTACCACTACACTGTAGGACTGCCTGTACTACCACTACACTGTAGGACTGCCTGTACTACCACTACACTGTAGGACTGTCTGTACTACCACCACACTGTAGGACTGTCTGTACTACCACCACACTGTAGGACTGTCTGTACTACCACTACACTGTAGGACTGCCTGTACTACCACTACACTGTAGGTCTGTCTGTACTACCACTACACTGTAGGACTGTCTGTACTACCACTACACTGTAGGACTGTCTGTACTACCACTACACTGTAGGACTGTCTGTACTACCACTACACTGTAGGACTGACTATACTACCACTACACTGTAGGACTGTGTGTACTACCACTACACTGTAGGACTGACTGTACTACCACTACACTGTAGGACTGTGTGTACTACCACTACACTGTAGGACTGTCTGTACTACCACTACACTGTAGGACTGTCTGTACTACCACTACACTGTATATTCTCACATTGACACTCCAGAGCATGGATCTGTTATAATAACGAGCCAGAGTAACACCGCACAGACACAGCACACTCAGCAGGGAGACGCTGCCGTCAGGAAAAACCTTCCCTTGTTGGGACTTTGTATGAACGGACGACGTGGGCCAGCCCTCCTGTGGACCTACCACCCGCAGAGGGATCCATGGGGCCTCGGTGCAGAGAGGACTGGGCAGGAGTCGAAGGCTTAGACCTCGGCGACCCAGTCCGTACACACAGCATCTGGCTGTTGGGACGTGGAACATCACCTCACTGGGGGGGAAGGAGCCCGAGCTCGTGGGGGAGGTTGAGCGATACCGACTAGAGATAGTCGGCCTCACCTCCACACACAGCTTGGGCTCTGAACCCAACTCCTTGAGAGGGGTTGGACGCTCCACTTTTCTGGTGTTTATTTATTTATTTATTTATTTCGAACCATGCACAAGACACATTTTTACATATGTCAATAAAGCAGACAAATAACCCGTACCTGGTTCGAAAAGGAGTTGGATGAAGCAAATGCTTATTTGGTTCCAACCCCATCAGACAAAGTGTTTAACAATATCATGCATTAGAATTCTTGAAAATACAACGGTACATTACAAAGTTATACAATACTACCACCGATGGTATAAGACAGACAACACTGAACACACACAGGCCCAAACACACTCCGACCCCACACCTCTCTCCCACTACTTGCTCAGTGCTCAGGGCATCACTCTCTTACTTCCACATATTTGTTCAATAAATCTTTTTTAAACATTCTTTTAAATGTGATCAGGTTTGAGCAGGTCTTTAATTCATCTGATAAATCATTCCAAACAGCAGCTCCACGCACTGAGACACACATTGATTTCAAAGTAGTCCTACATTTAGGCACATACACTTTTTTAACGCCTCTAAGTCTATAATTATGATGAGCATCTTGATCGTGGAAAAGGTTCTGTAACTTAGATGGCAGAGAGTTTACAGATGCCCGGAACACTATTTGAGCAGTTTTAAATGTAATCACACCCTGCAGTTTCAGTTCTCCTAACTCTATGAACAGTGGGTTTGAATGATATCTATAATGGACATTTGATACAATACGAATAGCTTTTTTTTGAAGAGTAATTAAAGGCTTTAAGTGAGATTTATAGCAGTTTCCCCAAACTTCCACACAATAATTTAAATATGACATAATGAAAGAATGATACAATAACAATAGAGCTTTTGTGTTCAGTGAATGACTTGCTCTTCTCATCGCTCCAACACATTTAGCAACCTTTGTCCTCAGGTAACTAATGTGGGGTTTACAAGAGATCTTTTAATCTATTATAACTCCTAGGAATGTATTTTGATTTACTTTTTCAATTGGGGTAACGTCAATGAGAATCCTGACTGGTACATTACATTTACGATTACTAAAAAGCATAATTTTTGTATTTTTTAAATTTAGTGACAACTTATTATTGTTGAACCAAGTTTTTAAAGTGTTCATCTCCACAGTTACTGTGGCCAAAAGTTGCTCCAAGTCATCACCAGAAAATATAATATTTGTATCGTCAGCAAACAATATACACTTCATTACTTTAGATACTTTGACTATGTCATTTATATACATTATGAATAATGTGGGTCCCAGTATCGACCCTTGTGGTACTCCACATGTTATGTTCAGACACTCTGATGTGTGTCTGTCAAACTGGACAGTCTGCTGTCTCTCACATAAATAGCTTTTTAATAGGGCTGGGCGATATAAACGGTATAAGCGGTATGCGATATAAATTTGGCCCACGGTAGAGATTTTTGTTATACCGGCATATTGCGATAGGTTGCGACATTAGCCTAGCATTAGCCTAGCACTATTGGACACCACTGGAAACAGCAAACAGCAGCACGGCATTCACACCGTGTTTGTCTCTGTATTGTTGTCACAGCGGCCCCAGCAGAGGTAAATACACACACAGCAATCACAGTTTAAGCGTCTACCTTTTGGCCAATCAGTGTCAAAGGGGCGTAGGCTCGAAGCGCCTGTGTGAGCCAAAATAGATCCATGCATGTGCCGTGTCCGCAGCATCACAGCAGAAGTTTGGTAAAGTTAGCGTCAGATTCGGACCTCTGCGGTCAATATCTCACGAAAGCTACTTTGTTAAACAAAATTAATTCTGCCAAAATGATCATTTACATCAATTGTTCAAATCCAATGTGCTGTTTTAATGAACATAAATCCATTGAATCATCCAGTTCACTGCAAGTGCAGAGAAAAGCGCTTAGGGAGCGTCAACAAATGGCAAGACCAGCTTTGTAAACGAACAATAGCTTTTACTAAAGCCATGTACCTGCACAAGACTCTCAGGCTTTGATTTCAACATTTGTGAGTTTTTTTATTTTTTAAATGAATACATGTTTTTCTTTTCTTTTTTTAAATTGCTTTTACAGTAAATGGTCTTTACTGTAACACACATAAATAATGTATGTTACAGCATTTGTCTCGTCATTTGTCTCACAACTAAAAAAATATATATACTAGTTTCTAATATATAAATAAGTAACAATCTTGACTATTTTATGCAAGAACCTGCTAGACCTATATTGAAATTCACACACCAAATTCAACCGCAATATATACCGTCTACCGTCTGTGACCCAAATTATACCGCAATATGAATTTTAGGCCATATCGCCCACCCCTAGTACATATGTGTCTGTCTCTGAGTGTGTGTACATATGTGTCTGTCTGTGTGTGTGTACATGTGTGTCTGTCTCTGAGTGTGTGTACATGTGTGTCTGTCTCTGTGTGTGTGTACATGTGTGTCTGTCTCTGAGTGTGTGTACATATGTGTCTGTCTCTGAGTGTGTGTACATGTGTGTGTGCCTCTGTGTGTGTGTACATGTGTGTCTGTCTCTGTGTGTGTGTGTCTGCCTCTGTGTGTGTGTACATGTGTGTCTGCCTCTGTGTGTGTGTACATGTGTGTCTGCCTCTGAGTGTGTGTACATGTGTGTCTGTCTCTGAGTGTGTGTACATGTGTGTCTGTCTCTGAGTGTGTGTACATATGTGTGTCTGTCTCGGAGTGTGTGTGCATGTGTGTCTGTCTCTGTGTGTGTACATATGTGTCTGTCTCTGTGTGTGTACATGTGTGTCTGCCTCTGTGTGTGTGTACATGTGTGTCTGTCTCTGTGTGTGTGTACATGTGTGTCTGTCTCTGTGTGTGTGTACATGTGTGTCTGTCTCTGTGTGTGTGTACATGTGTGTCTGTCTCTGAGTGTGTGTACATGTGTGTCTGTCTCTGAGTGTGTGTACATGTGTGTCTGTCTCTGAGTGTGTGTACATATGTGTGTCTGTCTCTGAGTGTGTGTACATATGTGTGTCTGTCTCTGAGTGTGTGTACATGTGTGTGTGTGTGTGTGTGTGTGTGTGTGTGTCTGTGTGTGCGTGTCTTACTCAGGGTCCTGTGGTTCCTCCTTTATGTCCCTGAGCTCAGAGTCTTCCTCCAGTTTCACTTCTGCCATGTTCCACTGGGTTAGCTCCTGTTAGCTCCTGTTAGCTCCTGTTAGCTCCCGTTAGCTCCGGTTTAGCTTTATTAGCTTTGTTAGCCCCTCCAGTTAGCTCTCTGCTGTTAGCTCTCTGCTGTTAGCTCTCTGCTGTTAGCTCTCTCCTGTTAGCTCCTTTAGCTCCCTTCGTGCTCGTGAAGAATCGTCATTTGATTCTGGAGCTCCTCGCTGTTTCAATGCACTTTGTGAAAACGCGACTGCAGGGCGCATGCGCACTAACATGATCTGGAGGAATACTGTCGTCATGGACACCGGCGGCCATCTTGTGACTGTAAGAGCAGCTGCCCAGCGTCAAGAGAAGAGAAAGTCTGTACCTTTCATTGTATCTGCTGTAGAATTTCACATTTTATTTATGTATTTTGACCAAAAAAAATGCATTAGGACTGGACTGACTGAGTATGACGTCACTGTAGAATTAGCCTTAGTTAGTTAGTTATTTATTTCAAAACCTGCACAAAACAAGATAAAAAATATCACTTCAAATGAAAAACATGTCACAAGTTTTGCAAAGGTGAAGCAGACACTTGTACATTTCCAACCCCCTCTCACACATACAGCAAAACACAAAATACAAATTACACTAACACTGTACATTTACATCGGCACGGCGGCACGGTGGCTGAGTGGATAGCACTCTCACCTCTCAGCAAGAAGGTCCTTTCCAGGGCCTTTCTGAGTGGAGTTTGCATGTTCTCCCCGTGTCTGCGTAGGTTTCCTCCGGGTGCTCCGGTTTCCCCTACCACTAAAAATATGCAATAGGTCTGGCATGTGCCTCCTGTACTGGCACCTCCACTCCCAAAAATAACAATTGTAAACCGCTTTGAGACTCCGATGTGCAGTGAAAAGGCGGTATATAAATAAAGATTACTTACTTACTTACTTACATCATTATATCAAATTAAATAAACAAGACGCACAAAGACAAGACGCACACTCGATCTCTCACTCACACAGACACTGGCCCAAACACTCTCTGACCACACACCTCTCTCCCACCGCTCTGTCCAGACACTGGCCCAAACACTCTCTGACCACACACCTCTCTCCCACCGTCCTGTCCAGACACTGGCCCAAACACTCCCTGACCACACACCTCTCTCCCACCGCTCTGTCCATACCCAGACACTGGCCCAAACACTCTCTGACCACACACCTCTCTCCCACCGTCCTGTCCATGCCCAGACACTGGCCCAAACACTCCCTGACCACACACCTCTCTCCCACCGTCCTGTCCATGCCCAGACACTGGCCCAAACACTCTCTGACCACACACCTCTCTCCCACCGCTCTGTCCATGCCCAGACACTGGCCCAAACACTCTCTGACCACACACCTCTCTCCCACCGCTCTGTCCAGGCCCAGACACTGGCCCAAACACTCTCTGACCACACACCTCTCTCCCACCGCTCTGTCCATGCCCAGACACTGGCCCAAACACTCTCTGACCACACACCTCTCTCCCACCGTCCTGTCCATGCCCAGACACTGGCCCAAACACTCTCTGACCACACACCTCTCTCCCACCGCTCTGTCCATGCCCAGACACTGGCCCAAACACTCTCTGACCACACACCTCTCTCCCACCGCTCTGTCCATGCCCAGACACTGGCCCAAACACTCTCTGACCACACACCTCTCTCCCACCGCTCTGTCCAGACACTGGCCCAAACACTCTCTGACCACACACCTCTCTCCCACCGTCCTGTCCATGCCCAGACACTGGCCCAAACACTCTCTGACCACACACCTCTCTCCCACCGCTCTGTCCATGCCCAGACACTGGCCCAAACACTCTCTGACCACACACCTCTCTCCCACCGCTCTGTCCATGTCCAGACACTGGCCCAAACACTCTCTGACCACACACCTCTCTCCCACCGTCCTGTCCAGGCCCAGACACTGGCCCAAACACTCTCTGACCACACACCTCAGGTCCAGGACATTAATCTCTTGTCCATATGTGACAGCCAGGGGGTTATATGTAACTTGATTATTTCTCATTAAATAATATGGAATACTCCTGACAAAACAAACCAGCAACGCCACTTCAGGAGTTACACCTGAAGAATGTTGAAAGCACAGGGTCAATTTTACTGAGAGGCAGAGACTGTTTAGTCTAACAATGTTTATTTACAATGGGCTGCTCAAGAACAACCTTTATTTCATATATATCTTCTTTTTAAAAATGGCTACTATAAAATGTACAGCACACACACACGCACACCCACGAACACACACACGCTCAAAAGCACACACACACACACGCTCAAAAGCACACACACACACGCTCACAAGCACACACACACACGCTCAAAAGCACACACACACACGCTCAAAAGCACACACACACACGCTCAAAAGCACACACACACACGCTCAAAAGCACACACACACACGCTCAAAAGCACACACACACACGCTCAAAAGCACACACGCACACGCTCAAAAGCACACACACGCTCAAAAGCACACACACACGCTCAAAAGCACACACACACACGCTCAAAAGCACACACACACGCTCCAAAGCACACACACGCTCAAAAGCACACACACACGCTCAAAAGCACACACACACACGCTCAAAAGCACACACACGCTCAAAAGCACACACACACACTCAAAAGCACACACACACACACACACAGGGAGTGTATAGGAGCTGAGTGGGGCTGGGGGTCACCAAATAAAAAGCACACACACACAGTAGTAGGGTCAATATACTGCCCGCGTACCCACAACCCCAAAAAAATTGCAAAATTTTGTTTTTTTGTGGTTTTATTTT
Organism: Knipowitschia caucasica; assembly: GCA_964034765.1. Classification (NCBI taxonomy): domain Eukaryota; kingdom Metazoa; phylum Chordata; class Actinopteri; order Gobiiformes; family Gobiidae; genus Knipowitschia; species Knipowitschia caucasica. The sequence goes on from OZ035825.1 coordinate 4,794,129, forward strand.
AGACTGGGTCTAGACTTTAACATACTAAAAGTTGGACAAAATGGGAGTATGGGAAAGTGTCGAATTTTGAGGACGACTTATTTCGGTTTACATGTCATTTTCCATTTAAAGAAGCACCAATTCGGTCAGTTTTCATGATAAATCAAATATCTTGGATTTTTATCCAGGTTTTCAGGGTCAATCTTTCACATGAAAGGGTTACCAGTGATGCCAAATAAACCCTTATACCATATCTAGGGGAACCCCTACCCCTAAACACCGTATTGCCCCCACCCAGGTTCACAAACAGGCGTATGGGTGATTATTTTTAAAATGGGTACCAGTGGTGAATTAGAACTTTCTTCTATTAATTGGGCCCCTTACCTTTGTATACAAATGAAATTGTTCTATAGGGTATAGGATTCTTGAGAAAACAACTGAAACCCCCCCCAAAGTCTGATTGTCTTGGTAGTAGATGTCTTGCTATAGCTGTGTTGTTTATGTTAATAAATTGATGATGTCCAAGCACCAGAGGACAGTTTGTTCCATGTCTTCCACTGTGTCATCCGCTTACAACCTCGCCATGCAAGAACTTACCGCAACAAGTTGCGCAACAAGTGAACAACCTAAAGGTGAGAAGAGATGAGACAGACCTTGGGATAGTTGCAGAACAACTAGACAGCTTTAAACCATTTTCATGTGATGAATGGTTACGCAATATTACCACAGGGATTGATGCCAATGAGGATGTCAATGTTCATTTTTGAACTCGGAAAATACATTGTACAGAAGATGGATGGACAATCAGTTTTCTCCTACTGTCACAAACTGAGTTTGAAGGCTAGCATCGAGCAAGAACATAAAGTTTCTGCAGATCATATCATTGACCCAGCACTCCTATTCCAGAGGTTTATCGTGGTCTCACAGACTGGTAATCTAAGGCTGGATGATGTCATGTCCTATGAACTCTGTCTCTACCCGATGTCTTTGTTCGAAGGAAAGGGCATCTTACGTCAAACGAACAAACTCGCAGAGGATTTTAGAAATTATGTTCGAACAAAATCAGACAGTGCTGTGACACAAACTGTTCCAGTCACAGAGCACAATGTACTAGATGGAAGGAAGATCTCTTCTTCACCGCCTGAAATGAAAGGAGGGGAGTCCCTACAGCTCGATTGCAAACGGTTTAGTCTCATTTACTGTTGAACACTGTGGGAGAGCAACTGCTGTGTTTGATGGTTACAACGTTGGACCAAGTATAAAAGGACTGTACTCATCAGTTGCAGAGTAAAAAGCTGAATCCAAAAAAGGTGAACATTACAGAGGTGACAAAATTTGCTGGGAAAAAGGAGGACTTCTTGTTGAATGGAACGAATGTGGCAGAAAGGCTGTGACGTTATTCAAGCAGAAGCAGATGCCGACGTTGAAATCATGAAGGCAGCGATCAATAAGTCCGCTTTCAAATCAAGCACCCTCATTGGAGAAGACACAGATCTTCTTGTTCTCTTGCTGTTCCATGCATACAGTGGGGAAAAAAAGTATTTAGTCAGCCACCGATTGTGCAAGTTCTCCCACTTAAAATAATGACAGAGGTCTGTAATTTTCATCATAGGTAAACTTCAACTGTGAGAGACAGAATGTGAAAAAAAAATCCAGGAATTCACATTGTAGGATTTTTAAAGAATTTATTTGTAAATTATGGTGGAAAATAAGTATTTGGTCAATAACAAAAATTCAACTCAATATTTTGTAATGTAACCTTTGTTGGCAATAACAGAGGTCAAACGATGACTATTAACGGCTTATTAACCGAGGTCTGTATGGCCTTAATGTGCAAAAATGCCAAGGTCTGATATTTCTCTGCACAGACCGAGCAAGCGAGGTTAATAAATGTTTTATTATATGACTCTCGTCTGTGTCTTTACCAATGCTTTTGAGATATTTGTGAAGTATGTTCATGTCCGACTTGGTTTTGTGTGATACGGGCTGTGGACCGATTGTCATGGTAACGGTCCGAGGAAAGATATCAAATGTGATACGCGCTGTTCGGACCAATTGTCATGGTAACGGTCCGAGATGCGAAAATATCAGACCGCAAATCAACCAATCAGAGCGCACGTATGGTCCAAGTCATATAATAAAGGTATTTACCAGGATTGCAAACACAGTAGCTAGTATTTTGGCCCATTCCTCCATGTTTCTGGGCTGTCGCCGAGCAACACGGACTTTCAACTCCCTCCACAGATTTTCAATGGGGTTGAGGTCTGGAGACTGGCTAGGCCACTCCAGGACTTTCAAATGCTTCTTACGGAGCCACTCCTTCGTTGCCCGGGCGGTGTGTTTGGGATCATTGTCATGCTGGAAGACCCAGCCACGTTTCATCTTCAAAGCTCTCACTGATGGAAGGAGGTTTTGGCTCAAAATCTCACGATACATGGCCCCATTCATTCTTTCCTTAACACGGATCAGTCGTCCTGTCCCCTTAGCAGAAAAACAGCCCCAAAGCATGACGTTTCCACCCCCATGCTTCACAGTAGGTATGGTGTTCTTGGGATGCAACTTATTATTCTTCTTTCTCCAAACACGACGAGTTGAGTTTATACCAAACAGTTGTACTTTGGTTTCATCTGACCACATGACATTCTCCCAATCCTCTGCTGTATCATCCATGTGCTCTCTGGCAAACTTCAGACGGGCCTGGACATGCACTGGCTTCAGCAGGGGGACACGTCTGGCACTGCAGGATTTGATTCCCTGTCGTCGTAGTGTGTTACTGATGGTAACCTTTGTTACTTTGGTCCCAGCTCTCTGCAGGTCATTCACCAGGTCCCCCCGTGTGGTTCTGGGATTTTGGATCACCGTTCTCATGATCCTTTTGACCCCACGGGATGAGATCTTGCATGGAGCCCTAGATCAAGGGAGATTATCAGTGGTCTTGTATGTCTTCCATTTTCTGATAATTGCTCCCACAGTTGATTTGTTCACACCAAGCTGCTTGCCTATTGTAGATTCACTCTTCCCAGTCTGGTGCAGGTCTACAATTCTTTTCCTGGTGTCCTTGGACAGCTCTTTGGTCTTGGCCATGGAGTTTGGAGTCGGACTGTTTGAGGCTGTGGACAGGTGTCTTTTATACAGATGAGTTCAAACAGGTTCCATTAATACAGGTAACGAGTGGAGGACAGAAGAGCTTCTTAAAGAAGAAGTTACAGGTCTGTGAGAGCCAGCGATCTTCCTTGTTTGAAGTGACCAAATACTTATTTTCCACCATCATTTACAAATAAATTCTTTAAAAATCCTACAATGTGAATTCCTGGATATTTTTTCACGTTCTGTCTCTCACAGTTGAAGTGAACCTATGATGAACATTACAGACCTCTGTCTTTATTTTAAGTGGGAGAACTTGCACAATCGGTGGCTGACTAAATACTTTTTTGCCCCACTGTACATTTCCAAATGTACTATGCTTTATTTCCGCTCTGAGAAGTCGATATCCTACGTCTTCAATATCAAGGTTACTGCATGCCTTTACGGGATGTGATTTGGTGTCCAGGGTATTCGGAATAGGAAAGAAGTTGGGGTTCCAACAAATCATCAAGAGAGAATGACAGACTGTTCAAAATAATGCTCTCTACCAAAGCAAAGCCAGGATGTTGTGGAAACCAACGGTTGTAAAGAAATGGTAGCGTTGTTCAATGCGGATCAGAAGGACTTCCTGGCATCTATTAGATACAATATGCTCTGCAAGAAAGTTGCGAGAGCTAAGACGTTCGTCACGCCAGAACGACTCCCACCAACGGCCTTTGCCTGTAAATTTCATTCTTTATGGACTTAATACCAGGTTATGGAGTGGATGATATGTAGTAATGAAATGGTGTTATCTGAGTGGGGGTGGAAGGTGAAAGGGGACAAACTTGTTCCAGTGATGACGGACAAAAGCCCTGCTCCAAATGCACTGATTAAGATAATTCATTGCAACTGTTCGGAAGGATGCAAAACCCTAAGACAGGGGTCTCAAACCGCTTCCAGAAAGGGCCATGTGGGTGCAGGTTTTGCTTCCAACAGCTCTATCATGTAATCATGATGAGCGTCTCTATCGCTGAAAAGATGATTTAAATTGGACGTAGAGAGTTTTCAGACGCCCTGAACATTCTCTGAGCAGTTTTAAGGTCGATCCTGTAGTTTCAGTCGTTGGTTTTGTATAAACAGAGGATTAGAAGGATGTCTGTAGTGGACGTTGGACACAATCCTTACAGCCTTCTTTTGTAAAATAATCAGAGGCTGTAAGTGAGATTTATAGCAACTCCCCCACACTTCCACAAAATAGTTTGAATATGACATTGTAAATGATTGATACAATAACATAAGAGCATTTGTATTGATTCGGTGACTCTTCATTATTCCCACACACTGAGCAACTTTTGTCCTCAAGTAACTTATGTGAGGTTTCCAGCTCAGATCTTCATCTATTATTACTCCCAATTAGCAGTATTCTGCAGACTCTCTTCTTCTTCTTCTTCGGTTATTTTCCGGCAGACTAGATGCCCCACGGCACATTGCTGCCTCTCTCGGTGAGATCCGTCATCTCCGATAAATTATATCCAGAGCAGCCCGGAGGCTGCGAGGAAAATCTGACAGCGCTCCTACAGCAATGTCTTGTCCCGCTGTAGGGCTTAGTAAAACTCGAAGGCTGACATTACTCCCTGATGCTGGCGCTACAGTTCGAAACAGCTCTGTGCGTTGGTCTTTATTACAGTGGGCACTCCATAAGAACATGTTTTACTGTTTGCTCTTGCTTGCAGTGTTGGCACAACCCATCAGGGTGTTTCCCCATTTTAACCAGATCCCACCCTAAACCACAATGTCCCAGTCTAAGCCTGGTTAAAATGACGGCAGGTTTCCGATCCTTCCCTGTGTATACACTCTGAGGTTTTACTGACGGGTTAATATCATAGTAAAGGTGCCCCCGTGTGTCACTTTCCCATATTTTTTGCCAAACAGCTGTAGTATAGCTTTTAATTCTCGACTCCATTCTAATACCCCTGGCACTACTCTAACTTCAATTTCCTTTTTTAAAGCCCACTTTGCTGCCATATCAGCCACTTCATTCCAAACACCCCGACATGAGCAGGGACCCACATAAAGCCAACACTATTGCCAGCCCTCTCAATTCTGAACAGGGTAGACAGTAGCTCTGCAACCAGATCAGGCCTAGCATTTGGTTCTCCTCCCCCCAAAGATTCCAAAACAGATGCAGAGTAAGAACATATCACCGTCTTCTCCTGCTTAGTGAGCTCAACCCACTGTAAAGCACTAATAATATGCTACGAGCTCAGCAGTGTACACTGACACATCAGGAAGCCTTTTAAACTGCATTATATCATATTCTGGGACATAAAAGGAAAACCCTGTCTTTCTAGACCTGGGCTCTTTTGACCCATCAGTATAAATATGTAGGAATCCCTCCCACCTGCTGCCCAAAGCCTGATTCACCAACGCCTCATAGTTCAGGTCTACCTTTGAACAAGACATCACGGACATGTCTATCTCTGGAGATGGCACAATCCATGGAGATTCTGCAGACTCTTAATAATAAGTATGTTAGCAGGCCAGCCCACAGGTCTTTCCCCCGCGGTTTAAGGCCTGCTGGTTTCTGGGGTTGCACAGGTGACTAGCTTGACTCTCTCCTCCGAGTTTGCTCGTCTTCCTCCGTGGTTCAGCTCTGAGATGAGACCCCTCTCTTCCTCCTTCTGCTGCCCGCGGCCTCCTCACATTTTGGGTTTGCCCTTGATGTTTCCGGCTCTTGGTATTTCGTCAGGTGGATTATTTGGTGGCCAGAAGTTGGCCCTCCAGGACAACGGTTTGGTGGATATGTAATTTTAATGCAGGAATGATTATATAGTTTCCAAAAAGCACAGCAAATGCAAAATGTATCCAAAAATACAATGGTAATATACTAATAACAGCTAATACAAACTTTCTTGTGCCTCCCAGCCCACTTACTCCTTTCCCAGCAGCCGCTTCCTGGCTTAGACCCTGTGAGGGGCCGTGAAGCGGTCTCTGTGAGGGTCTGTGAAGCGGTCTCTGTGAGGGTCTGTGAAGCGGTCTCTGTGAGGGTCTGTGAAGCAGTCTCTGTGAGGGGCTGTGAAGCAGTCTCTGTGAGGGTCTGTGAAGCAGTCTCTGTGAGGGTCTGTGAAGCAGTCTCTGTGAGGGTCTGTGAAGCAGTCTCTGTGAGGGGCTGAGAAGCAGTCTCTGTGAGGGTCTGTGAAGCAGTCTCTGTGTAGGGTCTGTGAAGCAGTCTCTGTGAGGGTCTGTGAAGCGGTCTCTGTGAGGGTCTGTGAAGCAGTCTCTGTGAGGGGCTGTGAAGCGGTCTCTGTGAGGGGCTGAGAAGCAGCAGTTCTCTGTGAGTAAGACCGTTGTCAATCACTGGCGTTCTCCGTCTGAGTTATCTCTTTCCTTTCTTTTAGCAGACAAAGGCCACAGAGAGTGAAGTGTGCGCTTCCTTCCACCCTCTAGTCTTGTCACTGCCCCCACTGCCTGGAGGCACGAGTCCCGAGGCCTCTTGAGACCTGGTTCCCTGAGTGGGACGACCCAGTGCCCACGCCGCCTCGCCTGCTGAGGCAGGGACATTTTTTCACAACTCCTCTCTTCTGAATTGTTCCCCTGAAGTTGTTGGCTGTTCAAACGCCAGGCTCTAAAACACACAGTAATGTCAATCAAACTAGGGTTCTATCATGGTTGTATTTTACTGTGTTTTTTATTTAAGTTTCTCTGTATATTTTAAATCGAGGCTTTATTTTGGCTGTGTCGTCCACTTCCTGTGGGTTCGCGGGCTTCCCATCTGTGTGACTGGGAAGAAAGCAGAGTGGAGGTAAGCAGTAAAATCTTCGTTTGATTCACAGTTATAAAATATTTCATAAGAAGTTGCTTTAGGTGATTATTTAGTTCTTCAGTGATTTTTAAGGTACTTGTCCAATGTTTAAGTTTATAGTAAATGTGTGTAATAGGTTTTTTTTGTTCAAAGTATAGCCACTTTGAAAAAGCGTTGTATTTAACTAGCAAGCATGTCAGACTGGAGTGTGCTGTACTGTATTCTCATTTTTTGGTGTTTCACACAGTAAATTCCCTGAATGCTCGAACCCTGTCTGTTCGTGATTCTCAAACACATAACAACAATACCACAACGCGGAGCAGACGGCTACAAAGAGGGTAAACGTACGAAACAGCCCATCAGTCTGATTCTTTAGTGTCAGACTGAACACATTACACTGTCCTCTAGTACTTCTTTCTGCCATTAGACCTCAAAGAGACAGCAGCAGCCGCGACGCTGCAGTCTGTGTACACCAGGGACACCGAATATGCGAACTTTTTGCCTACATCAGGGAGAATGTACGTGTGGAGCGCGTTCATGTGTGGCTGCGCGCACACACACAGACAATTATCTGTACATGAAGAATGTTGGGTTTAAGGCTGGAGTTTACACTGGAGACCATGTTGGCAGTTAAACGATTAGTCTGGGACAAAGGTCACGCTGCACCGCAGGGGCTCTTTCACACCTCCCGCGAGGAGGGAAAAGGTTTGTGAAATTCCCCCTCTGCTCTGACCCCCACCTCCTGCGCGGCTCCCCGCACGTAAAATTTGGACATGCGCAGTCGCTGCGAGAACAAACAAAAAAACATAATGAGCGCCGCGCGCACTAACTAGGCTTCTGGGCTTCCAGCGTTGCACCGAGGATAATTCTATCCTTCTTCGTACCAAAACGAGGACCACGCGATAGCTCTAGGTTCAGTTCCCATTTTCACACTGCTGTTAAAATGCAGAATGATGATTGGGGCTGTTCTGAGGGTCTCGGCACAGGAAGTGAATATTACTGCCGGGAGGGGGATGGGAACGGGGGCATGGGGGTTCGTGTGTCGTGTTGTACAAGTTTCTCTGCCCGACTACGGTCCGGGCGCTAGAAACTACAACGGTTTTTTCAACTATTGTGAACGCTTGAGACAATTTGCAATATAGGAGCAGGTCGTTTCTGTTCTAGTCTGGAAAAAGTGGGCAGCGTCTCAGTATAAACAACACCTAACCCCCACACTATGGTTTTTTCAGTAAAACATGAGTGTGAAATAAAACAACATCCTTCACTTTGTCTCTGTTCAGTACAAGGGTTTGACAAATCCAGGTCACTGAACTCAAAGACAGAGAAACAACACTGTCTTTGTTTTGTTAAATCTTCGGCTGAGTTTACAACAGAGAAGAAAATGTGGCAGTAAAAAGCTCCTTTGGTTTGGATGACGGTTTCTACCAACCGTTCATACGAAGACTATTTCAGGGGGGGTGAAAACGTAAGTGTTCAGATTCCACGCCTGCCGAGTGGGGACAAGCTCAGAAGCAGCTCAGCATGGAGCTTTTTTCACACCAACGCGAGGGAAAAAGGGTGTATGAAAATCCCATCTGCTCTGACCCCACCTCCCCGCTGCTTCCCCGTATGTAAAATTTGGACATGCGCAGTACATACATTAAACAACAATAGCGGGTACACTAACTAGCTTTGTGGGCTTCCCAGCGCTGCGCGAGGATATTTCTACTTCTTCGTGCGTGCAAACGAGGCCACACGAAGCTCTAGGTTCGTTTCCATTTTTCACAGCTGTTGTTTAAATGACAGAAGAATGATGATGGTGCGTTCTTCCCCTGTTACGTCCACGATCTTTCGAGAGGGAAGGGAGTACTAGTGGGTTGGTTGCTGGGGGTCGTTTGCAAGTGTTGTAAAAGTTTCTTAAGTTCCACTTACTGGCCGGGCGCTTAGAACTACATTGTTTTTCAACCTCGCCGGAATGTACGCTGTGAAATTTGCATAATGAGCCTGGTCGTTTTTGATAAAAAGCCTGCAAACGTCTGCGCGGCGTTCAGTATAAACTCAGCCTTTGGAAGTTATTGCACTTTCTATGCAATGTTTTGTTGAACAAAAAAAAAAAATTAATTTGTCGTGTGTTTATAGAAGCTGACAAGCTGGTTAAAACTGCAATTAATTTATTCAAGCTAAGCGATAACTAGGTTTTTTTATTCCTGCCCTAGTATAAAACTATGATTTCAACTAAAGTCCAGAACTGAATATGAATGTTGTGGTTTGTTAATATGCATTTTTCTTCTTCTTCAGGACTCAAATTAAAGCATTTTCTGCACAGTAAAATAAAGAGTTAAAACATCACAGACGGTTTTACATAAAAGTTGTGCTTAGAGACTTCAGAGCATGGTTGTCCCGCGCGGCGTGAGCGAGGATACTCATGTGGTACTATAATAAACATTTGTGGACAGTGGTCTCTGCTCCCTATAGGCGCTGTTCAGACCAAAAGCTTCTCAAAAAGCCTTTTACGACGCTTTCAAAACTGACGCCGTGATAGTTTTGTCATTTTGGTGCTGAAGCTTTTGTCGCAGAGTGACCGCTGGAGTGACGCGCCGTGAGCGGTGGCGGAGCTTCTCTGTGCCTGTTGTCAGGACAGCGGTGGATTTTTCAATGAAGCAGCGAGCCTTTAGGTGGTATATAAGCAAAAAACGTTGTTGTAGGGCTTCAACAAAACATGTTCTGTGGTTCACCACAGACTTGATGAAGCTAGCGTTTTGCAGAGTTCGTCATTTACTCCAGGGCTGCGTTACAGAGGAGGCTGTATGAAGTTTCGCTTTCAGCGTCTTGTACTTCCGGCATGTCACTTGCCCAGTCTGAGTTCTCAAATCCGGAGCTCACCTCTCCCGCTCGCTCTCGCCTCTCCCTGCTCTCCCTGGCTCTCGCTCGCCTTCTGGCTCTACTCGCCTTCCCTGGCCTCTCCCGGCTCCGCTCGCCTCTACTCTCCCCCGGCACTCCCGCCTCTCGCCCGACCGGGAGCTGCCTTGCTCTGAAGCCAGACTCATCGTCAGCTTCTTATATGTAAATAAACTATGGTTTACTACACAGCATGTGTACCAATGATTTATGTTACTCGATTGTTACTACTCATACAAATAATATTACTAATAACATAAAACAGCAGCAGCATGACTTCTCTTTCATGACAGAGACAGGACCTCTGTGCTGCTGCTCCTCGTCTCTGATTCGGTGATTGAGCCCGCGTCAAAGTTTCAAACGCTCAGCTTGCTCAACATCGGCGTCATATTGGTTGTTGTGATACGCGAGCGTTTTGCGCGGTCTCAAAAAGCTTCAAGATGAGAGCGTAGTACTGCGCGACTATTGAAGCTTTTGACGGCGTCATGTGACGCAGGGGTCGCTCTCGATGCTTCACCTGACGCGCTTCACCATTCACTTTCAATGGAAACCTGACGCTTTTGCGCCGAAGTTAAGTCCTGGTGTTACGTCGAGGCGCGTTTCCCGTCTGATACTGTTTCCCATGCCGTCTACTCGGCCGCTCCGCCCCCGCTCCCGCACCTCGCACGCGGCAAATATTGCGCTTGCTTGTTCCTAGGCACCTCGTAAACAGCGTGAGCCGTGCTTGCGCGGAGAGAGCAACTACAGACACAGTGAAATGCACCTGAGTGAAGTTGGCCCTAACCACGAGCAATCAGTGAAAAATAGCCACAATGTTAGTGCTGGTTTGTGCAGAAAAAAATATCGGCTTTTGTGCTGTTTTGGTATTTCAGTATGACAACTTTCATTGATATGATATATGATATGATATGATATATGATAATTTGGCCGTCAGATACCGTTTCCCCGTTTAAAGACTGCTGGGGTAACGGTATCTGACGGGGTGATTTGGCCATCAGGGTGCGTTTCCCCGTTTACACACAGGTGGGGAAACGGTAATCTGGACGGGGGTAATTTGGCCATAAGGACGCGTTTCCCCGGTTTAACACAGAGGGAATACACTGTTATGTATGCAAATGATAGATAAATGTAATTATATTACATATTTTTTAACAAATGATAGAATAAAATGTAATTTATATCGATATATAGGGCTGTCCAAAATTAGCGCGTTAGTAAACGCGTTACGCACAATCAATATTAACGGCGTCATTTTTTTTTTATGCGCTGATTAAAAAAAAAAAAAAAAAATTTTTTTTTTTTACTGCAGCCAAAACACATATACAGAAATGAAAAAGAAAGAAACAAACGACAGCTGATTCATGATACATTGTAGACTGAGGGATTACTAACAATATGTAGTTGGAGATCAGGGGGGCCAAAGAAGAAACCCAGAAGGGCACATAGGGAGGGGGGGGGGGGACATGAAGTGGGAGATGGGGGGGAGGGGTTAATACAAAAAGGCAATACAAGCAAACAGTATACAGTCATAGAGATATAAACAGGAAACCGAAAGTAAGCAAATTTACAAAATATACAGAGAAACAGCACCTGAGAGTATGGTTTACATGAACAAATTTACTTTTTGTTAAAATATTTACAGATTGTTTATCATCATCAATAATTGCAACACACTGATGTTTCTATTATCGCAGTCTAAATATGGTCTATACCGCGATTTAAATCATTTTAATCGTTGGACAGCACAGTAATATTATACATTTATTACCATGATAGCTATATGTATTGTACTAATATATACATACATACCACAATATATATATCATCATTATATATTATACTTACCGTACACACAATAATATATATATAACTATTTATCTACATAAGTTACACATATATACCTATATCTATATATAGTTATATGTGGATATGATATAATATATAATTATACATATACACATCTCATATATATACAATATTATATACATACATACATACATATTATTATATATACATACACATACACATATGTTATTTATTTGTCACTATCATATTCTATATATATATATATATAGGGCTTCTATATTATATAAGTTGTCACATACTGAAAGAAACCAAACAAGCACAAACATGATATTTTTTCTGCACAAACCTAGCACTAACGAGTGTGGATATTTTTCCTGAGTTTTGCGTTGGGGGTAGGGGTCACCTTCACTTCAGGTGCTTTCTCACTGTCGTCTGTAGAGCTCGCCGCCGCAAGCAGGCTCGGGTATACGAGTGCTGAACAGCACGGCGGCACTATTTGACGCTTGCGAGGTGCGGGGAGCGGGGGCGGAGGGCGAGGTAGACGAAGGGAAACATTATCTGACGGGGAACCGCGGCTCGCCGTACACCGGTCGTGAACGCCCCTGTATGAGTTAGTTGTTATAGTATTTCATGTGTGTCAAACAGTTTGATTCTCTGATCTGTTGTAGGTAAAGAGACTACTGTGTAACGTCCTCCGGAGACGATGCTGCTGTGTTTAGGGCGATACACATGTGTAGTTCACAGTCGGCGATAATAATAATGCTAAACGTTCTTGGTTTTCCAACCTCTCAGTCACAGTGTGCTGTCGAGAGTATTGTTCTATTCTGAAATAAGAATTACATAGAAAATTACGATCTTGTTACCGAGCACTTGTCTTTGTCTTGTGCCTGCAGTATTTTTATTCCAATAATGGACAAAAAATGCCGGATTAAAAAAGTATAAAACGGAGGGAACGTGCTCCAGAAAACTCTGTTAATAATAATTGTTTTACGTAAACACTACGAATGAATGTCCATTTGAACAGACAGTAAAAGACGTAGCTGCATGTAGCTAATGCTAACGCTAACAGCACTAGCATAACAACACACTCACCGATCGACGGAAAGGAGCAGCTGCGGTGGTAGAAGGAGCTCTACACGGTGTCATGGCAGATGTTCCCTCGGCTCCAATCAGCTGCTGACTTTATGAAGCACAAAGTCAATGTGTTTTCCCCAAATCTGCCGGTTCAGTTGTTGATACAGCATTATAAGGACGGGATAGACCGTGATATACATGAAACCAATCATCTCTTTGACCGGCTCTAAAAACACGCAATCAAGCGCACAGCGTATTTTATTTGTAAAACTAAAGCACTTCCGGTATGACCCTTCAGCGTAAGGAGCATACACACGTATACACAAGACAACAAAGCTGACCACGAGTGGCGCGCAACTGGGCTCGAGAGGAGCGCACCACGACCTCAAACTCGTTATACCGACACTATATTTTTTACCATACAGAGTATTTAACACACCAAATTTTATGTGTCTTAGCTATTTTCAATCAATCATCAAAATTTATATATCAAGCGCTTTTCAAACAAAAAGTTTGCAACACAAAGGGATTTACAGGTTTGGTTAAAAACCAATCCTGCTGGCTGTGGCGGTCCGGTACCTTGCGTTCATTCTATTTTCGTTTCTGACATCCCAAGATAAAAAATGAAATTGGGGCTTTATCTGCTTTCTGATCAATCATCAATCAATGTTTTTTTATACGCGCCGTTCATACAGAATGCAACCAAGTGCTTCACATTGGCAAATTAAAAGCAATTAAAAACAATTTAACAACCACTGTTAAAAACAAATACAAGAAGTTTAAGAAAATGAAGAAAATATATACAATCAAAATAAATTTATGATACGTATTTCCTGATAATCAGTCGTAGGAGGTGAAAAGAACTGTTTTCAGCCTGGACTTTGAAGCATATAGGCGGGCAGCTTATTAGTTGACTCTGGCCCTGTCCTCTGGTTCCTGTCTCTCGTCATCGTCCTCTGATTCCCTGTCCTCTTGGTTCCATGTCCTATGGTTCCTGTCCTCATGGTTCCTGTCCTCTGTCCCCTGTCCTCTGGTCATGTCCTCAGTATCCTGTCCTCTGTTCCTGTCTCTGGTTTTGTCCTCTGGTTCCTGTCCTCTGGTTCCTGTCGCTGTAGTCTTTGATGGTCGCTTAGTCTTGGACATTTCTGCTTTATCAGTAATTATTAAACAGGATCATTCCTCAGTGGATTTACAATGGTTCTACTTGGTTCGTACCATGAATCCTCTCTGCTTGGTTGGACCAGTGTAAATCTCTCTGCTCTGACCATGAATCCTCTCTGCTCTGGTCTGGACCAGTGTAAAACCATGATATCCTCTCTGCTCTGGACCAGTGTAAAACCATGAACCAGTGGTCATTTGTACGTCTGGACAGTGTAACCAGTGCTACAAAAACCAAGTTGTGAAGAAGATGACATGATTCTTGTTATTAGTGTAAGGTGAATTTAAAGGACAGCCCGTCGGACGTTGACCAGCAAACCAGGATATGTAAACATACCCTCCCGAGCATGACCCATCCTGAGGCTTCAAAGGGACTGTGGGGTCAACCGAGGGACTACCATTTGCCAGGAAGATTACAGGCGTCAAGCAGAGCAATAAAATCACCAACAGGAATAAACATCGCTGTCTCTGCCTGCCTGAAAGATCAAGGGGCCAAAGCCCTGCCCCACTCCCAGGGGCAGCACGGCCCTGAGACAATCTTTGACTCACCCACGGCGCTACGGCGCCCCCCAGTGGACACTGAACACTATCACACCCGGGACGGACATTTTAAACCAGCACTCCTGGATTCGGTATTCCGATAATCTGTACTGTGCCCTACACGTGTTTATCATTGTCAAGTAATGTAAATGCGGTGTGTGTCTGTACATGTGTTATGATTGTCTGTATTAATCCTTCGTTTTGCCATTATAACATGTCTGTTTTGAGGGATGTCCAGGGAGGCGCACAAGGATGACGTCACGGACGCGCCCCCTTTGAACACAACAAAACCAGACCGCAGACCCAGGACTTTCTCTTGGCTCCCCCTGTAATCACTATAACAGCCTTCCCTTCTGCGTTCCGCGAGTACGTGTCTCCTACTACGACCGCGCCTGTACGCACTGAGGCCTTTCCACTCCGCGAGCACAGCCCTCGGTTCTATCCACTCGGCTATCCACGGTGGCCGAGTGGATAGCACTCTCGCCTCTCAGCAAGAAGGTCCTGGGTTCAAATCCCGGTTGGACCAGGGCCTTTCTGAGTGGAGTTTGCATGTTCTCCCCGTGTCTGCGTAGGTTTCCTCCGGGTGCTCCGGTTTCCCCTACCACTAAAAATATGTACAATAGGTCTGGCATGTGCCTCCTGTACTGGCACCCCCACTCCCAAAAATAACAATTGTAAACCGCTTTGAGACTCCGATGTGCAGTGAAAAGGCGGTATATAAATAAAGATTACTACTACCCTCCTTTCTGGCTCTGGACCTCACGAACTATTCCATCATCAGCCTCTTTTCTGGCTCTGGACCCTACGCACGCAACGCATTCCGGACTGCGTTGTATATGCGTGGATCAAAGTTGGACTGGACCCGCTGACTTCGTGTCTCCCTCCTGCCCGGACAAAAGAACACGTGGATGCCCATCCTCCTCCAAACCTCTTCTTCATCCCTCTACACTGCTCAAAGTAAGACTGTTCCTTGTTGGAAGTGTGATTCGAATGATATGTATACAACCTCTGCTTAATGTGACCAGAAAACCCTTTTCGTTATATTTTCTATTTTCATTTTTGTAGTCAATAAACCCCCCGTTATCTTTAACTCAATCACTTCAGCGTCGTGTTTTTAAATCTTGGATATCCTTGGCCGATATACGCACTCACTACCTATTAGATTATAAGACTGATTCGAGGCAAATTAGTTGGATCTGTGCAGAAGTTTTCAAACTCTGCTGGTGCCCAAAATAAAAAGCAGATCCCCCACTCGTGTAGTACGGCAAGACTCTGATTCTGGAGACTAGCCGCACTACACTACATCTTAATTATATTTACCCTACATTAGAATATATTCATCAACCATATTGTTATTAGAATATATTCATCAACCATATTGTTATTAGAATATATTCATCAACCATATTGTTATTAGAATATATTCATCAACCATATTGTTATTAGAATATATTCATCAACCATATTGTTAAGAAGGACATTTATTAGAATATTCTCAGAGAATTAAAAACTAATATAAATATCAGTTCTCACAGGTGTGTAACTGATTATCTGGGGTCTTGTGGAATAAATGGAAACTCATAATTAATACTGAAAAATACTTGTTTAGACTTGAACACTTCACTGAACAGAAGTTTGTCACACCTCACAGACTCACAAACCAGATTCTTTACAATCAAAATTCTAAATAATGTTATCCACAAAAATATGCTCAAGATTTGGGGTCTGCAGGAATCAGACTCATGCGGCTTCTGCCAAACAGATGTTGAATCATCTGAGACTGATTCTGGTTCTGTCCTGTGGGGACAGCATTTTGGGTTATTATGTGTAAAATAATACAAATATAGACATCCATCCGTCCGTTTTCTTCCGCTTCATCCGTTGCCGGGTCGCGGGGGCAGCAGTCTAAGCAGAGACGCCCAGACTTCCCTATCCACACACACCTCCTCCAGATCGTCCGGGGGGACTCCAAGGCGTTCCCAGGCCAGCTGAGAGACATAGTCTCTCCAGCGGGTCCTGGGTCTTCCCCGGGGCCTCCTCCCGGTGGGAAGTGCCCGGAACACCTCCCCAGGGAGGCGTCCAGGAGGCATCCGGAACAGATGCCCGAGCCACCTCAACTGGTTCCTCTCGACGTGGAGTAGCAGCGGCTCTACTCCGAGCTCCTCCCGTGTGACTGAGCTCCTCACCCTATCTCTAAGGGAGCAGCCACTCTGCGGAGGAAGCTCATTTCGACCGCTTGTATCCGCGATCTCGTTCTTTCGGTCATTACCCAAAGCTCATGACCATAGGTGAGGGAGGGAACGAAGATTGACCGGTAAATCGAGAGCTTTGCCTTTCGGCTCAGCTCCCTCTTTACCACAACGGTCTGATACAGCTCTGACTGCAGACGCTGCTCCCTCTTTACCACAACGGTCCGATACAGCTCTGACTGCAGACGCTGCTCCCTCTTTACCACAACGGTCCGATACAGCTCTGACTGCAGACGCTGCTCCCTCTTTACCACAACGGTCTGATACAGCGACCGCATCACTGCGCACGCTGCACCGATCCGCCTGTCAATCTCACGCTCCATCCTTCCCTCACTCGTGAACAAGACCCCAAGATACTTGAACTCCTCCACTTGAGGAAGGGCCTCTCCACCCACCTGGAGAGGGCAAGGCACCTTTTTCCGGTCGAGCACCATGGCCTCGGATTTGGAAGTGCTGATTCTCATCCCAGCCGCTTCACACTCGGCTGCAAACCGCTCCAGTGCATGCTGCAGGTCCTGGTTCGTTGGAGCCAACAGGACAACATCGTCCGCAAAAAGCAGAGATTAGATCCTGTGGTCTCCGAACCGGACCCCCTCCGGCCCCTGGCTGCGCCTAGAAATTCTGTCCATAAATACAGTGAACAGAACCTATGACAAAGGGCAGCCCTGTCAGAGGCCAACATTCACCAGGAACAGGTCTGACTTACTGCCGGCAATGCGAACACAGCTCTGGCTCCGGTCATACAGGGACCGAACAGCCCTCAGCAGAGGACCCCGGACCCCGTACTCCCGGAGAACCCTCCAGAGAACCCCCCGGGGAACACGGTCAAACGAACACTTCTCCAAATCCACAAAGCACATGTGGACAGGTTGGGCGAACTCCCATGAACCCTCGAGTATCCGATGGAGAGTGTAGAGCTGGTCCCTCCTGGACTGCCACCTTAACGTGGTGGGGGAGTTTGAGTACTCGGATGATCCTGGGAGCTATGCTGTCTGGGGCTTCATGCCCCTGGTAGGGTCTCCCATGGCAGACAGGTCTCGGGTGACAAGTCAGATGAAGCGCAGTCCGAAGACACCATGGACAGTACTAATTCAAGAGCAGTGACGTCGCCCGGCATGGCGCAGCCGGGGCCCCACCCTGGAGCCAGACCTGGGGTCGGGGCTCGTATGCGAGCGCCTGGTGGCCGGGCCTTAGCCCATGGGGCCCGCCCGGGCTCAGCCCAAAGGGGTGACGTGGGCAGTCCCTCCTGTGGGCCCTCCACCTGCAGAGGGGTCCGTGGTGGCGAAACGGTACAGAGAGGACTGGGCTGCAGTCGAAGGCGGAGACCTCGGCGACCCAGTCCACACACACTTATAGACATTTAAACTGAATATTAAGTCGTGTCTTTTGTCAATATCATTAGGGTTCTTTGGAGACTTATAACATGAAGAAACTGTTTCACTTTTGATATTTAAGTCAAGTGAGAAAGATTTAAATACTGTGAGCGTCTTTATTATGTTGAACACTTTCACAATTTAGCAGAATGTTCAGTTGAAACAGAGCAAAAAAAGCTTCAAAAAAGGTGAAGATTCTTGATGCCTTCTCTTTGGAAAAATATCTGATTATTATTCTTCTTATTTGTTTTCTGTCCTTGCTTTAGGATTTTGTTATGCTTTTATGGATTGATTGATTTACATTGTACTAAAGCCCCGCCCACCTTAGCCCCGCCCTCACCTGAGCAGATGACGTCCTCACTGGGTCCAGAGGGACAGGTCTTGGGTCTGGAGCGGGGACAGTCCACCAGAGCAGACTCATGGCCTTCACAGTGGAACGTCTGCCCCAGAGAAGAGAGCTCCCCCTGGAGGACAGAAGGACCCCTGCAGCCCAGCTCCCTGCACAGCACCTCTGCTCCCCGCAGGTCCAAGGCACCTTCACAGACCGAGATCCAGGACTGGTCCCAGATCTGCAGTGATCCAGAGCAGAGACCAGAGCCTCCAACCAGCCGCACAGAGTCTGAGACAGAGAGGTCTTCATCACACTCTGGACACAGAGTCTGAGACACAGAGGTCTTCATCACACTCTGGACACAGAGTCTGAGACAGAGGTCTTCATCACACTCTGGACACAGAGTCTGAGACAGAGAGGTCTTCATCACACTCTGGACACAGAGTCTGAGACAGAGAGGTCTTCATCACACTCTGGACACAGAGTCTGAGACAGAGAGGACTTCATCACACTCTGGACACAGAGTCTGAGACAGAGAGGTCTTCATCACACTCTGGACACAGAGTCTGAGACAGAGAGGTCTTCATCACACTCTGGACACAGAGTCTGAGACACAGAGGTCTTCATCACACTCTGGACACAGAGTCTGAGACAGAGAGGTCTTCATCACACTCTGGACACAGAGTCTGAGACAGAGAGGTCTTCATCACACTCTGGACACAGAGTCCTTGACACAGAGGTCTTCATCACACTCTGGACACAGAGTCTGAGACACAGAGGTCTTCATCACACTCTGGACACAGAGTCTGCGACAGAGAGGTCTTCATCACACTCTGGACACAGAGTCTGAGACACAGAGGTCTTCATCACACTCTGGACACAGAGTCTGAGACAGAGAGGTCTTCATCACACTCTGGACACAGAGTCTGAGACACAGAGGTCTTCATCACACTCTGGACACAGAGTCTGAGACACAGAGGTCTTCATCACACTCTGGACACAGAGTCTGCGACAGAGAGGTCTTCATCACACTCTGGACACAGAGCCTGAGACACAGAGGTCTTCATCACACTCTGGACACAGAGTCTGAGACAGAGAGGTCTTCATCACACTGTGGACACAGAGTCTGAGACAGAGAGGTCTTCATCACACTCTGGACACAGAGTCTGAGACACAGAGGTCTTCATCACACTCTGGACACAGAGTCTGAGACACAGAGGTCTTCATCACACTCTGGACACAGAGCTCCACAGCAGACATCACTGTGAGACATGTGCCATTCAAATAAATACTTTCACTGAGCCCCTGGGGACCCAAGATGTCTGTGCTTTCAGGTCCATGGACTGAAATATTAGCGTGTGTGTGTTTGTATTTCTTCATCCTTGATTGAGTCCTGGTGTGTGTAATTGTGTCTCTGTTTTGTATTGTATTGTAGCGTGTCCATAAAAAGCTGTGTTGTTCTGTGTGTTGCTCTCCCTGTTGTGTTGTGTGTGTGTTCTGTACTTTCTCCTGTGTGTGACATCATCAGGGGCTGTCTTTGATGAAACTGAAGATAGAACGTTCACATGAGTCACTGCCAAACCTGCGCCTCCTTCTGACTCACTGTCAAACCTGCGCCTCCTTCTGACTCACTGTCAAACATGC
>OZ035825.1:4819027-4821527 GCA_964034765.1 Knipowitschia caucasica
CCCTCAAACTCGGCCATAGCCTCAGAAAGCTAGCAGATATTCTTGAATGTGACTCAAAAATGGAGCATTGTGTTGATGAACTATTTATTAAAAACCTCCAACGAAGCCGGCTGCTTTTTGAGAAGAGGTGGGACGTCTGTGTTTCTTCTGCTGCCCTACAGACCCTCCGGCAAGCCAAGTGGAACACTCCGGACCTGCTCCCTCTGACTGAGGACGTTAGAGCCATGCATGCACATATTGAGGTATGTCGACCTGAATATGTGCAAACCCTAATAAGTGAGCCAACGTCTAAGCATTGGTCTAAACTGGCAGTTTTGACTCTTTGTGAGGTCATTATTTTCAATCGAAGAAGGGAAGGTGAGGTTTCAAAGATGCCACTGACAGCGTTTACCTTAAGAAGTAAGACTGGGATCCATTCTGACATTGCTCTGGGACTGTCCCAACTTGAGAAAAAGCTGTGTCAGCATTTTCAACGCATTGAAATTAAAGGGAAAAGAAGTCGGAAAGTGCCGGTTCTTTTGACTCCTGAAATGATTGCTTCGATGGAGGTGCTGGTGGAGAACAGAAGGGCCTGTTCCATCTCTGACCATAACCCATACTTCTTTTCCCGCCCGGGCGCAGACACCCACATCAGGGGATCAGACTCCCTACGCCAGGTAGCCAAAGAATGTGGTGCGGTGCATCCAGAGATGCTATCCTCAACCAAACTTAGAAAGCACATAGCTACTATGTCTACAGTTCTCAATATGAAAGAGAATGAGATGGACATACTTGCCAACTTCCTCGGCCATGACATTCGCATCCACAGGCAATATTACAGACTACCAGAGGGGACACTGGAGCTGGCCAAAATCAGCAAAGTGTTGATGGCCATGGAGCAGGGAAGAGTGACGGAATTCGAAGGAAAGAGCCTCGACCAGATACAAATTGAGCCTGAAGGTAATTCTTGATATTATTAAAATATGTATGATTTTTTTCCCCTAAAGGCCACTTGTATTTTTATTTTCTGTGCGACAGGGAGAGCAGTAGAGATCCTCTCACAAACGGACGGGCTAAAAGAAACTTCAAGCGGAGAACCTTCAACCATTCATCCAGATGCACCCCATGGTAGTGGCAGTGCCCCTTCTGGTAAGTGTACCAGGTGGGGGATTACAGCCAGGCTGCTTGGTCCTAACCCTGGGAGTGTATATTGCTAATATATTTTTATTTCTCTCCCTAGAACGTGTAAGAAAGCCATGGTCTGCATCTGAGGTGAAGGCTGTGGAGAAGACCATGACACCTTTCATACAGACTGGAAAGGTCCCTGGGAAGTCTCACTGCCTGGCCTGGCCTGGCCTGGCCTGCATTAATGCCTCACCAGATGACCTTAGACATCGGACATGGAGTGGCATTAAATTCTATGTCAAAAATAGAATCACTGCAATTCGAAAAAAAAATCTAAAATAAAATTCCTTTAAAAGAGTTGTTTGGTTTCTATTGACTGTTTTGTATTACTTAAAGTAGTCCCAGTAAAAAAAGATTATGTCTATGGGTCCCATTCTGAACGGCCCTGTCAAAGGGACCCACCAGGTAACAAAAACGTGTATGTGTGTGTGTGTGTGTGTGTGTCTATGTGTGTGAGTGTGTGTGTCTGTGTGTGTGTCTGTATGTGTGTGTGTGTGTGTGTGTGTGTGTGTCTGTGTGTCTGTGTATGTGTGTCACCTGGTGAATTGTGTCTGTGTGTGTGTGTGTGTGTGTGTCACCTGGTGATTGTGTGTGTGTGTGTGTGTTACCTGACAAATTGTGTGTGAGTGTGTGTTACCCGATGAGTTGTGTGTGTCTCCCAGGACCCCTGCACACAGAGAAGTTGTGTTACAAAATGTCGACTGTGGGTCACATGACACAGGGCGACACACAACTGAGGAACACTGAAAAACAAGAGAGAGACCAGAGAGAGACCAGAGAGAGACCAGAGAGAGAGACCAGAGAGAGACCAGAGAGAGAGACCAGAGAGAGACCAGAGAGAGACCAGAGAGAGACCAGAGAGAGGCCAGAGAGAGACCAGAGAGAGACCAGAGAGAGAGACCAGAGAGAGACCAGAGAGACTAAAGAGAAACCAGGGAGAGACCAGAGAGAAACCAGAGAGAGACCAGAGAGAGACCAGAGGGAGAGACCAGAGAAAGACCAGAGAGAGACCAGAGAGAGAGACCAGAGAGAGAGACCAGAGAGAGAGACCAGAGAGAGACCAGAGAGAGAGACCAGAGAGAGAGACCAGAGAGAGAGACCAGAGAGAGAGACCAGAGAGACTAAAGAGAGACCAGGGAGAGACCAGAGAGAGACCAGAGAGAGAGACCATAGGGAGACCAGAGAGAGACCAGAGAGAGACCAGAGAGAGACCAGAGAGAGAGACCATAGGGAGACCAGAGAGAGACCAGAGAGAGACCAGAGAGAGACCAGAGAGAGACTAGAGAGAGACCAAACAGAGACCAGAGAGAGACCAGAGAGAGACCAGAGGGAGACC
>OZ035825.1:4826527-4839027 GCA_964034765.1 Knipowitschia caucasica
TGAGCTGCCGCAGGAAGTACATCCTCTGCTGGGCCTGCTTGATGAGGGAGCTGATGGTCGGCTCCCACTTGAGGTCCTGGGTGATGGTGGTGCCCAGGAAACGGAAGGACTCCACAGAGGTGATGGGGGAGTCCATCACGGAGGGTGGGGGTGGGGGGACAGTGCTCTTTCTGAAGTCCACAATCATCTCCACTGTCTTCTGGGCGTTCAGCTCCAGGTTGTTACCACTGCACCAGGACACCAGCCGGTCCACCTCCCTCCTGTAGGCGGACTCATCGTTGTTGGAGATGAGTCCAATGAGGGTGGTGTCGTCCGCGAACTTGATCAGCTTCACGGAGTCGTGGCTGGAGGTGCAGCCACGACTACAGGGAGAAGAGCAGGGGAGAAAGAACACAGCCCTGTGGGGCTCCTGTATTTATAATCCGAGAGTCCGAGACATTCTTCCCCAGACGCACTCGCTGCTTCCTGTCCGTCAGGAAGTCAGTGATCCACCTGCAGGTGGAATCGGGCACGTTGAGCTGGGAGAGCTTGTCCTGGAGCAGGGATGGCAGGATTGTGTTGAAGGCAGAGCTGAAGTCCACGAACAGGACCCTGGCGTAGGTCCCCGGGGAGTCCAGGTGCTGTAGGATGTGGTGGAGGGCCAGGTTAATGGCGTCGTCTACAGATCTGTTGGCTCTGTAGGCGAACTGCAGGGGGTCCAGGAGGGGGGAGGTGAGGGACTTGAGATGGGAGAGAACCAGGCGTTCAAATGACTTCATGACGACAGACGTAAGTGCTACAGGTCTGTAGTCATTGAGTCCTGTGATTCTGGGCTTCTTCGGGACGGGGACAATGATGGAGGATTTGAAGCAGGCCGGGACATGGCAGGACTGCAGAGAGGTGTTGAAAATGTCCGTGAACACAGGAGTAAGCTCACTGGCGCAGTGTCTCAGAGTGGCCGGAGACACGTGGTCCGGGCCAGGAGCTTTGCGGGGGTGCAGCCTCAGGAAGAGTTGTTTAATATCTTTAGAGGCTATTGTTAGGCTGGGGGCAGGGCTGATGGGTGGGTCGTTAGAGTAGTGGGGGGTGGGGGAGGGAGAGGTGTCAGGGGCAGCATCACAGCGACTGAAGAATAAGTTCAGATCGTCAGCTAGCTTGTGGTCGTCAGCACAGGGGGGGGCTTTGGGCTTGTAGTTGGTGATCTCCCGTAGGCGAGAAAACAAGTGAATTTGACAAGTATGAACTTTATCTACTTTTGAAGTAAATACTTTTGGACATATTATGAAGGAAATGGTCCTTTTACCGCTTGATATTAGCCCTGTCTAAAAATAATCTCTATTTTTGAAAGCATCTATCTATTTTACACTCTATTGTGACTCCAAATCTTGGTTGTAGCTTGAGCCAAAGCATATTCCCAATTTGTGAGTTCTAACAATTGCATTGGCAATAGACGATTTTTCATTGGCCGGTTCTTGTTCTGCAAATCACTATTTTATGTATTGTATCTCAGACAATTCCAAAAACAACACAGTCGTTCTCCAATATTAAAGACATGAATCTATTCAATTTGCCTGAAAGGGAGCGGGAGGAAGAGAACTATTTTAAAACCGTTCTCTACGATTATATGGCTATTAAATTAATTATTCAATAAACAAAAGCACATTCATGGCTTCTGTCCGCTGCTTATAACTGTTTAAAGAGTTGTCCCAACCTTAATATGTGTAAATACATCAGCTGTTTGTAATAAACAATAACATTTAACCTGTTCTCCAATGGAGCAGCTCAGAGGCTGCATCAAGAGCAATGTTATATTTGAGCTATTTTTAGATTTAAAATTTTGTTAAAGCCTGTTGTTCTATGTCTGCATTTTAATACTACTCTCTATAAACACATCTGCACTAGATCCTACAGATGTGGAAAACAGAAACATCTCAAATCTGACTCCATTTGATTCCTTTTTACTCTAATTATTAGAACAATTTGACCTTATTGATACTTATTTTCACAATAGAACTATTTTGATTATTCACTAGTCTAACTATTATTACTATTGTTTATTCTGACACCTCTTCTTAGCGACCTTTCAACCTATAGCTCCTTGAATCCCATGACATTATAGCTCCAGACTATTTCATTCTATTCTATTATTGTATGATCTATTATCTTAAAGAGTAGATCTGCTTGATGTTATAAGCGCTATTATTTCTCCTTTTGAATTTGCACAACACTAAATTTTAGAATGACCCCCTATGGGACAAATAAAGAATTTTATTTTATTTTGGCAACTCCGAAAATTACTTAATAATTCTCCCATTTTGCTTTTTAGGCTGCCCTTTCCATTATTTATTTGGTCTTGTAAATATATGTTTTACACTTCTTTCTAATGATTTAGAATGTTAAGGACCATGACCACCTATGACAATAACATTACCATACTCCCTCTCTTTGGTCATGGGCCAAGTATAAAACATGCATCTGTGTGTGTAGATTTACTGTTCCGTTCATCTTCAGTTGCTTTTCTCCCGGATCGTCCTCAATTCATATTGTGGGCTTTGGTGCCATAGTAGAGGCTCATTTCCTTATGATCCATACTACTGTCATCCCTGAAGCAGGTGCAGTTTATCTTTCATCTGAAAAAGAAACATTAGAACACCAGAAATGCCCACTTTCCTCTCTTCGCATGGTGCGGCCTGTCAATCAATCCAATTGGGCAAAACATAACTACATTGACAGACGGTGTGTGACATCAGGGCAGAGGCTGTAGCCAAATACAGACTTAACAATATGTATGTTTCTAATTTTATACTCCCCTAAATGTGAGTTACAAACCAAAGTTGTCCTCCGCCCAATGACCGC
Organism: Knipowitschia caucasica; assembly: GCA_964034765.1. NCBI lineage: Eukaryota > Metazoa > Chordata > Actinopteri > Gobiiformes > Gobiidae > Knipowitschia > Knipowitschia caucasica. Next base: position 4,829,363 of record OZ035825.1, read on the forward strand.
TCACTGCGGTTGGACCGAATCACTGTCAGGACAAACAGCAGAGGGAGGGACTCCCAGTACCTTCAGCAAGGTATTTCATCTCAGAGTACTTTCCGCAGAGTACTTTTCTCAGAGTACTCATCCCAAAGTACTCTCACTTTTACACCTGTTCAATAAAGCTTGTTATCTTTGAATCTCTAGTACTTACACCGTATGCTGTTGACAAAAAATAATTATTCCATGATCACATTAAAACATTACAGAAAACATTTGTTATTCCATGATTCCGTTCAGCACTCCTCGTTCACATCACACTCACAACACAGGCCGACTCCCCACGTTAGTATATTGGTCCAGAGTTTGTTATGGTCAACGTAGTGTACTTGACATGACGCACAAACATATAACATACACAAACATATAACACACACAAACATATAACACACACAAACATATAGACAACACAGAAGGCCTGTAATTTTAACTTTGTTATATTTTTCCATGTCCAATTACAATTGTCTCATGAGCTATTTTATAGTTGCAACTTTCAGAGCCTGCAGAACATGCAGAGCTTTGAGAGATTTTTCCTAAAAGGATCCATTTCAAACTTTAGTGTTTACCACGTGGTCTGTACTCGGGCTTGTCACAGACTGTGTCCCGTATATTTTTAATGAGCTCTTGTTACTTAAAAAAACTCATGCACGTGCAATAAATGTTTTTTCCCCTTTTTTTTTTTTTTTTTTTTTTTTTTTAAAAGCCAGTTTGGATTCCTTAAAAATGTAAATTAGTTTCAAACTTTAATACTTCACCTTTGTTTCACGTTCATGTGGAGAAAAGACCATTGTTTTATGTGTGTTGTCGTACTTGCACCAATCATGTCTCAAATAAACTTCCAACAGTTATATTAAAGACATGACTGTCCTAATTGTTTCTAATTTAGCTATTTGGAAGAGAAACATGTCATAAAAGATTTCCTAAAATGTCCCTACATCCGTGTTTTCAACCAATGAACAGTGGTGCGTTAGTGTGCCATCAAAGATGGTCTAATATCACCTTTAGCCTAAATTTAGAAATGCTTTAAATCATTTTTCAAACCTTAATTGTCTGAACAAACCATTTTGTACTAAATGCAGCGCCCATTAAAAGCTGCAGTTCTCTTTCTAGCACCAGTTTCAACTGTGCATGTGATTGTTCTTAAATGATTAACGAGCCACGGTTCAGAGGTTGAAAAATTGCCTTAAATATCCGTATTACCAAGATCATGCAGTTTAAATCAATAATTCTAAACTTCTCCGCGTCTATAACTTTAAATAACAATAATAGTTTCAATAATAGAGCTCCTCTACCTTAAATATACTGCTGTTCTAATCTCCTTGTGTCTCATTCTAAAGTAAGAGTCTAATTAATTTTAACGATTGTCCTGTATTCTTTCATGCAGCTAAATGTAGTGTTATGAAAAAAGCGCCATGGACAAAAGCAGACTCTGTCAGGGCACAGAAGAGAGAGTGCCGGAGAGCCGAGCGGAAGTGGCGAAAGTCAAATCTCCAAGTTGACCATGAGATCTTCAAAGATGCATTGTGCAAGTTCAACAGTGTGCTACGTAGAACGAGGGAAACTTATTTTTCCGAAACAATCGAAGGTTGCAGTAACAATCTACGCGTTCTGTTCTCAACAGTAAATAAATTGACAAATCCCCCTGTTAAGATGCCATCAGAGCTTACCTCCAAAACCAAATGTAATGAGTTTGCAGAGTTTTTTAATGACAAAGTCCAAGGCATCAAAAATGCCATCACCTCCACAGTAGAAATTACAATCCAACAGCCAGTGAAGCTTTTTGGGCTGACACACTTTACACCAGTACAAAATGAAACTGTCCAAATGATAATTACAAGTCTGAGTTCTTCTACATGTAGCCTGGATGTATTACCTCCTAGATTTCTTAAATCTGTTCTGAGCAGTCTTTTACCTTCACTCACGCATATAGTAAATATGTCTCTTGAATCTGGAACATTCCCAATGGCCCTGAAAACGGCAGTCATCAGACCCCTCCTAAAAAAGAGGAGTCTGGATGCCTTGGCACTTAAAAGTTATCGGCCCATTTCAAATCTGCCTTTCATGGGTAAAATTCTAGAAAAAGTTGTCTATCAACAACTTACAGAATTTTTAATAATCAATCACTCTTTTGATATGTTCCAGTCTGGTTTTAGACCCCACCACAGCACAGAGACCGCTCTAGTGAAGGTAACAAATGACATCAGACTTAACACTGACGCAGGAAAAGTCTCAGTTCTTATCCTGTTAGATTTAAGTGCTGCTTTCGACACTGTCGATCATGGTATCCTCATTCAGAGACTTGAGGACTGGGTTGGTGTTTCTGGAACAGCCTTAAGCTGGTTTATATCCTACCTACAGGACAGAAAGTATTTTGTGGAGATCGGAAACTGTATCTCAGACCATCTGGCCCTAACCTGCGGAGTGCCACAGGGATCAATCCTGGGGCCTCTCCTGTTTAATATTTACATGCTGCCTCTGGGTAGGTTAATACACAGTAATAACGTGTCCTATCACAATTATGCTGACGATACTCAGGTCTATGTGTCCCTGACAGCAGGAGAACATGGACCAGTGGACTCGCTCCTTCACTGTATCCAACAAATCAGTGATTGGATGCAAAATAACTTTCTCCAGCTAAACACAGAAAAAACTGAAATTATTGTTTTTGGACCTCAAAAACAAAGAGAGAGCGTTATCTGCCACCTCCAGTCTCTCTCCCTAAAACCCTCAACTCAGGTCAGAAATCTAGGAGTAATAATGGACTCAGACTTAAATTTCAATAGCCACATATCATCTGTGACATCATCAGCTTACTTCCACCTAAGAAACATTGCTAAAATTAAAAACATTGTGTCTAAAGCAGACTTGGAGATTCTTATCCACGCATTTGTCTCCAGTCGATTGGACTACTGCAATGGCTTGTTCGCAGGTCTCTCTAAACAAGCGGTAAAACAGCTGCAGTACATCCAAAATGCTGCAGCTCGAGTCCTGACTAGAACCATGAAGTACGACCACATTAGTCCGGTCCTCAGGTCTCTGCACTGGCTTCCTGTGGCTCAGAGAATAGATTTTAAAGTAGCTTTACTTGTGTACAAGTCTCTCCATGGCCTCGCACCAGGGTACATCCGCGACATGTTGGTGCCATATGAACCAACTCTGGCTCTGAGGAGCACAGGGACTGGACTTCTGTTAGTGCCAAGAGTCGGAACTAGACATGGGGAGGCTGCGTTTCAGATTCATGCAGCTAGAGTCTGGAACCGTCTTTCCGAGAGTGTGAGACAGGCGTCTACTCTAGCAGTTTTTAAAACTGAACTGAAAACAGTTCTTTTTAGCTGTGCATACAAGTGAATGATTTTATATTTGTTTTTATCTTTAATCTTTTTAATGCACTATGATTATTTATGATTGTAACTACTTGTGTGATTTTATATATCTTGTGCTCTTAATCTGTCCTTTTATGTTTACTTAAATTCTAATGTTTGATGATTTATGCATGATGTTATATGGGTTGTGAGGCGCTTTGCGTTGCCTTGTGTAGGAAAGGCGCTCTATAAATAAACGTTGATTGATTGATTGATTGATGAACGAATGACCTAAATGTGTAAATATGACTTAATATGTCTCTGTGCGTTTGTTGCCTGTCTGTATATTACCTTCCGTCTGTTTCATTTAGGCCAGCCACGTCTTCCTCAAATGTCCGTTAATGTCTCTTTCTTTTACTTATGGCGTCTTTCAATGTCTTTTGTCTCAAAGTGTCCAATGTCTTTGCCTCAATGCCTTTTTTCTTCCTCTTTAAACAATCACTTTTCTTTCTTCTTCTTCTTTCAATCAATCACTTTTCTTTCTTCTTCCGATAACTTTTTCTCATAATGTCTTTTCCTTTTCAATCACTTTCTTCTTCTTTCGACAACTTTTCTCATGTCTTTCTTTGTCTCATTTTTGACGCACACCAGTGTGTGTGTCCTTCTTCTTCTTGTTAGGTTTCCGGCGGTTGGCGGCCTATTTTTCGCATTACCGCCACCTTCTGTTCCGTAGATGGGACAACACTCATTTTGTGAAAAAGTCTGCGGTCTTTTCTTTGCCTCCTCACAGGCAGGAGAAGTCTTCTTCGAGAGTTCCTGTTAGCTGCTGCAGCCGATGCTGCCCCCTGCGACCCGCCGGGAGAGGGGGAGACGCTGATGGTCCGTGTTGATGGCGCCCGATTGAGGACTTGTGGCAGACGATTTTGGCACAAATGAAACAGACAGAAGTTTTCTCGGAAAAAACAGACAAACAAGTAGCACAAACAAGTGTGTTAATTACCATACAAAACCAATAATTAATTACAATTCAAGATAAACCTATGAAATAATTAATATTAACATTTTAAACATTAGATTCTGAAAACCGAATTTGCATTCAACTGCTATCCTAAGCCCTATTTTTCCAAAAGTATAATGCTCTCTAAAATCATTCTAACTTTTATATCACCAAAATGTAGGGAAAAAAAACTTGTCCAGACGCCTTGGAGATAAAAAATAAAATAATGCCTCTTTATAATCTAACTCAAAGTTCTGTGATCCTATGACTCCATGTCAGTAACATTATCGTGTGTATAAATGTAATTTTCTACAAAAAATTTCTTTCTTCACAAGAGAGAGAGAAAGACAGAAAGAGAGAGAGAGAGAGAGAAAGAAGAAGGGGAGGGGCCTCCCGAACAAAGGAAAACATGGAGTCTGAAATACTTTCCTCGTTTTTCTCGTGACAAGGTTTTAATCAGTGGTAAAAGTTTTTCTCACGTCAAACGACACTTTACATTTTATCCTTAAATACGTCAGTAATGGAAAACATTACCATTTGCTACATGATTAATGTATCAAGAGTTCCAGCAGAATCTTTTTTTTTTTTTGATTCTCTGTAACTATTAACATTACATCAGAATAAGAGAAAAACTCCCAGAACTGATCTTTTGTCATTTCTTCACATGAAACTCGTATACTACAGCCAAGTGGCTCCTTCTTTTCTCATTAATCAGATCATTATTATCAGAATCCATATTTTAAATACTTGGCTTTTTTCTGTTTAAATGTACCCTTTTTCCCGCCCCCCGGGGGATATGGAGGTTTTATTATCCTATAACTTCTGACCCTAACTGTCCCTATTTTCTAATCCTATTTCTCTAAACACTTGTGCCTCTTTTGCACTTTAAAACGGTGTGCCTCTTTTGCACTCTAAACGGTGGACTTCCCTTTTCATCATCTATGTTCTGTTTATTTTAGGAGGGACCAATTCTTCCCCCAAGGCTAAAAACGTCTAAACCTGACTATTGTTCTATCGCGTCCGATAGAACGCCCCGTCACGGCGGTCTTGTCCACACTGCAATCTGTCGAGCCAAAATCTCTCTCTCTTCTATTTAAAACAATGTGCAGATTCTCAAAACTATGATCCGCTTACCTCTTTAAAAGCGACATTTTTGAAGAGCAGAGAGATTTTTTCCAGGCCCACAAATCCAGTCTCTATAGCTGAGCTCATCTCTGTCCTGCTCCTGCACCATCACGTCGGGGGTCTCCAAATGAAGTCAATAATTCCCTTTGACTAACGTGTTCAAAATGGATGCAGAAGTAAGGCAAAAGATCTTCAAGTTTAACATCTGTATTTAATTTATCTTTACAATCAGATAACAGAAATTCAACAAGCTCCTAAAACTATCCATGTCCCTCTCTGGCCCTGGTCTGCTTCTTCAGTTCCCGCCTCCAGCCAGAGCATAAAAGGAACAGGAAGGGGGGGCGTGTCCTATCAGGCAGCTTCCGGTTCAGGGTCCGCCTTCCACCATCTGCTCTTCTCGTCCCTGGGGGCTGCGGAAAAGGGGATTCACACATTCCAACCTATAGCTTCTTCCTTATAAGGAAGAAGCCCTTCTCCAAACAACTCTTATCTGGCTGGGGGAGGTCTGGTCCTTCTCTGAATTCCACGAGATCCAGGCTTAATATTGCACAAAGACATGGTATGCAAACACCTACTGAAAATCATTAGTATACAACATTTTAATTCTACAACATTGTCTACATTGCAATATAATTACAAATAAGTTATAATTACATCATTATAGAAACGCAAAAGGATACAAAAAATATATACAGTATTTGATCATTTTGACTATATTGGGATTAGGAAACATAAGCCAAAGTGATCAAATAATTATTTGATAATGCTACACTTTTTATATTACAAAGGACAAACTTTTATATATTTTACAAATTACAAATGTTCACCTTTATGACATGTTACCTGCAATTTTCAGTATGTACAAAACAGAATTCTCTACAATTCAGTTTTGTTAATACGTTTTATATACAATAGCTGTATTACACATTTTGCTGCCAATAAATCAGTAAATGCACTTTGAGGCAAGTGTGTTTAAAATGATCAGTGCTAAGTTTTTATAGCTTTTATATGAGGCTTTGTTAAAATTATCATATCGTCATATCGTGATACATACCAACAAAAATCGTGATACATGCTGAGGCCCATATCGACAACCCTAGTGGAGACTCCAGGGAAATATGCAGGTTTGAGGAGACTACAGTACGGAAAGATTCCGGCGGGTAATCAGGGTCCAGAGGAGGGAGATTTTCTGTCATGGCTTATTTACAGCTTAAAATCATATAAAAAACCTCTAAAAGAGAACAGAAACATACATTTTCTATGTAACTAAACTGTTTTTTTAAACGCCACTTGTAAACAAATAATGTTCCTGTTAGTAAATGAAAGTACTAATTTATATTAAATAATATCATACTCCCAAATTAAATAATCTATATTTTTAACCTGCTCATGTCAGTAAACTGTTTGTTGAAGACCTTTTTCTAAACAGTTTTGCATTACTATATAGTGATTTATAATGTATAGGTTTATTGTACTAGCAAATGACATTTACTTTACAAAAGTAAAGTCTATTTTCATATATTTATTTTGAACAAATGTTTTTAACTACATTTGAATCATATTACTTTATCTTAGCTTTTATCAAAAAGGGGAGACATCACTGATCAGTAGATCTGGTTTTAGCACACTTTTAAACAATACATTTTAACTTTTAGTAATGAATTTGGGAGCATAATTGCTAACTGCATTTTCTAAACATGATCAGGTTTTAACTCTGTTTTAACTTAATATTTTTAACATATGGCAAGTATTCTCAATTAGTTGTAAACTGAATATTAAACTAACGAAATCAGACTAGTTAACCCTGATTTGTTCCTAGAGTTTGTTTTGTTTTACCTAAACACAGTAAAACATTTATAAACAATCAAAACAAAGTAACTGTTAAAGAGTCCGTGTTTCCGCTCCTCCAAAGGGCTCTTGAACGCATCATAAAACTCAGCGTAAGTTCTGACATTCAATGATCGCGAGTGAGGACGGCGCTTACCGGCTTCTTTCATGGGGTTGTAGAAGGGTTTGTTTTGCACAGTATTTGTTGCTTCTACTTACGTGGATCGTGCGCTGCGATCCCTGCTTGTCCTGCTTGAACTCACTCTGAACATGGATCTATTATAATAACTGGATAGGGTATTACTAGCTTGTAGCTGAATAACTCATGTGCTCAGGGGATTCTCACAGTACTGCAGACTGACTATTAAAACAGCTCAACCTCAGCTGAAAGAGAACCTGACAGAGAACCTACAGCTTTCATAAAGGTCGGATTTTGTGGGGATTTTAGTGTCCCTTGTCATCCTGAACTTTTTTTCTTCTTAAATCCTTCGGTTTTGTTTAAATCCACACTTTAGTGCCACAAACTCTGCTCGTCTGGCTCTCGCTCTAACTCCCGCTCTGATGAACTGCTCTGATTGGTCAGAGCCGAGCCCCTCTGTGCACGTGCGTGAGACCCCGTGTGAGACCCACACACGTGTGTTTGACACAATGCATTATGGGAGATCCACTGCACAGAACCGGGAGGACCAGACGATGCCCAAATACAGGCCAGTTTCCCATAGATCTTTGAGAGTTTCCCATAGATCTTTGCGAGTTTCCCATAGATCTTTGCGAGTTTCAGGCAACTTCCGCTAATCTTTCAGCCCCCATGCCGTCACAAAGCGCCACTGAGCACAGCCATTCATTTGAATAGGGCGCCATCTTGGATCGCCGGGGCTTGACTCTGAAGTGTGTGTGTCCGTCTTTTTTAACACACCGGGTGGGTGCGGATTGCGCAGGTGAATAGTTCCACTCGCCATTTCCCTCCGGTGAGGAGGGGGAGTGGCAGTTCGCCAGCACAATCCTCTCAATTTGATAAAACATTAAATTGCTCAAAAAAATTATAATAGTAGGCTGAAAAAAAAGAACATAAAGGGGCCTTGCACCCAATTGTTTTGAAAGATGCGTTTGATTTAAAAAAAAAACATTTTAGTGCAAGTAGATGTGAACCATGAGTGAGGAGTGTATCTCGATACAACAGTTAAGTACTGGACAGTCGTGGTTCAGAGGGCGTTGGTGCGCCCGCGCGATCTCAGACATGTTTCTGTTTGTTCAGTGAGGCTCAGGGACGCAGTTAGAAACTTACAGAGGAGGTGGGCAATGTTAGGCGGGCCAACTGAAATGGTCCGGCGGGCCAACTTTGGCCCACTTTGGGCACCCCTGAGAGAGACCAGAGGGAGAACAGAGAGAACAGAGGGAGACCAGAGGGAGACTAGAGATAGACCAGAGAGAGACCGAGAGAGTCCAGTGGGAGAACAGAGGGAGACCAGAGGGAGACCAGAGAGAGACCAGAGAGACCAGAGAGAGACCAGAGAGAGACCAGAGGAGACTAGAGATAGACCAGAGAGAGACCGAGAGAGTCCAGTGGGAGAACAGAGGGAGACCAGAGGGAGACCAGAGAGAGGCCATTGAGAGACCAGATAGAGAGACCAGAGAGAGACCAGAGGGAGACTAGAGATAGACCAGAGAGAGACCGAGAGAGTCCAGTGGGAGAACAGAGGGAGAACAGAGGGAGACCAGAGAGAGACCAGAGAGAGAGACCAGAGAAAGACCAGAGAGAGACCAGAGAGAGACCATGGAGAGACCAGACAAAGTCCAGAGCCCATTCCTCCTTCACTTTCTCTCATTCTGACTGATATGTTTCACAGTCTCTGCTGTCTCCATGGAGACGGCCCCCACCGCCTCCTCTCCTCCTCTGCAGCTCTGAGGCTAAAGCTCGGGGACCTAAATCACCAACAAACAAGGATCTACAAGGTTCACTTTGATTGTTTTTAATCTATTTATTCAAAGCCGACAATAAAAACCTTGTCACATAAAGAGGCAGATTAAAGGGTCTTCAGCTTCAACACAATGTTTTCTAAAATCTACACTTTTTAAAAAGCTCTGGTTCAGAAGCAACTTCTCTGTTTACGTTTGAACCAAACAAAAAGTCTGAAAAATAGAACAAGAGAATTCAAACACTTACCCAGACAGCAAAGGGACAGAAGCAGGACTCTGAGGGCCATGGTCTGGACCAGGACTGGACCAGGACTGGACCAGGTCTGAACCAGGTCTGAACCGGGTCTGAACCAGGTCTGAAGCAGGTCTGAAGCAGCTCTGAACCAGGACTAAACCAGGTCTGAACCAGGTCTGAAGCTGGTCTGAACCAGGTCTGTACCAGGTCTGAAGCAGGTCTGAACCAG
>OZ035825.1:4841527-5041527 GCA_964034765.1 Knipowitschia caucasica
CACAGGGCCTTCTCTGTGGTCTTAAACCCAGAGCACAGGGCCTTCTCTGTGGTCTTAAAACCCAGAGCACAGGGCCTTCTCTGTGGTCTTAAACCCAGAGCACAGGGCCTTCTCTGTGGTCTTAAACCAGAGCACAGGGCCTTCTCTGTGGTCCTAAACCCAGAGCACAGGGCCTTCTCTGTGGTCTTAAACCCAGAGCACAGGGCCTTCCTGTGGTCTTAAACCCAGAGCACAGGGCCTTCTCTGTGGTCTTAAACCCAGAGCACAGGGCCTTCTCTGTGGTCTTAAACCCAGAGCACAGGGCCTTCTCTGTGGTCTTAAACCCAGAGCACAGGGCCTTCTCTGTGGTCTTAAACCCAGAGCACAGGGCCTTCTCTGTGGTCCTAAACCCAGAGCACAGGGCCTTCTCTGTGGTCCTAAACCCAGAGCACAGGGCCTTCTCTGTGGTCCTAAACCCAGAGCACAGGGCCTTCTCTGTGGTCTTAAACCCAGAGCACAGGGCCTTCTCTGTGGTCTTAAACCCAGAGCACAGGGCCTTCTCTGTGGTCTTAAACCCAGAGCACAGGGCCTTCTCTGTGGTCTTAAACCCAGAGCACAGGGCCTTCTCTGTGGTCTTAAACCCAGAGCACAGGGCCTTCTCTGTGGTCTTAAACCCAGAGCACAGGGCCTTCTCTGTGGTCTCAAACCCAGAGCACAGGGCCTTCTCTGTGGTCTTAAACCCAGAGCCTTCTCTGTGGTCTTAAACCCAGAGCACAGGGCCTTCTCTGTGGTCTTAAACCCAGAGCACAGGGCCTTCTCTGTGGTCTTAAACCCAGAGCACAGGGCCTTCTCTGTGGTCTTAAACCCAGAGCACAGGGCCTTCTCTGTGGTCTTAAACCCAGAGCACAGGGCCTTCTCTGTGGTCTTAAACCCAGAGCACAGGGCCTTCTCTGTGGTCTTAAACCCAGAGCACAGGGCCTTCTCTGTGGTCTTAAACCCAGAGCACAGGGCCTTCTCTGTGGTCTTAAACCCAGAGCACAGGGCCTTCTCTGTGGTCTTAAACCCAGAGCACAGGACCTTCTCTGTGGTCTAAAACCCAGAGCACAGGGCCTTCTCTGTGGTCTTAAACCCAGAGCACAGGACCTTCTCTGTGGTCTTAAACCCAGAGCACAGGGCCTTCTCTGTGGTCTTAAACCCAGAGCACAGGGCCTTCTCTGTGGTCCTAAACCCAGAGCACAGGGCCTTCTCTGTGGTCTTAAACCCAGAGCACAGGGCCTTCTCTGTGGTCTTAAACCCAGAGCACAGGGCCTTCTCTGTGGTCCTAAACCCAGAGCACAGGGCCTTCTCTGTGGTCTTAAACCCAGAGCAAAGGGCCTTCTCTGTGGTCTTAAACCCAGAGCACAGGGCCTTCTCTGTGGTCCTAAACCCAGACCACAGGGCCTTCTCTGTGGTCTTAAACCCAGAGCAAAGGGCCTTCTCTGTGGTCTTAACCCAGAGCACAGGGCCTTCTCTGTGGTCCTAAACCCAGAGCACAGGGCCTTCTCTGTGGTCCTAAACCCAGAGCACAGGGCCTTCTCTGTGGTCTTAAACCCAGAGCACAGGGCCTTCTCTGTGGTCTTAAACCCAGAGCACAGGGCCTTCTCTGTGGTCTTAAACCCAGAGCACAGGGCCTTCTCTGTGGTCTTAAACCCAGAGCACAGGGCCTTCTCTGTGGTCTTAAACCCAGAGCACAGGGCCTTCTCTGTGGTCTTAAACCCAGAGCACAGGGCCTTCTCTGTGGTCTTAAACCCAGAGCCTTCTCTGTGGTCTTAAACCCAGAGCACAGGGCCTTCTCTGTGGTCTTAAACCCAGAGCACAGGGCCTTCTCTGTGGTCTTAAACCCAGAGCACAGGGCCTTCTCTGTGGTCTGCAGGACACACGTCACACAAACAGCCACGAGATCAGACGATAGTCACAGGAAGTCACTCAAAATGTGTGTGTGTGTGTGTGTGTGTGTGTGTGTGTGTGTGTGTGTGCGTGCGTGCGTGTGCGTGTGTGTATGTAAGTGTGCGCTTCTTGCGCCTGCGCGTTTGTTGGGGTGTGCAGACGGTGAGGACTTCCCCAGACAGAGGTAGTGGGGCTGGGGTTAAAATTAAACCTGTATAGGGGTGGGAGAACCAGACTGTCTGACCTGTCTCCCCAGAAAAGAGCTCTCAAAACTGGGCTTTGAGTGGACCGTTCACAGCCTAAGAACCAGGGGTCCTTTTCTACCAGTCTCCAGCGTTCTGGGCAGTGTTCTGGACAGTGTTCTGGACAGCGTTCTGGACAGTGTTCTGGACAGTGTTCTGGACGTTCTGGACAGTGTTCTGGACAGTGTTCTGGACAGTGTTCTGGACAGTGTTCTGGACAGTGTTCTGGGCAGCGTTCTGGGCAGGGTTCTGGACAGCGTTCTGGACAGTGTTCTGGACAGTGTTCTGGACAGTGTTCTGGGCAGCGTTCTGGGCAGGGTTCTGGACAGCGTTCTGGACAGTGTTCTGGACAGCGTTCTGGACAGTGTTCTGGACAGTGTTCTGGGCAGTGTTCTGGGCAGCGTTCTGGACAGTGTTCTGGACAGTGTTCTGGACAGTGTTCTGGGCAGCGTTCTGGACAGTGTTCTGGACAGTGTTCTGGACAGTGTTCTGGGCAGCGTTCTGGACAGTGTTCTGGACAGTGTTCTGGGCAGCGTTCTGGGCAGGGTTCTGGACAGCGTTCTGGACAGTGTTCTGGACAGCGTTCTGGGCAGCGTTCTGGACAGCGTTCTGGACAGTTCTGGACAGCTTTCTGGACAGTGTTCTGGACAGTGTTCTGGGCAGTGTTCTGGACAGTTTTCTGGGCAGCGGTCTGGGCAGGGTTCTGGACAGCGTTCTGGACAGTGTTCTGGACAGTGTTCTGGGCAGCGTTCTGGGCAGGGTTCTGGACAGCGTTCTGGACAGTGTTCTGGACAGCGTTCTGGGCAGTGTTCTGGACAGCGTTCTGGACAGCGTTCTGGACAGCGTTCTGGACAGTGTTCTGGACAGTGTTCTGGACAGTGTTCTGGGCAGTGTTCTGGACAGTTTTCTGGGCAGCGGTCTGGGCAGGGTTCTGGACAGCGTTCTGGGCAGCGTTCTGGACAGCGTTCTGGACAGTGTTCTGGACAGGGTTCTGGACAGTGTTCTGGACAGGGTTCTGGACAGGGTTCTGGACAGCATTCTGGACAGTGTTCTGGACAGCGTTCTGGGCAGCGTTCTGGACAGCGTTCTGGACAGCGTTCTGGACAGCGTTCTGGGCAGCGTTCTGGACAGCGTTCTGGACAGCGTTCTGGACAGCGTTCTGGACAGTGTTCTGGGCAGCGTTCTGGGCAGGGTTCTGGACAGCGTTCTGGACAGTGTTCTGGACAGTGTCCTGGGCAGCGTTCTGGACAGCGTTCTGGACAGCGTTCTGGACAGCGTTCTGGGCAGTGTTCTGGACAGTGTTCTGGACAGCGTTCTGGGCAGCGTTCTGGACAGCGTTCTGGACAGTGTTCTGGACAGGGTTCTGGACAGCGTTCTGGACAGCGTTCTGGACAGTGTTCTGGACAGTGTTCTGGGCAGCGTTCTGGGCAGCGTTCTGGACAGCGTTCTGGACAGTGTTCTGGACAGTGTTCTGGACAGCGTTCTGGACAGTGTTCTGGGCAGCGTTCTGGGCAGCGTTCTGTTCTGGACAGTGTTCTGGACAGCGTTCTGGACAGCGTTCTGGGCAGCGTTCTGGATAGTGTTCTGGACAGTGTTCTGGACAGTGCACGAGCAGCGCCTCACGAGCAGCGCCTCACGAGCAGCGCCTCACGAGCAGCGCGTCTTCGAGCGTTTTGCGCGTTTGGTGCGGCGCGTTTTGAGATTTCGAGCGTCTTGACGGGCGTGAAGCGCGTGTCCCGCGGATGACGCTCGAGTTGAACAATGTTGAACTTTTCGGGAGAAGACGAGAGCGTCTACCAATCAGGAGCCTCCTCCAACAGTGACGTGGTAACGCATTTCACGGCAGGACCGAGGGGGACGACAACACAACAGCTATGGAGGACAAGCTGTGCTGTTAGCCCATGAGCCCTGCAGACTATAACCACCGTGACATGGAGGAGGTCAGTGAGGAGGTGTCTCTGGTCAGTTATTTAAACTTTTCACAATCACTAATACTTCCATGAACAAAATCTGTAATGTCATCTTTAGGGAGAAACAAACCCACAGATTACATATTAAAGCTACACAGAGGAAACAGTCCATGGAGACAGCAGCTGTAGTATGCTAACATGTAGCATGCTAACATGTAGTATGCTAACATGTAGTATGCTAACATGCTAACATGTAGCATGCTAACATGTAGTATGCTAACATGTAGCATGCTAACATGTAGTATGCTAACATGTAGCATGCTAACATGTAGTATGCTAACATGTAGCATGCTAACATGTAGTATGCTAACATGTAGTATGCTAACATGTAGCATGCTAACATGTAGCATGCTAACATGTAGCATGCTAACATGTAGTATGCTAACATGTAGCATGCTAACATGTAGTATGCTAACATGTAGCATGCTAACATGTAGCATGCTAACATGTAGTATGCTAACATGTAGCATGCTAACATGTAGTATGCTAACATGTAGTATGCTAACATGTAGCATGCTAACATGTAGTATGCTAACATGTAGTATGCTAACATGTAGCATGCTAACATGTAGTATGCTAACATGTAGCATGCTAACATGTAGCATGCTAACATGTAGTATGCTAATATGTAGCATGCTAACATGTAGTATGCTAATATGTAGCATGCTAACATGTAGTATGCTAACATGTTATGAATTGTGTTTACAAATAAATGGAGTCACTGAAAATGAAAGTGACGCCCTGGCGATGAATTTTAACAAATATTTTATTGATTCAGTGAATAAATTATCACAATCTTTCTCACTACCCCACATCATGGAAACTCCTGATGTGAATGACCCAATGGCTCTACATCTTGTGCCAATAAATGAAGAAAAAGTAGATAAAATCATCGGTAAACTAAACAACAGTAAAGCAAAAGATTTTTACGGATTGGATTGTACGTTCTTAAAAGAACACAGGGATGTACTTAAAATGACCATTTCTAAATCCATAAACCAGTCAATAGAGGACAGTGTCTTTCCCTGTGCACTTAAAATTGGAATAATCACACCTGTGTTTAAGTCGGGGGATAGACAGCAGGCATCCAACTACCGCCCCATATGTATTCTGCCAGCTATCTCAAAAATCTATGAAAAAGCGGTAGCAGAGCAGCTTATAGAACACTTGGGCTCATACTCACTCCTGAACCCAATGCAATTTGGATTCAGGAGTGGGTACTCAACAGAAACTGCCTGCTGCTTTCTAATCGAAGAAATCAAATCCAGACTGGACCATGGCGGGGTTGTGGGAGCAGTCTTCCTTGACCTCCGCAAGGCTTTTGACACTGTCAATCACAGCATTCTCTTAGGAAAATTATCAAATTATAATCTATCCAAACAAACAATAAACTGGATCAGGTCGTACCTAAGTGGCAGACAGCAATGTGTGAGAGTAAAAAACACCTTGTCTCCACTGGAAAACTACACCACGGGAGTTCCGCAGGGCTCCATTCTGGGGCCACTGTTATTCAGTTTGTACATTAATGACCTCCCCTCAGTCTCCGCTGCGAGCACCATCATGTATGCCGATGATACAGTAGTCTTCGTCCATGGGAAAAACGAAAATGAGGTCACAAAAGAACTGACCATCCAAATTCAGAGAGTGGCTGACTGGCTGTTTCAAAATTGTCTAACACTGAATACGGAGAAAACAGTCTCTATATATTTCACAAATCGAACTAAACACCTAAATTACCCAACAATTAAAATAAACGGAAATAATATCAAAAATGTTGAAAAATATACCTACTTGGGCGTCAGCCTTGACTCCACTTTAACTTTTAAAAGTCATTTTAAAAAACTTCAAAACAGTCTAAACTTTACTTTGGCCAACTTCAGACACATCAGAGGGTCCCTCACAGTCGAGGCCTCCCACATGTTTCTGAACGCTATGATTCTGCCACACTTCATGTACTGTATGTCCAGTTGGTCCCAGGGCTCCAAATCTGCTCTGGGTCCTCTTCAATCAATATACAAACGTGCACTAAAAATACATGACAGGAAACCCAAACAATACCATCACTGCCCAATCTTAACAAAATACAACATTCTTAACCTCGAAAATCAATTCTTTTATAATAATGTGTGTCTACTTTTTAAAGTTATAAACGGTCTTATTGCCCCACCCCTTAGGAAATATGTGACCCTGTGCTCTGAAAAAATGACCCGTGCCACTCGATCTACAGCACGAGGAGAGTGCAGCATCCCAACATGTAGGACCTCTTTCAGAAAGTCAGCCTTCTCCGTCACTGCAGCGACTCAGTGGAACTCACTCCCAACTCACATCATCACTTGCACTGATCTAAAACTATTCACACGCCTGACAAGAGCATGGCTCCTAGAGAGGCAGATCTGTTCCCATGTGTGATGAGTGTCTGCGTAGGTGTGTATGTGGGTGTGTGTATGTGTGTGTGTGTGTGTGTGTGTGCATGAGAGAGAGAGATAGAGTGCAGGTTGAGTGTAGGTTCGTATGAAAATAAAGAATGGGGGCTGGGTGGTTTTATTATATTCTATTATCTAATTTGTGATTAATTAAATTGTAAGGTATGTCTGATAATGTATGGTAATGTATCCATCTACTTTTTATTTTACTGTCTCACAACAACCTGCTCAGGGACTACAGGTGAAAATTAGCACTGCTGCTACAACCTGGTACAAAGCATCTCTCCTTTTGGCTAATGTTTACTGTACACTGTCCCTGTAAAAATAAAAACCATACCATACCATACCATACCATATACAGTGCCTTGCGAAAGTATTCGGCCCCCTTGAACCTTTGAACATTTAGCCACATTTCAGGCTTCAAACATAAAGATATAAAATTTTAATTTTTTGTCATGAATCAACAACAAGTGGGACACAATCGTGAAGTGGAACAAAATTTATTGGATAATGTAAACTTTTTTAACAAATAAAAAACTGAAAAGTGGGGCGTGCAATATTATTCGGCCCCTTTACTATCAGTGCAGCAAACTCACTCCAGAAGTTCAGTGAGGATCTTTGAATGATCCAATGTTGTCCTAAATGACTGATGATGATAAATAGAATGCTCATGTGTGTAATCAAGTCTCCGTATAAATGCACCTGCTCTTTGATAGTCTCAGGGTTCTGTTTAAAGCGCAGAGAGAACCATGAAGACAAAGGAACACACCAGGCAGGTCCGAGATACTGTTGTGGAGAAGTTTAAAGCCGGATTTGGATACAAAAAGATTTCCCAAGCTTTAAACATCTCAAGGAGCACTGTGCAAGCAATTATATTGAAATGGAAGGAGTATCAGACCACTGCAAATCTACCAAGACCCGGCCGTCCCTCCAAACTTTCATCTCAAACAAGAAGACTGATCAGAGATGCAGCCAAGAGGCCCATGATTACTCGGGGTGAACTGCAGATAACTACAGCTGAGGTGGGAGATTCTGTCCATAGGACAACCATCTGTCGTGCACTGCACAAATCTGGCCTTTATGGAAGAGTGGCAAGAAGAAAGCCATTTCTCAAAGATATCCATAAAAGGTCTTAGGTTTAAAGTTTGCCACAAGCCACCTGGGAGACACACCAAACATGTGGAAGAAGGTGCTCTGGTCAGATGAAACCAAAATCGAACTTTTTGGCCACAATGCAAAACGATATGTTTGGCGTAAAAGCAACACAGCTCATCACCCTGAACACACCATCCCCACTGTCAAACATGGTGGTGGCAGCATCATGGTTTGGGCCTGCTTTTCTTCAGCAGGGACAGGGAAGATGGCTAAAATTGATGGGAAGATGGATGGAGCCAAATACAGGACCATTCTTGAAGAAAACCTGTTGGAGTCTGCAAAAGACCTGAGACTGGGACGGAGATTTATCTTCCAACAGGACAATGATCCAAAACATAAAGCCAAATCTACAATGGAATGGTTCACAAATAGACGTATCCAGGTGTTAGAATGGCCAAGTCAAAGTCCAGACCTGAATCCAATCGAGAATCTGTGGAAAGAGCTGAAGACTGCTGTTCACAAACGCTCTCCATCCAACCTCACTGAGCTCGAGCTGTTTTGCAAGGAAGAATGGGCAAGAATTCCAGTCTCTCGATGTGCAAAACTGATAGAGACATACCCCAAGCGACTTGCAGCTGTAATTGCAGCAAAATGTGGCTCTACAAAGTATTAGCGCAAGGGGGCCGAATAATATTGCACGCCCCACTTTTAAGTTTTTTATTTGTTAAAAAAGTTTAAATTATCCAATAAATTTCGTTCCACTTCACGATTGTGTCCCACTTGTTGTTGATTCTTGACAAAAAAAATATTTTTATATCTTTATGTTTGAAGCCTGAAATGTGGCGAAATGTTGAAAGGTTCAAGGGGGCCGAATACTTTCGCAAGGCACTGTATATATTAAACATGTGTTTCTTCTGCCGCTTTAGGACAAAGGATGCATTTTAGCTTTTGTGCTAATTCCAGCATCTTGATGTTGAAGCTGTTTCTGACACATTCATATGTACTGCCCTCATTCAAAGAAATGAACTGATGAATACAAATATGTCGTCTGTTTGGGACCATGAAGGAAGATCAAAGGAGGAAAACTAGTCCAGACAATAATGCAAGTTCAGTTGATTTGTCCTTTCTAAATCCATATTGATTGTTAGGATGTTGTGTTTTTCAATAAATGACTCCATTCTATTTACAAAGAGCGTTTCCAGTATTTTGGAACATAGAGATAAGATAGAGTTGGGCTCTAGTTAGAGCAGTTTGTCTCCTGGTTTGTGAATGAGTCTGACTTCTGCAGTTGTCATTAGACATGGGAATGATCCAGTAGAGAACGTTAGCTTAAATATATGAGTTAAGGGCCGGGAAATGTCACTGATGACTTCTTTGGTCGTGCAGACGTCAAACTCATCGTCTCGATCTTGTGACCTTTTTGTTTTCATGCTTTGAACAATGTCTAGGACTTCTTTTTCAGTGTTGGACTCAGAACCTGTGAGAGTTGTTGTTGTTTTGAATGGTTGATGCAGCTCTGGCCCCACATGGATAAAGCAGTAGTTTAGTTCTTTCATGTGTGTTATTTCTGCTCCATACTTCCACAGTATTGAGGCAGAGTCTGTCTTCTGATGCTTTATTGAGGACAGTGTTCACTTCCTTCCACAGGCCTTTCCTCTACTTCCTTGTTTCCTCCAAGAGCCAACAGTCGTGTTGTTTATGACACGTCCCAATCATGTTGTTCATGTATGTTTATATTTGTGTTTGCTGCTTCAGATTCCTCACTTCTTCTTTTCTTTTTGAACGCTGGATAAAGTGTGTTTTCTTCTTGCAGCTTGTCTTAGTCCTTTTGTCGTCTGTGGCTGGATTTTCCTTCTGTGTTTGTGATAAAACACGTTCAGGGAAGAAGGGCAACGAGGGTGAGCATGAAGCCTATCCCCAAATCTTCTCCAGCAGAGAATCCACTGAAGCAGAGGAAGCAGCCTGATAAGTGCAGTAGAATCATTGTTTTCTGGATCTAAACATTCAACAACATCAGATATTGGTCGATGAGCAGAATGGATTTAGGAAGAACAGAGCATTGAGCACATCTATGTTCTGTCCTCTGTGGTGCGAGCCAGACTGCAGCAAAACTAAACTACTTTGTTTTGATGATTGAAGCCTTTGATTGGATAAACAGTTTCTGGAATAGAAGTGAATTAAATGTAGCATTACTGGATATTTGTATAAATGTATAAAATCCCTTCACAAGGCTCTGTTCGCCTGTGAGCAGTGAATGATCTGAGGCTGTTTGTCTTCTCTCCAACTTTATCTGCAATTTATGTGAATGATTTAGCTCCAGAAATGAAGAATGCAAACCTGCGTTTAACTATTGATGGTTTTAATCTCAGTATTTTATTGTTCGCTGCAGATATTGTGTTAATTTCAGGTTAATTACTGTAAAATGATGTCACTTATTATGTAACATGTATGTTGCTATGGATACACACGTGTCACCAGTGACATTACTATGAGTAAGACCAAGTACCAGAAAAGGAAGAGTCCAGACTGAAACTGTGAGGATGTGTGAGTGGGTCAAATGTTTAGAAATGTGTTTATGAAAGTATAAAGGTATAAAGTGTCACATGTGTTTTAAATAGTCTACACAAATACATATACTGTACATACACAATACAGTTAAATAGCATGTATAAAAGTATATCATATATAAAGATATATGTTATACTTTCTGCAGCAATAACTACATTTGAACACTAGATGATTCTGGGGAAACCGCTGGATTTCCTTTTCTTAGTTGTTGCTAAAACACAAGAAATCCACTTCTTCATCACGTTCCATTCACCTGTGATGTTTGTGTTTGCTGAACCTTCAATGCTCTTGGCTTCACTGTTGTCATTGTCTCCCAAAGAGCTGTGCTGCTTCTGTGGTATTTTGGATGGTACTTCATTTAATTCTTGTGTTGCACAGATTTCAGTCGGGTCAGGGAAACAATCTGGGTCTTCATAAAGAGACTTCTGGTTTGTGCAGACCTCCAGATCAAAAAGATCTTTCATATAATTCATGGTAGATTCTTGTCTCACATCTGGACTTGTACTTGAAGAAGATGGACTCTCGGGGCAAGGGTCAACTACCTCAGCCTGTGTTTGTGTTGATACTTCCACTGCCGTCTCAGATTCCTCCACATGTTGTTGGAATTTGATTACATTTAGCTGCTGGGCCTGCTCTCAGGGCAGCCTGCTGAACTTTCACTGGAAATAAATGTTCTGCTTTCCCCCCTGTTTTTTCATGTTATTTTTGCTACAAACACTGCATTTCTGTGTTTCTGATTTAAATCTTCAGGTTTTCCATTTTTTTTCCTTATGAGGGCCTTTCTTTCTCTTGATTTTGTTTTTATCTTTGTTTATCTCTCTGTTCCTGGACCATGTGTCCCTACTCTGTGTCCTTTTTACCCTCACTCCATCCACTTTATCTGGAGAGGCTTCCAGATGAATTGAATCTGCTGACAATATCTCATGCATGATAAGAATGTGGTCCACACATTGTACATTCCACTCTGTCTTCACGTCTTGTCTTCCTCGACTAACACCTGGAAACACAACAATAACACAACTATTAATAAAACTCATTAAAGAAACGTGGAGATTTCATAACACTTTGAAGCAACTATGGTTAAAGTTCTAGCTCTTCATTCTAACATATGCAGAAGCCAGTACTTTTCCACAGCACGTTTTGTCCATCTGAAGGCCAAGCTACTGCATCGCGGCGAAAGCTGATTGGACGGTGTTCATTCTAATGCTGTATAATACACTTGCTGTCTGTCGAGCTTGTGTTCCTGCTGGCTATAGCAAACAATAAAACATGTCTTCTGTCTGAATTAAAGACACGATCCAAGACGATCCAAGAAGAAATGTTCAAAGTAAATAACTGTATAAAGTCATTTATAAGCACAGGCTTTTCAGGACTCCAGTTATCCATTACTAGGTTTTTCCAGACACAAAAGAAACCTATATTTTGTTTGTTCCATAAAAAGTCTAAGTCATACTTCCCTTTTGCACTATTTTAAAGACACAGTGTGTATCACCGTGTATTTATAAAGCAATCAACATAAATGTTACCTTGACATGTGTTAAAATGCTACCTGGCGCCCGTGTTTACACAGTGAAGAAGATGACAAAGTCTGGGATCGCGTCTTTCATTCAGACAGAAGACATGTTTTATTGTCGATGGTAGAGACAGCACGAACAAAGCACAACAGAATGCAAGTGTATTATACAGCATGGAGGAATGCAGTCCTCCAATCAGCAGCTTCCACGGTGCCATGTAGCTAGGCCTTCAGAAGTCAAAACAAGGGAAAAGTACTGGCTTCTACACATTGATAGAATGATGAATTTAACTTTAACAAAAGTTGCTTAAAAGTGTTATGAAATCTCACAACAGTCAACAGAACCACGTGGACGACTTTGCTTGAAGTTTACAAGAGAAGTGCACAAGACGTTATCGTATTAAAAAATGACGTGTTCAAAATCCCTTATAAAGATGACCACAATTCAGAAAGTTAAATTCAAAAAGGTTTATTTCCCTAATACAAAAAGAATCTAAAACAGCTGTTCGGACCAAAAGTAACTATCCCTTATTCTCTATATAAAATATAAAAGTATAACTTTGAGTGGGCGCTCCACACCAAAGTCACACTACTGTCCCTGATCCGGTAAAAAACTAACTAAACACATTCAAGCTATTCATTAAGTAATGTGCAGGAAGAAGGGGGCGTGTCGTATCAGGCAGGTCTTGGGTCCAGGGTCCGGCCTCTTCCATCATGTCCCCTCTGTCTCGCCGGACCTTAAACAGAATCATTCACACACACTACCCCTCCCCAATCTATAGATTTATTACTTCCTTGAGATAAGGCAGAAGGCTCTCAAGGCTGCTCCTCCAGATTCTGGGCTCCATCTCCTTCTATAAACAACTGAAAGGATTAGCAGAATCCAGGAATGCCGATCCCCCTTGGCCTGAGATTAACTATCATTAACTTACCCATGCACTTTGGACAAAAATGGGACCAGGGGAGAAGAGCAATACAAGGTCTTTTTTTTGCTTGGAAAAAGACAGAGTTCAATTCCGGGTCAATCAAATTCACATCGGCTTTTAGTCTATATTTAATACAACAACGTACATATATATTCTAGAGAAATGTTTTTACATGCACAGACATTCAGGAGAACCGGACTGTGATCTATCTCCACAGATGACTCGTGACCTGATGGGGATGGAGCCAAATGGGGGATGGAGCCAAATGCCTGCTGCATGAGTCACGTCGTGGCCAGACAGCTCTGTCTTCCTTGTTCTGAATGTGAAAAGGAAAAAGCTTTTTTTCTTCACCTTTTTAATAAATCACACAAAAAAGACTTTCTCCTGGATCCATTTTGTTAGTATTAGATAGCAATATGGCCTACGTGCAGGACTCTACAAGGACTCTGATTATTTTGACTATGATGTGACTGTCTCTGTGTGACACTTACGTCTTTCCATGTGTGACGTGACAATGACTATATAAACTGTGTACTGCCTTTATTCTGTCTGAGAGAAAGAAACTATTGAAACAACTGGAACTTGAGAGAAACTTAAATCAACTTCCAGAGTTTGGCGCACCACAATCCGTCTCTGTCTGCTTCATCCCTGACAGATTTGGTGGAGAATGCGCGGCTCAGTGTGCGCCATTCTCTGGTTGTTTTGAGGGAGTTTCCTTTGTTTTCTTTTCCTCGGCATGAGAGAGCGGCATGCTGTATCTGGGAGCGGGGATTCCAGCAGGCTGTGTAAGTGTAAGTGTATGTAATATTAAACAAAAATGTCTTCACATTTGGACTGTGGGTGTGACCGTTCCATTGATGACTTAAACAGTCAACCGACTAAAGGTAAAATACTTCTGAAAATAAAGGTTTATTCATGAATGATGAATTGTAATGGTAAAACAGTCTATGGGTAAAACAGACCGCGGGATTTTGGCCTAATGTCGTATGCTAATGTGCAACTTCATTTATAGATTCATTTCTGACTTACTGTAAAATTTCAAAGTTTGAAACTATAGAAATGCTTGATAAAAATAATAAATATTATCACCGTTTTATGTCCTAGTCCACTTACCGTAGTGAATATCGCTGTGCATGCTGGGTATTGTATGCTGAGCAGGAGTGTAAGGCGCGGGAGTGAATAAAGCAGACATTATTGAAACTCTCACTCGGGCTGTTCATTTTATTACCAAGAACATTACATGGTGTCAGAGACTCAACGTACCGTACGCTTCTAAAAAGAGCAAGAGATGGCTTCGTCGGTAGTGCCAACACCGCAGATGGATTGGGACTCTGCGAACTTTCCCGACGCACGGCGGAGATTCGTGCAACATGTGCAGCTAATGTTTTCAGGACCGCTTAAAGGCCAAGACGAAACGACACTGTGCAGCTATCTGCTTTTGTGGGTAGGGGAACGAGGCAGGGATATATATAATACCTGGACACTAACTGCAGACGAAGCAAAAGTGTTAGCTACGTATTATACGCGTTTTGAACAATATCTCATGCCAAAGACCAACGCCATATTTGCAAGATACAAGTTTAATGAGAAGCTGCAAGGCAAAGGGGAGACATTTGAGCATTTTGTCACTGAGCTAAAACTACTAGTCAAGCAATGCAGCTATGCTAATAGTGAAGAGATGGTACGTGACAGGATCGTGTTTGCCACAAACTCGCCCCAAGTGAGAGAGAAACTGTTAAGTCAAGGCTCAAATCTTACACTTGATAAGGCCATTGACATTGCACGTTCATACGAAATAGCTCAAGATCAGCTAAAGACCATGGTGACACCACGTCCAAGTTCCCAAGCACCAATGGCTGCACACGCCATTTTTTCTAAGCGGAGGCACACGCAGCAAAAAGGCGCGAAGGTTGGGAGCAGCTACAACCCCAAGAAAACATGTGGGAGATGTGCGCTACAACACAGCGATAAAGAAGTGTGTCCAGCTAAAGGGCGTAGGTGCCAAAAGATGAACCACTATGCAAAGGTATGCCAAGCAGGGCAATACAGCAAACATAATCCAGTGCACACTGTTGATCCAGATAGTTCTAGTGGCACGGACGAGCTCTTCATTGATTCAATAACCAAAACGAACGAAGGAGAAACAAACGAACAGGCGTATGCAGATGTCCAAGTAGGAGCACAACCACACAGCATACGTTTCAAGCTGGACACTGGAGCTACCGCTAACGTCATCCCTGTTCGGCTCTTTAACAGACTTTTCAAACATGTCAAACTAAGCCCAGCTACGCGCTCTCTGTCTGGGTATGGAGGAGAAAAACTAAACATTAAAAGGTACATGCAAGCTTCAATGCAGTAGGAAAGGCAGACACCACGCATTTGTATTTGACATTGTACAAACGGCAGCGCCACCAATATTAGGACTGAGAGCATGCCTTGACCTTAATCTAGTCAAGCTGGTCATGTCAGTGGAGTCCACAAGCATCACGGAGGAGTTCGCGGATGTCTTTAAAGGGATCGGGAAATTCCCTGGTGAATGCAGCCTACATGTAGATCCAGCAGCAGTACCAGTTGTAAAAGACCAGTTGTTATGCTAAAAGACCGTTTGAAAGTGGAGCTGGATGACATGGAAAAGAACGGAATCATTGCCAAGTTAAATGAGCCCACTGAATGGGTGAATGGACTTGTGGTTGCAGAGAAACCACGCACAGGGAAGCTCAGAGTTTGTCTTGACCCTCGTGATCTAAATAAAGCAATCAAAAGACCACACTATCCGCTTCCCACATTGGATGATGTCACTCCAAAGCTGGCGGGAGCACAATATTTCAGCGTGCTGGACGCACGTTCAGGATATTGGAACATTCAACTAACACAAGAGTCTTCGCTGCTCACTACATTTAACACCACATTCGGCAGATACCGCTTCCTCCTTTTGCCTTTTGGAATAATATCTGCACAAGACATTTTCCAGAAGAAAATAGATGAAACTTACGGTGGGTTGAATGGTGTTGTGGCTATTGTTGATGATATCTTGGTGTTCGTCAGGACCAGACAGGAGCACGATGCCAATCTCAGAGCTGTACTGGAGCGTACACGTGAACGAGGTGTGCGACTCAATCCGGAAAAAAGTGTCATTGGTGCAACTGAGGTGAGCTACTTCGGGCACAAACTCACTCGCGAAGGTATCCACCCCGATCCAAAGAAAGTGCAGGCCATAAAAGATATGCCGCCGCCAGAAAACAAAAGTGAGCTCGAAACTGTCTTAGGTATGGCAAACTATTTATCCAGATTTTCACCAGGCCTGTCTGAAGTCAATGCTCCACTGCGCCAGCTGCTCAAACAGGACAGAGTTTGTTTGGGATCATAACCAAAACAGGGCATTTCAGCAGATGAAGGATCTCATCACCAGAGAACCAGGTCCTGTACTGTGTTATTACGACACCACCAAGGAAGTGCGTCTACAGGTGGATGCATCAAAGCACGGTTTGGGAGCAGTGTTATTACAGGAAGGTCACCCAGTAGCATATGCTTCCAAGTCGCTCACACCAACCGAGGTAAATTACGTGCAAATTGAAAAGGAACTTTTTGCAGTGTTATTTGGGTGTAAACGATTCCACACATATATCTATGGCAGAAAAGTTGTAGTGGAGTCTGACCACAAACCCCTCGAGTCCATACTAAAGAAGCCCATATCATGTGCGCCTGCTCGTCTTCAACGCATGCTCTTACAGCTACAAAGGTATGATTTTGAGATTTTGCACCGCCCTGGTAAAGATATCCCAGTGGCAGACACACTGTCCCGTAAGCCACTACTTGACTATGACATCACACTCAGTGAGGGCATGGACGAACAGGTCCACTCAGTGATTAAAAACGTACCAGTCAGTGACAAAAAGCTCTCAGACATACGAGCTGCAACGCAAAATGACATGCAACTGACTGTTCTCTAACAAGTAGTACAGTTAGGTTGGCCTGAAGACCGACACAAATGTCCAGCAAAGCTACTTGATTTTGGAACTACAGAGATGAGATATCATACTATGATGGGATTTTGTTTAAGAGTGACAAAATCATTGTTCCTTCTGCTCTGAGAAACAGCATGTTGGACAAGATTCATACTGCACATATGGGAATTGAGAGGAGCAAACAGAGAGCCAGGGACGCCCTCTTCTGGCCAGACATGGGTAAGGACATCACAGCAAAAGTAGAAAAATGTCCCATTTGTCAGGAGAGGCGTGCATCAAACCCCAAAGAGCCTCTGATCTCTCACCAAATTCCTGAAAGACCGTGGCAAACTGTAGCTTCAGATCTTTTCTCATGGAAAGGGGAAGACTACATGGTAGTAGTTGACTACTACAGCCGATACTTTGAACTTGAAAGACTAAAATCTACCACGTCAAGCGCAGTCATTACGAAATTAAAGGCAGTGTTTGCTCAGCATGGAATTGCAGAAAATCTCATTTCTGACAATGGCCCTCAGTACAGCTCACAGGAGTTCAAAACATTTGCTGTTACATCGAGCCCCCATTATGCACAGAGTAACGGGATTGCTGAGAGAACTGTGAAAACTGCGAAATCCATATTAGACAAAGCACATGCCCAAAAGGTGGACCCATATCTGTCTCTTTTGGAGCACCGCGACACGCCTGTCGACGGGTTCAAATCCCCTGCGCAACTACTTATGAGTCGTCGTTTACGCTCTGTACTCCCAGTGACAAAACAACACCTGCAACCTCAAGTTACTGGTGGGAGAGCAGTAAAAGCAACACGGTTGAAGAGGCAAGCTTCAAAAAAGCTGTACTATGACCACGGCGCTAGACAACTACCTACGCTGATTCAAGGAGATCCTGTCCGGTACCAACAGGACACAGGGCTCTGGAAACCTGCAGTCATTCTCAAACCTGCAGAGACTGATCGCTCTTATATCATTCGCACCGAGGAAGGCCAAACGCTGCGTCGCAACCGACGGCACCTGATGAACTCAAAAGCTCAACCACCAGCACCGGAACCATCCAATCAACATGAACAGCCTGAGGTAGATCCAGCTGAAAAAACACTTGAGACTAATGCAAACATACCAACTACAAGGTCAGGCCGGAGTGTTAAACCAAGACGCATTCTGGACTTGTAAATGTACAAGGGTGTAGGCGGATCGCTGCCCTTTATGACCCAGTCATAAAAACAAAACAAAAAGTGAAAATGTTATGTGCATTTGTTTGTTGTTGCATATCTAATGCATGTTTTGCAGGATTGGATCCTCATTTTGCTTGGTGTTCTGCATATGTTTGAGCATTCTTGACAGCATAAGTTTTGTTTTTGTTGTTATGTATTTATACATAAATATTGTTTTTTTTTGCATTAAAAAAAGGGAGATGTCATATTATCACCGTTTTATGTCCTAGTCCACTTACCGTAGTGAGTATCGCTGTGCATGCTGGGTATTGTATGCTGAGCAGGAGTGTAAGGCGCGGGAGTGAATAAAGCAGACATTATTGAAACTCTCACTCGGGCTGTTCATTTTAGTACCAAGAACATTACAAAAACAACATATAAAACATGTCTTACAAGGGCCAATAATAATAATAACATTGCATAATTCATTTACAATAAGGAAGAAGAACAAATGATACATTAATGTATGTGTGAGATATGGTATAACTACTTTAATGTGACATCGCCATTAACATATGTCCATGTTTTTAGGAAAAAATGAACACATTCCTCATGGCACCTCCTGGTCTCCTCTTGGTTTCTCCTGGTCTCCTCATGGCTCCTCCTAGTCTCCTCTTGCTTCCTCCTGGTCTGCTCTTGGCTCCTCCTGGTCTCCTCCTGGTCTCCTCTTGGCTCCTCCTGGTCTCATCAGGAGCATGTTGGAATCCTCACACACAGGATTCTAATGCCTCAGCTCCACATGTATGAAGGAGTATGGCGCCCCCTGCTGCTGTGCTGTTGTAGAGACTATGGTCACACATCTGTAACACTGACACAGATGTGCACAGGTGCTGGAGGTGTCTCATGCTGGTCTCTTTGTGCTGGTGCTTTAGATGGTGATGTAGTGTGTCCAACAGAAGGAGCCTCACCTGTGGAGCCACTGACAGAGGGCCTTCTCCAGGCCAGCGCTGTTGTAGCGGTTGGAGAGACCTCAGAAGGCTCCTGCCGCAGGAATCCCTGTGGGCCCTGAGAAAGACCACACTGACGCGGCCAAAAGAGCAAACTCCTTCATATTCGCTGCAACTAAATAAACATGTATTTATAAATGTCCAACAGCAAAAGGAACATGTCCCTGGATCAAAGTCTTTACAGCGACAGTGGAGGAACATGACCCTGAATGTGACGATACAGAAGGAACAGTGAGTATATGAACTGTGTGTAGTGTTGTTGTGTGTCGTGTTTGGCAGATGTGTAGAGTCTGCCTCAGTCGTGTTTTACAGTCATCATCTTTTCATCCATTCCTCCACAGTTCAATGTTGTACTTAACATTTTTATTAAATGCATTATTAATCATTATCACAGACACACAAATAGATTTCTGGCTTAAAGCTGCACAGGAGGATTTTCACAATTTTTAGGAAAGAACCGACCTCTCCACTGCACCAACAGCCTTAATAATGAGATTCTTCATGAGAAACTCCTCGTCTTTGACTCAGAGGTTCAAAATGAAAGATTAACGGCTTATTAACCGAGCGCGAGGTCTTTATGGAGAAATATCAGACCGCGGCCTTAATGTACAGACCGAGCCGTGGCGAGGTCTGTGCAAAAAGGCCAAGGTCTGATATTTCTCTGTACAGACCGAGCAAGCGAGGTTAATAAATGTTTTATTATATGACTCTCGTCTGTGTCTTTACCAATTTGTGAAGTATGTTCATGTCCGACTTGGTTTTGTGTGATACGCGCTGCGGACAGATTGTCATGGTAACGGTCCGAGGAAAGATATCAAAAGAGCGCACGTACGGTCCAAGTCATATAATAATTAGGAATATTGAAACATTTCTTAGGAATGGATTTTGAACAAACTAATGGACAAGTCAAGATGTCACAAGAGAGATATGTGAAAAAGATTTTAGAAAGGTTTGAAATGCAAAATGAGAGAAACTCCTTTTGAACCTAAACTTGATTATACAGACAATGTTAAAATGTTAAAACAGCCCCGACAACACAGAGAGGCAGTGGGAAGTATAATTTACTGATCCACTTGCACCAGACCTGACATCACTTATGTTGTCAGTAAACTTTCTCAACACTTTAGTGAACCAACTGTGGAACACTGGAATACAGTGAAACATGTGTTCAGGGATCTCAAAGGTACTACTGAACAAAGACTATACTTCAAAAAGAATACCACAGAAAAACTTGGTCTAAAAGTTTACTGTGAGGCAAGTTGGGCTCAAACGAGACAGACAGACGTAGCACATCAGGATATTGTGCCAGTCTATGTGAAAGAGAGTTCACTCATTTCATGGAAAACACAAAAACAACCGACAGTAGCCCTTTCTACATGTCGAGCATATCTCTTTAGCTTCAGCTGTACAGGAGTGTCTTTACAGCCACTTCAAGATTTAGACAGTTACAAATATGTTAAAACAAAAGTGTACTGTTACGCCTTTCCTGTTATAAGCCCCAAGACTGATGTCGAGGGGCGCAGGGGAGATTTGCAGCTCCAGGGCCGAAGGGGTGCTCTCCTCCGGGGCGTAATTCCCTTCTTGTTTGACCCTCGCTGTTAAGTGTGGTGCGGATATAGGGACACGGACTGTTGCTCAAGAGTTGGCTTTATTATCTCTCCCAAAAACAACTACGCTCCCTGTCTTGCTCCGGTCGCACTCTCGCTCTTTCCTAGCTTTCACTCTGTCTCTGTCTACCGGCGCGCTCCCACACACACACACACACGCACACACTACTCTGATCTCACAACACTACCCCCACCCTGGATGGCAATGACCAATTCCAATCCAGTAACATAATAGAAAACGGCTACACATTTCCCCTAATAGCAGGCCTGAGAATAACTAAGAGGTAGCAGTGTCCATTATAACTAAACAGGTAGGCTTCAATACAAGAAATGCTGTCTACTCAGTGACATATTAGCTTAAGGCAACATGTGAACATCAGTGATTAATAAAAAAAGGTAAACAATACACTTCTTAATTATTGTGGCGACCGGGAGCAACATAAAACTGACTGATAATTACAAATAGAAAGTTACTTATACAGATTAAGCATGACTAAAGTGCACAGGTATAGAAATATACAGACTATTGAGCATTCTT
Organism: Knipowitschia caucasica; assembly: GCA_964034765.1. Lineage (NCBI taxonomy): Eukaryota > Metazoa > Chordata > Actinopteri > Gobiiformes > Gobiidae > Knipowitschia > Knipowitschia caucasica. The sequence goes on from OZ035825.1 coordinate 4,862,434, forward strand.
TTTTTCTTTCAAACTGCAAAAAATAGAAAAAGGTGCATTTAACACTAGGAGCGCCCCTAGCGGTCAACTGACCGTCACTCACTTTAATATGCTAATTAGTGTATTCAAAACAAAACGCCAGAAGTTGAAATTTTATGACTTTTACTGGGTACTTGTTGTTTATATTTTGGTGTGTTTTGTTTTAGGAAAAAGTAAAGAAAACAAGATTTACACGCATTTTAACTTTTCTAAACCACAGCCCTTTCTGCTGCCCCATAGGGATACATGGCGCAGGGGCGCCTGTTGTCATAGTAACCTTTCCCGGGGGTTTTTCGCGCCTTATAAAAATGTATCAATATGTTGTCATTAGACTCTACAGGGACTTGGTTTTTTTTTTATTATTTGGGAGAGATAAAGAGTTTTGAATTGAGAGGAGTACAAAATATGAGAGCTGCAAGTACACGGTATGAAGCCCTGACAGTGCTTCAAGACATTGAATGAGAACAGTCTGACGGAGGTGAGATGTCACATTTTGAGGTGGAAAGTGACAGCGGGGAGAACACCTATAATATTCTAAATCTGAACGTAAACCCGTAGTGCATTCACGGCACGGACAGCAGTGTTGTAACAAGTCCAGAAGCAATAACTCACATGACCCGCGTAATGTCATACGCAGGTATCTGTGTGCGCGCTGTCACTCCATTCTGCCTTTTTATTCATCATCAATTACATTCTTATATTTATACATAGAAGAAGGCAATAAAGCAGAATACAATATCGCAATAAAATAGAACAATTAGATGAACTATCAAGGCAGAGTGCAGATGGAGCGCTGTGAGGCCTCTCGTCACCCGCGGACACCTGCAGGAGGAGAGCGACTGTGGCTGAAGCGGCCCTCATCATATCAATAAGGATCTCATTCTTATTTCATCCAGATAACACTGTGTGTTATTCTGCACAGTGCGCACTGCAAGGCAATGATTATAATTTTGTTCTGATCATAAAGAGCACTGCTTGTCACAATACAAATATATACAATTACGCTGACGGACACTCAGATCTATGTCTCACTGACTGCAGGAGAACATGGACCACTGGATTTGCTCCTTCACTGTATCCAACAGATCAGTGACTGGATGCAAAATAATTTCCTCCAGCTAAATGCAGACAAAACCGAAATCATTGTCTTTGGTCCCAGAAACAAAGATGAGGGGCGTCATTTGTCAACTTCAGTCTCTCTCCCTACTTCCTTTCAGACAAGGTCAGAAATTTGGGGGTAATACTGGACTCAGACCTAAATTTCAATAGCCACATAAAATCAATAACATCAACAGCTTTTTACCATCTGAAGAACATTGCCAAAGTTAGAAAATATAGTGTCCAGGGCAGACTTGGAGATTCTTGTCCATGAGTGCATTTGTCTCCAGCAGGCTAGACTACTGCAGCATGGCCTGCTTACAGGTCTGTCCAAACAGACCTGTAAGCAGCTGCAGTAACATCAAAAAAATGCAGCAGCTAGAGTCCTGACAGGAACCAGGAAGTATGATACCCATATTAGTCCGGTCCTCAGGTCTCTGCACTGGCTTCCTGTGGCTCAAAGAAATAGATTTTAAAACGGCTCTGCTTGTGTACAAGTCTCTCCATGGCCTTGCACCAGAATACATTAGTGACATGTTGGTGTCATATGAACCGGCCCGGACTCTGAGGAGCACAGGGACTGGCCTCCTGCTGGTGCCCAGAGTGAGAACCAAACATGGGGAGGGCTGCGTTTCAGATCCATGCAGCTAAGATCTGGAACAATCTCCCTGAAAATGTGAGGGAGGCGTCTACTCTGTCAATGTTCAAATCCAGGTTAAAGACTGTTCTGTTTGCCCTGTGCATATAACTGAAGGATTTTATCTCCATTTTTAATGCACTGCTGTCATTTATTTATTTTTTTTAAATTTCTTGTGTAATTTTGAAGTTTTAATGGTTTTAATTCTTTTGTGTGATTTTAATGTTTTAATTGTGTTTTAATCTTTTGTGTGATTTTAATGTTTTAATTGTGATTCTGGTGTTTGTTTTATGTGATGATTTGTGATGTGGACTGTGAAGCGCTTTGTGTTGCCCTGTGTATGAAAGGCGCTCTACAAATAAACTTTGATTGATTGATTGATATTAATAAATGCACGTATTTATCAATTGAGGGCTAGACTGCAAATGTAGGTCAACCACGCCCACGCTGCGAACTAGTGAGTGTTGACGGGTGCGATCATGATGTTGTCACCCTGCGTGCCTTTACCGTGACTCGGAACCGTGGACAATAAACGTTGTAAACGGACTATTTTGTATTGTTCTGGTCATTTAAGAGGTGCAACACGAATCTTGGTGTTTCTGCTCGGTTGGAGATCGCATGGGAACGACGCTGTTGTGGAAAAGAGCAGAGTTGGGAGTTTACGCTACAAGACCCCAGCTGCAGGCCAGAGCGCATCAGCGCACTCACTGAGACTGAAGCTGTTTACCTGTACGCTACGGTAAAAAACATTTACAAATTATGTCTACTACAAGTCGGAAGATGTCGGAGAGTTGGGAGAATGCAATGGGACGGATTGAGGAAAATCTAATGACTTTGTCTGCTGCGGATTATATGATCTTTGTTCAATCTTGGGAGCATCTGTGAGTGAAGAGGACAAGACCTTACCTCGTGCAATGAGGGACTATCATACAGAATCTGGAAGGAGAAGATGTTGTCTCGCTCGAGGATGAAGGATTATCGTTGTTGCTCATAGTTACTGACCGCATTGATGAATTTAAAGAGTGTACCCTCAGCTTACTCCTGCTGCGCCAGCTCTCCCTCTGCTGGATACAGCAGGTACTGCATCACATACCCAAAGTGCACTGCTGCACCCACTAATTCAGGTGCCGTTACCAATGTGACTATGACTCCATTTAATGCCAACCACCCACCATTGTGTGCACCAATTGTACAGACAAAGAATTCCAGTTTGGAGAGTCAAACGCACTAAATAATGGAGTCGGACAGAAACTGGTCTCCAGGGGAGACACCAATTCGTTTGTGTCAGGTGAACCACATCAAAAAGACAAACGGATTTAATTCCCAAAAAGGATACTTACGAGGCTGGTTTTGGATGTAAAGATCTCCGAGAGTCAAATCCAAAAAGCACAATGGAATGAAAAAACCAATTAGCGACCAAGTCAAGAGCAGTATAATTTCTGCAATTGGGGGAGGACTCTTACAATTAAACAGGGAGAGCACAAGCCCAACATCAACAAATAACAAGCCCAGTGAACCCCCCAAACGTGAGAATTGACTGGAAAAAGTGGATCAAGGCAATTAACGCAATATGTGAAGCTATACAACAACTGTCTACACAGCTCTCCAGCTCCAGCAAGCCCAAAGACCCCCACCACCACACAGATTCTAACCACCGGCCGGGCAGGAACTTCAGGAACGCCAGAGGACCCCCGGAATGGTGTCATCATTGCAAGATCACCATCCTAAAGGCAATGTAACCACAGTAATAAATGTGGCAGTTCTGACCACTGGGCTATTGGCTGTCGCTAAAGTCACTCATGTTTCAGCCTCGTCTAATAAAATTGACACTTTGGTACATCTTGGTAAGGACTGATGCCCAGTTCAACCCAGACAGCCCCTCTCAGATTCAGATTCATTTTAAGCCATGTTCGAGTATAAAAACTACATTGGAATACATTTGCAAAAAAGGTACTCTGTGTGCCGACAGACCAAATAGCACGATACAATGTAATATAAAATTACACATACACTGAAAAATAAAAGATAAAAAAAACAGCTGTTCACTGTGGCACGATCAACAAAAACGATACAAGGGGTAAAAGCAGGTATTAAAGTTCTTGTTTAGCGAGATGTTTGCAATCTCAGCGACCGATATCTTCTGCCAGAGCGAAGAAGTGGAACATGGCTTTCCTGGGGTGGCCAGAAGGAGTCCATTGATGATTTTAAGAGCTCTGTTTTAAAAGTCTGAGATTCATAAAGAACCTACAGAAACAGGAAGCTTACAGCCACAGTCCTCTTTGCCGAGCGAAGAACCTTGTTTAACGCTCTTTTCTTAATTGTGGATGTTACCGAACCACACAGTCACAGATCCAACAAGGTAAACTCTCAATGGGTGCATCGATAAAAGTTAAGCAGAATCTTTAGAGTTGTGGTAAATTCTCTAAGTTTCCGCAAAAAGAAGAGCCGCTGACGAGCTTAAATCACGGTGAACAAGGAGCTCTTGCAGCGACGCCCTGGGCACGGCGCCATCTTGGTAGTTTTCACTAGTACGCAAAGACAACCGCTAGCAGAGGGACGATATCCTGGTCAGAGGCGTCATTAAAATGAAGTGGATACGACTGTTAAGTGGGGGCAGTTGGCTCACAGGAGTCTATTATTGTTTAGAGTGGACTGGAAATAATATTATATTGGACTCTTACAATGTGTGGCTGTACAACACTAGGCTGGCTGCAATAGTGTTGAAAGTGTGTGCCCGTTAGGAACCCAAGGAGGAAGAGGGCAGCACGGCATCAAACACGCTCAGGGTACATGGGAGGGGGCACAAGGGGAGCTATGGGATCCACCGTGGACCTGAGCCATCTCTCTCCAGAACAGCGCAAAAGTCAAGCAGATGCTGAGAGAGGAGGAGGCACACGTGTTTGCCAAGGACGATTGGGACATGGATGTATTAAAGAATTCAAATGAACATTCAGTTAAAACACAACGTCCCAGTCCAAAGGTCTTATAACTCTATCGCACCGTTCCAGCTCTACCAGAAAGTAAAGGTCTCACATTCAAGATCTGCTGAGTAGAGGATGGCTTCAAAAGTCATGTCACACTATTCGTCCCCCACCCCTAACCTTAACCCCCATGGAGATCCAGGCCTTCCCCAAACCTAACCTTAACCCCCATGGAGATCCAGGCCGCCCCCACACCAGCACATAGCCCCCCTGGAGAACCAGGGCTTCCCCACACCTAACCTTAACCCCCATGGAGATCCAGGACGCCCCCACACCAGCACATAGCCCCCCTGGAGGTCCTGGGCTTCTCCACGCCTAACCCTAGCCCACCTGGAGAACCAGGCCCTCCCCCACACCTGCACATAGCCCCCCTGGAGAACCAGGGCTTCCCCACACCTAACCTTAACCCCCATGGAGATCCAGGCCGCCCCCACACCAGCCAAATAGCCCCCCTGGAGAACCAGGCCCTCCCCCACACCTGCACATAGCCCCCCTGGAGAACCAGGGCTTCCCCACACCTAACCTTAACCCCCATGGAGATCCAGGCCGCCCCCACACCAGCACATAGCCCCCCTGGAGAACCGGGCCCGCCCCCACACCAGTACATAGCCCCCCTGGAGAACCAGGGCTTCCCCACGCCTAACCTTAACCCCCATGGAGATCCAGGCCGCCCCCACGCCAGCACATAGCCCCCCTGGAGAACCAGGGCTTCCCCACACCTAACCTTAACCCCCATGGGGATCCAGGCCTTCCCCACACCTAACCCTAACCCCCATGGAAGTCCAGGCCGCCCCCACGCCTGCACAGAGCCCCCCTGGAAATCCAGGCCGCCCCCCACGCCTGCACATAGCCCCCCTGGGGGTCCAGGCCTTCCCCACACCTAACCTTAACCCCCATGGAGATCCAGGCCGCCCCCACGCCTGCACATAGCCCCCCTGGAGGTCCAGGCCTTCCCCACACCTAACCTTAACCCCCATGGAGATCCAGGCCGCCCCCCACGCCTGCACATAGCCCCCCTGGAGGTCCAGGCCTTCCCCACACCTAACCTTAACCCCCATGGGGATCCAGGCCCTCCCCACACCTAACCTTAACCCCCATGGAGATCCAGGCCGCCCCCCACGCCTGCACATAGCCCCCCTGGAGGTCCAGGCCTTCCCCACACCTAACCTTAACCCCCATGGGGATCCAGGCCCTCCCCACACCTAACCTTAACCCCCATGGAGATCCAGGCCGCCCCCCACGCCTGCACATAGCCCCCCTGGGGGTCCAGGCCTTCCTCCCCACACCTAACCTTAACCCCCATGGAGATCCAGGCCGCCCCCACGCCTGCACATAGCCCCCCTGGAGGTCCAGGCCTTCCCCACACCTAACCTTAACCCCCATGGAGATCCAGGCCGCCCCCCACGCCTGCACATAGCCCCCCTGGAGGTCCAGGCCTTCCCCACACCTAACCTTAACCCCCATGGGGATCCAGGCCCTCCCCACACCTAACCTTAACCCCCATGGAGATCCAGGCCCTCCCCACACCTAACCTTAACCCCCATGGAGATCCAGGCCTTCCCCACACCTAACCTTAACCCCCATGGGGATCCAGGCCTTCCCCACACCTAACCTTAACCCCCATGGGGATCCAGGCGTTCCCCACACCTAACCTTAACCCCCATGGAGATCCAGGCCGCCCCCACGCCTGCACATAGCCCCCCTGGAGGTCCAGGGCTTCCCCACACCTAACCTTAACCCCCATGGAGATCCAGGCCGCCCCCACGCCTGCACATAGCCCCCCTGGAGGTCCAGGCCTTCCCCACACCTAACCTTAACCCCCATGGGGATCCAGGCCCTCCCCACACCTAACCTTAACCCCTACGGAGATCCAGGCCCTCCCCACACCTAACCTTAACCCCCATGGAGATCCAGGCCTTCCCCACACCTAACCTTAACCCCCATGGGGATCCAGGCCCTCCCCACACCTAACCTTAACCCCCATGGAGATCCAGGCCGCCCCCACGCCTGCACATAGCCCCCCTGGAGGTCCAGGGCTTCCCCACACCTAACCTTAACCCCCATGGAGATCCAGGCCGCCCCCCACGCCTGCACATAGCCCCCCTGGAGGTCCAGGCCTTCCCCACACCTAACCTTAACCCCCATGGGGATCCAGGCCCTCCCCACACCTAACCTTAACCCCTACGGAGATCCAGGCCCTCCCCACACCTAACCTTAACCCCCATGGAGATCCAGGCCTTCCCCACACCTAACCTTAACCCCCATGGGGATCCAGGCCCTCCCCACACCTAACCTTAACCCCCATGGAGATCCAGGCCGCCCCCACGCCTGCACATAGCCCCCCTGGAGGTCCAGGGCTTCCCCACACCTAACCTTAACCCCCATGGAGATCCAGGCCGCCCCCCACGCCTGCACATAGCCCCCCTGGAGGTCCAGGCCTTCCCCACACCTAACCTTAACCCCCATGGGATCCAGGCCCTCCCCACACCTAGCCTTAACCCCCATGGAGATCCAGGCCCTCCCCACACCTAACCTTAACCCCTACGGAGATCCAGGCCCTCCCCACACCTAACCTTAACCCCCATGGAGATCCAGGCCTTCCCCACACCTAACCTTAACCCCCATGGGGATCCAGGCGTTCCCCACACCTAACCTTAACCCCCATGGAGATCCAGGCCGCCCCCCCACGCCTGCACATAGCCCCCCTGGAGGTCCAGGGCTTCCCCACACCTAACCTTAACCCCCATGGAGATCCAGGCCGCCCCCCACGCCTGCACATAGCCCCCCTGGAGGTCCAGGCCTTCCCCACACCTAACCTTAACCCCCATGGAGACCCAGGCCCTCCCCACACCTAACCTTAACCCCCATGGAGATCCAGGCCCTCCCCACACCTAACCTTAACCCCTACGGGATCCAGGCCCTCCCCACACCTAACCTTAACCCCCATGGAGATCCAGGCCTTCCCCACACCTAACCATAACCCCCATGGGGATCCAGGCGTTCCCCACACCTAACCTTAACCCCCATGGAGATCCAGGCCCTCCCCACACCTAACCTTAACCCCCATGGAGATCCAGGCCCTCCCCACACCTAACCTTAACCCCCATGGAGATCCAGGCCGCCCCCACGCCTGCACATAGCCCCCCTGGAGGTCCAGGGCTTCCCCCACACCTAACCTTAACCCCCATGGAGATCCAGGCCGCCCCCACGCCTGCACATAGCCCCCCTGGAGGTCCAGGGCTTCCCCACACCTAACCTTAACCCCCATGGAGATCCAGGCCCCCCCCACACCTCCTAACCCCTACGGAGATCCAGGCCCTCCCCACACCTAACCTTAACCCCCATGGAGATCCAGGCCTTCCCCACACCTAACCTTAACCCCCATGGGGATCCAGGCCCCCCCACACCTAACCTTAACCCCCATGGAGATCCAGGCCGCCCCCACGCCTGCACATAGCCCCCCTGGAGGTCCAGGGCTTCCCCACACCTAACCTTAACCCCCATGGAGATCCAGGCCGCCCCCCACGCCTGCACATAGCCCCCCTGGAGGTCCAGGCCTTCCCCACACCTAACCTTAACCCCCATGGGGATCCAGGCCTCCCCACACCTAGCCTTAACCCCCATGGAGAGACCAGGCCCTCCCCACACCTAACCTAACCCCTGGAGATCCAGCCCCCACACATGACATAGCCCCCTGGAGGTCCAGGCTTTCCCACCCCCCTTAACCCCCTAGACTCCAGCCTCCCCAACCTACACCAGGCCCCTGAGGTCTGGTGCCCCAACATAACCAGACACCTAGAAGGCTTCAATGGGAAGCCTCGCTACCATAACAACGGAGCTAAGCTAATTTTGCCTCCCCCCCCCAAAAAAAAACTAAGTGTCTATGCTGTAGTACTGGGCTCGCTGTGGCCGAGTGGCAAAGGCGATGGAATGGGGAGTCATTGAGGTCCTCCCACGCAGGTTCGAATCCTGCCCACAGCACTTAGAATTATTTTCACATTTGCTTGGAGCACCAGGCCTGTGATGGCTCTATTTCAAGCCGTACTTCAGGGCTTTTTTCGGGGTTAAAACCTCCGAGGACCCACCCTGGGTCTCAGGCTTGCCAGTGCTGCATTTATGTCCGGATTTCTAAGCTTTTTTCGGGGATAGAACCTCCACAGAATCCCCTCGGTTCTGGGACCCGCATGGCCCTATTTTAAGCCGGATTTAAGGGCTTTTTTCGGGGTTAAAACCTCCAGGGACTCCCCTTGGTTCTGGGACCTGTCATTGCTCTTTTTCAAGACAGATTTCATGCGCTCTCTCCCGGGGAGAAATGCGCCCACCCTTATTCTTTGAGAATATGTGTGCACTTGTTTTCAACTCCTGGTGGGTTCCATAACCTGAGATTCCACTCAAGTCATGGGGACTGGTTTTACGTGGTGGGGCCCGAACACCGGACCCCACTGGTCCAAGCTTAATAATCAATGGGTAATGCTTTTCTAACGGTCCTTATGCAGTCTCTGTAAAAATATGGAAAGGACCCCTGGAGGTTTACTTTCCTGAAAAAAGTGTGTTATGTGTCGGGACCCTGGTGGTGGGTTGCGGGATATCAAGGAGGGGCACACTGGGGCAATTTCAGTCCAGCAGGCTGGAGCCAATCATGGAGCAGCACAACAGAGGAAATCAGGTGTCAGGCTAGAAAAAGGTGCAAGTGTGTGGTTCATTAGGCTGCAAGAAATCATGGAGGAGCACACTGAAGCGCACGCTTACAAACCACTGGTAAGTGCTGACTACAAGTCATGACTTCAAATTGTTATATAGAATGATTACAAATTATTTGTTGTTTGTGCAGCTTAGTCAAGAGTCCCTAATTGATGAAGTCGACTCAGATTCTGACAATTTAACTGTCAAGAAGAAACCTGTAAAAAAGTATGGAAAAAGAAAAATCAAAAACACTTTTCTTCAAGACTCGGAAAGTGACGAACCAAAGGCAAATAAGATTGTTATCATGCAGCTGCAAAAGAAGAAAAATGGGGGCGGGTTTATAGCAAGAGACACTTCTGCCTCTACTGTTCAATGTCCTGCCACAAAATGTCCCGTCATTTGACTATAAAACATGGAAATGAAAGTGACGTAGCCAGAGCATTGGCTCTACCTGTGAAATCTAAAGCACGTAAACTTCAGTTTGATTTGATCAGGAATAGTGGAAACCGTGAGCACAATTTTGAGGTTTTAAAGGCCGGCATTGGAACTTTAGTCCCAGCTAAACAGCCAAATTGCCCAGTTAAATCCAGTGAGTTTTTGCACTGTATAGACTGTGGGGCATTGCTTAAGCGAAAGTCGCTGTGGAGGCATGTGGCCAGGTGCCGGCTTTCACAGAAAGATGCCCAGGCTAAACCAGGCTAAACCAGGCTAAACCAGGTAGAAGTAGGGTCCAGTCCCTCTGCTCCCTAGCCCAGCCTGTACCGGAGGGCATCAGCAAAAAGCTGTGGTCTTTAATTTCGGCAATGCATCAGGATGAGGTCACGGGTGTTGTCAAAGCAGAAAAGGGGATTCTGAGACTCGGAGAGCACCTGTACTTAAAACACGGGCATGATAAGACAAAGCATGATTACATTAGGCAGAAAATGAGAGAAGTCGGTAGGTTAATTAACAAAGCAAAAACTGCAGGGAAACTGAAAACAATTAAGGATTTCTTTATTCCTTCCAACTTTAACCATGTGATTGATGCAGTCAGGTCTGTGGCTGGATATGATGAGGAAACAAATCAATACAAGACTCCATCCTTGGCCCTCAAACTCGGCCATAGCCTCAGAAAGCTAGCAGATATTCTTGAATGTGACTCAAAAATGGAGCATTGTGTTGATGAACTATTTATTAAAAACCGCCAACGAAGCCGGCTGCTTTTTGAGAAGAGGTGGGACGTCTGTGTTTCTTCTGCTGCCCTACAGACCCTCCGGCAAGCCAAGTGGAACACTCCGGACCTGCTCCCTCTGACTGAGGACGTTAGAGCCATGCATGCACATATTGAGGTATGTCGACCTGAATATGTGCAAACCCTAATAAGTGAGCCAACGTCTAAGCATTGGTCTAAACTGGCAGTTTTGACTCTTTGTGAGGTCATTATTTTCAATCGAAGAAGGGAAGGTGAGGTTTCAAAGATGCCACTGACAGCCTTTACCTTAAGAAGTAAGACTGGGATCCATTCTGACATTGCTCCGGGACTGTCCCAACTTGAGAAAAAGCTGTGTCAGCATTTTCAACGCATTGAAATTAAAGGGAAAAGAAGTTGGAAAGTGGTGGTTCTTTTGACTCCTGAAATGATTGCTTCGATGGAGGTGCTGGTGGAGAACAGAAGGGCCTGTTCCATCTCTGACCATAACCCATACTTCTTCTCCCGCCCGGGCGCAGACACCCACATCCGGGGATCAGACTCCCTACGCCAGGTAGCCAAAGAATGTGGTGCGGTGCATCCAGAGATGCTATCCTCAACCAAACTTAGAAAGCACATAGCTACTATGTCTACAGTTCTCAATATGAAAGAGAATGAGATGGACATACTAGCCAACTTCCTCGGCCATGACATTCGCATCCACAGGCAATATTACAGACTACCAGAGGGGACACTGGAGCTGGCCAAAATCAGCAAAGTGTTGATGGCCATGGAGCAGGGAAGAGTGACGGAATTCAAAGGAAAGAGCCTCGACCAGATACAAATTGAGCCTGAAGGTAATTCTTGATATTATTAAAATATGTATGATTTTTTTCCCCTAAAGGCCACTTGTATTTTTATTTTCTGTGCGACAGGGAGAGCAGTAGAGATCCTCTCACAAACGGACGGGCTAAAAGAAACTTCAAGCGGAGAACCTTCAACCATTCATCCAGATGCACCCCATGGTAGTGGCAGTGCCCCTTCTGGTAAGTGTACCAGGTGGGGGATTACAGCCAGGCTGCTTGGTCCTAACCCTGGGAGTGTAAATTGCTAATATATTTTTATTTCTCTCCCTAGAACGTGTAAGAAAGCCATGGTCTGCATCTGAGGTGAAGGCTGTGGAGAAGACCATGACACCTTTCATACAGACTGGAAAGGTCCCTGGGAAGTCTCACTGCCTGGCCTGCATTAATGCCTCACCAGATGACCTTAGACATCGGACATGGAGTGGCATTAAATTCTATGTCAAAAATAGAATCACTGCAATTCGAAAAAAAAAATCTAAAATAAAATTCCTTTAAAATAGTTGTTTGGTTTCTATTGACTGTTTTGTATTACTTAAAGTAGTCCCAGTAAAAAAAGATTATGTCTATGGGTCCCATTCTGAACGGCCCTGTCAAAGGGACCCACCAGGTAACAAAAACGTGTATGTGTGGGTGTGCGTGTGTGTGTGTGCTTTTGAGCGTGTGTGTGTGCGTGGGTGTGCGTGTGTGTGTGTGCTTTTGAGCGTGTGTGTGTGTGCTTTTGAGCGTGTGTGTGTGCTTTTGAGCGCGTGTGTGTGTGCTTTTGAGTGTGTTTGTGTGTGTGCTTTTGAGCGTGTGTGTGTTCTTGGGTGTGTGTGTGTGTGTGCTTTTGAGCGTGTGTGTGTTCGTGGGTGTGCGTGTGTGTGTGTGCTTTTGAGCGTGTGTGTGTTCGTGGGTGTGCGTGTGTGTGTGCTGTACATTTTATAGTAGCCATTTTTAAAAAGAAGATATATATGAAATAAAGATTGTTCTTGAGCAGCCGATTGTAAATAAACATTGTTAGACTAAACAGTCTCTGCCTCTCAGTAACATTGGGCCTCATTCACGAACGGTTCTTAGGAACAGATTTGTACGTAAATCCTACTTACGAGGTTTTTACGAAGAAAGTGGCATTCACGAATTTTTCTCGTAACCAGAATTTCTCTTGGGCAAGTACAAATCCTACGAGTCCTCAGGAGCACTCGTACGCATTCAGTGCCGACATGTTCACACGCCGGGGTTGTCCTCTTTGGTGAAGTTGAATAAAAATACAACATTCCAGTGATATGTCCGTCATATCGATGTATGTATTTATTTATTTGTAGTAATCTTTATTAGTAATCTTTATTTATATACCGCCTTTTTCACTGCAGATCTGGCCTACTTTTTAATTCATTTTGAAATGAAATGTGCCAACGCTTTATGAAATACATTGGAAATCTTGCCGTGTATTAGTGACCCCTTCCTATTTATAGGGGGCATTTCTTTATCCACGGGCCACAGAACAACGGCATATATACTGCTGCTGCAGGAGGTTACTGGGTCCGCGCTGAGTCTCTGCGCTGGTCTCTCCTATGGATCTATACGGGTCTGCACTGGTCTCTCCCATGGATCTATACGGGTCTGCACTGGTCTCTCCCATGGATCTATACGGGTCTGCACTGGTCTCTCCCATGGATCTATACAGGTCTGCACTGGTGTCTCCCATGGATCTATACGGGTTTGCACTGGTCTCTCCCATGGATCTATACGGGTCTGCACTGGTCTCTCCCATGGATCTATACTGGTCTGCACTGGTCTCTCCCATGGATCTATACGGGTCTGCGCTGGTGTCTCCCATGGATCTATACGGGTCTGCACTGGTCTCTCCCATGGATCTAGACGGGTCTGCACTGGTCTCTCCATACGGGTCCGTGCTGCATGCTCCTGGATCCATACGGGTCCGCGCTGGTCTCTCAAGTCTGGTCTATGCGGTCTATCTTCGGTCCGCGCTGGTCTCTGCGCACCGGTCTCTCCAGTCAGGTCACTCCAGTCTATGCGGTCTCTCCTATAGGTCCGCGCTGGTTTCTGTGTGCTGGTCACTCCAGTCTCTCCTCGGGTCTGCATTGGTCTCAGCGCTGGTCCGCGCTGGATCTCCTCCCAGGGTCCAAAATATTTTGAGATTAATCTCAAAACATTTTGAGATTCATCTTTAAAATAATAAATAATATATTTTTAAATTAAGCTCATAACATTTTGAGATTAATCTCATCATATTCTTAGATTAATCTCATAATTTTGCTAGTTCGACCCTATTATCATAATATTTCGACTTTTAAGTCAACATTTTATAACTTTATTCTCAGTCTGGTAAAAGAAGAAAAAAGGGTGACTCTTTTGGTCTGTGTAAACTCTTTGCTTTAGGCCTGTTGCTGTTTCCTCTGCCGTCTGCACACGGCCCTGCAGTCCCTTATATGGGCATTAGTGGGCGGTTACTTATGCTAAGTACCTATGCTAATGAAGCACCTGGCACGCGCGCTGTACTTACGAGGAAATGGGATTCATCAATCTGAGAGAACAGCTGCGAACAATTCAGCGGCTTACGAGTGCGTTGATGAATCCCACGTAGGCTCTTCTTAGAAATCTACTTAAGGACAACTTGAGAAGAAAGTTGAGTAGTTTCTTACTAAGTTATTCGTGAATGAGGCCCATTGACCCTGTGCTTTCAACATTCTTCAGGTGTAACTCCTGAAGTGGCGTTGCTGGTTTGTTTTGTCAGGAGTATTCCATATTATTTAATGAGAAATAATCAAGTTACATATAACCCCTGGCTGTCACATATGGACAAGAGATTAATGTCCTGGACCTGAGGTGTGTGGTCAGAGAGTGTTTGGGCCAGTGTCTGGGCATGGACAGAGCGGTGGGAGAGAGGTGTGTGGTCAGAGAGTGTTTGGGCCAGTGTCTGGGCATGGACAGAGCGGTGGGAGAGAGGTGTGTGGTCAGAGAGTGTTTGGGCCAGTGTCTGGACAGAGCGGTGGGAGAGAGGTGTGTGGTCAGGGAGTGTTTGGGCCAGTGTCTGTGTGAATGAGAGATCGAGTGTGCGTCTTGTCTTTGTGTGTCTTGTTTATTTAATTTGATATAATGATGTAACTGTACAGTGTTAGTGTAATTTGTATTTTGTGTTTTGCTGTATGTGTGAGAGGGGGTTGGAAATGTACAAGTGTCTGCTTCACCTTTGCAAAACTTGTGACATGTTTTTCATTTGAAGTGATATTTTTATCTTGTTTTGTGCAGGTTTTGAAATAAATAACTAACTAACTAAGGCTAATTCTACAGTGACGTCATACTCAGTCAGTCCAGTCCTAATGCATTTTTTTTGGTCAAAATACATAAATAAAATGTGAAATTCTACAGCAGATACAATGAAAGGTACAGACTTTCTCTTCTCTTGACGCTGGGCAGCTGCTCTTACAGTCACAAGATGGCCGCCGGTGTCCATGACGACAGTATTCCTCCAGATCATGATAGTGCGCATGCGCCCTGCAGTCGCGTTTTCACAGAGTGAATTGAAACAGCGAGGAGCTCCAGAATCAAATGACGATTCTTCACGAGCACGAAGGGAGCTAAAGGAGCTAACAGAAGAGAGCTAACAGCAGAGAGCTAACAGCAGGGGCTAACAAAGCTAAGAAAGCTAAAAGAGACGGCAATATCACAACAGGCTAACAGGAGCTAACGGGAGCTAACAGGAGCTAACATGAGCTAACAGGAGCTAACGGGAGCTAACAGGAGCTAACGGGAGCTAACAGGAGCTAACAGGAGCCAGTGGAACATGGCAGAAGTGAAACTGGAGGAAGACTCTGAGCTCAGGGACATAAAGGAGGAACCACAGGACCCTGAGTAAGACACACACACACACACACACACACACACACACACACACACACACACACACACACACACACAGACACACACACACACACACAGACACACACACACAGACACACACACACACACACAGACACACACACACACACAGACACACACACACACACACACACACACACACACACACACACACACACACACACACACACACACACACACGTCTGTTTCTTTAGGCCCCGCCCCAAGTATTTATCAAAATGAGACGTTTTTAATTCTATCTCATAAAAAGGCGGTATATAAATAAAGATTACTAATAAAGATTACTACAAATAAATAAATACATACATCGATATGACGGACATATCACTGGAATGTTGTATTTTTATTCAACTTCACCAAAGAGGACAACCCCGGCGTGTGAACATGTCGGCACTGAATGCGTACGAGTGCTCCTGAGGACTCGTAGGATTTGTACTTGCCCAAGAGAAATTCTGGTTACGAGAAATATTTGTGAATGCCACTTTCTTCGTAAAAACCGCGTAAGTAGGATTTACGTACAAATCTGTTCCTAAGAACCGTTCGTGAATGAGGCCCAATCTTATGTGCCTTTGGTTCGTCACTTTCCGAGTCTTGAAGAAAAGTGTTTTTGATTTTTCTTTTTCCATACTTTTTTACAAGTTTCTTCTTGACAGTTAAATCGTCAGAATCTGAGTCGACTTCATCAAGTCGACTCAGGCAGACACACACACCGAGGCAGACACATATGTACACACACTCGGAGACAGACACATATGTACACACACACAGAGGCAGACACACATGTACACACACACACAGAGGCAGACACACATGTACACACACACAGAGACACACACATACAGACACACATGTACACACACTCAGAGACAGACACACATGTACACACACACACACACAGAGACAGACACACATGTACACACACACACACAGAGACAGACACACATGTACACACACTCAGAGACAGACACACATGTACACACACTCAGAGACAGACACACATGTACACACACTCAGAAACAGACACACATGTACACACACACAGAGGCAGACACACATGTACACACACACAGAGACAGACACACATGTACACACACACAGAGACAGACACACATGTACACACACTCAGAGACAGACACACATGTACACACACTCAGAGACAGACACACATGTACACACACACACACACACAGAGACAGACACACATGTACACACACACTCAGAGACAGACACACATGTACACACACTCAGAGACAGACACACATGTACACACACACACAGAGACAGACACACATGTACACACACTCAGAGACAGACACACATGTACACACACTCAGAGACAGACACACATGTACACACACACACACACACAGAGACAGACACACATGTACACACACACAGAGACAGACACACATGTACACACACACAGAGACAGACACACATGTACACACACACAGAGACAGACACACATGTACATGATACCGATCAAATATTGAAAATATTAGTGATAAATGAATAGGACTAGTTATTCACTTTATAACTAATCTTTCAAAACCATCAAGGTACTAGGTAGTATAAATAAAATGCCTTTAGGGTACTCAAGACAAAAAGGTTGGGAACCACAAGTGTACGTTACAGAACATTGGGATGCATAAAAAATGCAATGAAATACATCAATACTGTACATGCTGCATTTCTAAACTGATTAAAAAGAGATCGTTAAGGCAATGTTTTCTCTTCAGGAAAATTAGCATCTCAGCATTTGGGGGCTTTATCACGTTTATCATCCTGAATAGTCCCGCTGCGCTAAACTCTCACTGTCTGCACTTGTGCATGGAGCAGAGGAAAGACACTGCTTTGGCCAAAGCGGCTTTTATTTTCCTTCAAATAAACAAACGGCTGTCTGCTCCGATGCACAACTACGTAGTTTCACTAACACTGCATCTAACACTGTAGGACTGTGTGTACTACCACTACACTGTAGGACTGACTGTACTACCACTACACTCTAGGACTGTGTGTACTACCACTACACTGTAGGACTGTGTGTACTACCACTACACTGTAGGACTGTGTGTACTACCACTACACTGTAGGACTGTCTGTACTACCACTACACTGTGTACACTGTAGAACTGTACTACCACTACACTGTAGGACTGTGTGTACTACCACTACACTGTAGGACTGACTGTACTACCACTACACTGTAGGACTGTACTACCACTACACTGTAGGACTGTACTACCACTACACTGTAGGACTGACTGTACTACCACTACACTGTAGGACTGACTGTACTACCACTACACTGTAGGACTGTCTGTACTACCACTACACTGTAGGACTGACTGTACTACCACTACACTGTAGGACTGTACTACCACTACACTGTAGGACTGACTGTACTACCACTACACTGTAGGACTGACTGTACTACCACTACACTGTAGGACTGACTGTACTACCACTACACTGTAGGACTGACTGTACTACCACTACACTGTAGGACTGTCTGTACTACCACTACACTGTAGGACTGTCTGTTCTACCACTACACTGTAGGACTGTCTGTACTACCACTACTTACTTGTGTGGTGGTGGGCGGCACGGTGGCTGAGTGGATAGCACTCTCGCCTCTCAGCAAGAAGGTCCTGGGTTCGAATCCCGGCCGGACCAGGGCCTTTCTGAGTGGAGTTTGCATGTTCTCCCCGTGTGTGCGTAGGTTTCCTCCGGGTACTCCGGTTTCCCCTACCACTAAAAATATGTACAATAGGTCTGGCATGCGCCTCCTGTTCGGCGACCCCGCTCCCATCTCTGTGTGGAGTGAGAGACAAATGCCCAAAAAAAAAAAATATAACAATTGTAAACCGCTTTGTGACTCTGGTCTGTGAAAGGCGGTATATAAATAAAAGCTTACTTACTTACTTACTACACTGTAGGACTGTACTACCACCACACTGTAGGACTGTACTACCACTACACTGTAGGACTGACTGTACTACCACTACACTGTAGGACTGACTGTACTACCACTACACTGTAGGACTGTACTACCACTACACTGTAGGACTGTACTACCACTACACTGTAGGACTGTACTACCACTACACTGTAGGACTGTACTACCACTACACTGTAGGACTGTACTACCACTACACTGTAGGACTGTGTGTACTACCACTACACTGTAGGACTGTGTGTACTACCACTACACTGTAGGACTGTCTGTACTACCACTACACTGTAGGACTGTCTGTACTACCACTACACTGTAGGACTGTACTACCACTACACTGTAGGACTGTACTACCACTACACTGTAGGACTGTACTACCACTACACTGTAGGACTGTACTACCACTACACTGTAGGACTGTACTACCACTATACTGTAGGACTGTCTGTACTACCACTACACTGTAGGACTGTGTGTACTACCACTACACTGTAGGACTGTGTGTACTACCACTACACTGTAGGACTGTCTGTACTACCATTACACTGTAGGACTGTACTACCACTACACTGTAGGACTGTGTGTACTACCACTACACTGTAGGACTGTACTACCACTACACTGTAGGACTGTCTGTACTACCACTACACTCTAGGACTGACAGTCCTACAGTGTAGTGGTAGTACAAACTGTACTACCACTACACTGTAGGACTGACTGTACTACCACTACACTGTAGGACTGTACTACCACTACACTGTAGGACTGTACTACCACTACACTGTATGACTGACTGTACTACCACTACACTGTAGGACTGACTGTACTACCACTACACTGTAGGACTGTCTGTACTACCACTACACTGTAGGACTGTCTGTTCTACCACTACACTGTAGGACTGTCTGTACTACCACTACACTGTACTACCACTACACTCTAGGACTGTCTGTTCTACCACTACACTGTAGGACTGTACTACCACCACACTGTAGGACTGTACTACCACTACACTGTAGGACTGACTGTACTACCACTACACTGTAGGACTGACTGTACTACCACTACACTGTAGGACTGACTGTACTACCACTACACTGTAGGACTGTACTACCACTACACTGTAGGACTGTACTACCACTACACTGTAGGACTGTACTACCACTATACTGTAGGACTGTCTGTACTACCACTACACTGTAGGACTGTGTGTACTACCACTACACTGTAGGACTGTCTGTACTACCATTACACTGTAGGACTGTACTACCACTGTAGGACTGTGTGTACTACCACTACACTGTAGGACTGTACTACCACTACACTGTAGGACTGACTGTACTACCACTACACTGTAGGACTGTCTGTACTACCACTACACTCTAGGACTGACAGTCCTACAGTGTAGTGGTAGTACAAACTGTACCACCACTACACTGTAGGACTGACTGTACTACCACTACACTGTAGGACTGACTGTACTACCACTACACTGTAGGACTGACTGTACTACCACTACACTGTAGGACTGTACTACCACTACACTGTAGGACTGACTGTACTACCACTACACTGTAGGACTGTCTGTACTACCACTTGTAGGGTATGAAAATGTAGTGTGGTGCGACTAGTCTCCAGATCAGAAACTCGCCGTTCCACAAAAGGGGGATCTGTATTTATATTTTTATGGGCACCAGCAGATTTTGAATATCTGCAACAGATCCAAGATATCTGCCTCGGACCAGTCTTACAATCTGATAGGTTTTGAGTACGAAATCAGCCAGGGATATCGAAAGATTGAAAACAGGACGCTTAAATGATTTGAGTTAAAGTTAACGTGGGTTTATTGACTACAAATTAAAATAGAAAATATCAACGAAAAGGGTTTTGGTCACATTAAACGGAGATGTTATGCATATCATATGAATCACACATTAACGTGGCAATGGAACAGTCTTACTTTGAGCAGTCCGTATGGAGGGGTGGAGATGAAGAAAGGGGTGAAGAATGATGAGGATGAATAATGGGAGATGGAGTAGAGATGAGGCCGGCAGTCCACGTGTTCCTTTGTCCGAACAGAGAGGAGACGAAGCCAGCAACTCTAATCCAGAACTTTATTTCCTCACACACTTTCGCCGTCTAGAATAGCGGTGCATATGAGGAGCCGTCCGGAGCCCGAAAGTGGCTGGTGGAGATAGCTGTAGTCTCCGACAGCGGGGTCGTGGGCTGTCCTCGCCGAGGTGGAGAGGCCTAAGTGGGTTACAGGCGCGGGTCGCGGAGGAGACACGTACCCTGAGGTTGTTACAGTGATTTCAAGGGATACCAAGAGCAATGTCTCCGGGTGTGCGTGGGTTTTTATTGTATTCCAAGGAGGCGCGTCCATGACGTCATCTTTGGGCGTCTCTCTGGACCGACATGTCACAAGGCAAAAACACATCACACAGACATTCTGACGTTCATAATCATATACCGATACACAGTGCATTTACATCACGGACAACGCCACATACGGGTAGGGTCCGTAACGGTTATCAAGACAATATCGTCGCAAAATGACAGTTTCGAGTGTCCGCCTCGGGTGTGATAGTGTCCAGTGTCCACTGGGGGGCGCCGGAACGCCGTGGGTGAGTCGTCGGTTATCCAAAGACGGGAATGTCCTCGGGAGTAAGAGCAGAGTTTTGATCTCTGATCTCGCCAGGCAGAAGGGGCAAAGATGTTTATCCCTGTGGTCGATTTATTGCTCTGGTTGACACTTATGGTCTCGATGACCGATGATAGTCCTCTGGCCGACCCTGCCGTTCCTTAGATGTAGCTGTGAGGTGTCCTCCCCCCCCTGGAGCGTATGTTTACGCAGCCCAGTGGCTGGTCAATGTCTGACCGGCTTGTCCTTTAATTCACCTTACACACTACACTGTAGGACTGACTGTACTACCACTACACTGTAGGACTGACTGTACTACCACTACACTGTAGGACTGACTGTACTACCACTACACTGTAGGACTGACTGTACTACCACTACACTGTAGGACTGTCTGTACTACCACTACACTGTAGGACTGTACTACCACTACACTGTAGGACTGTGTGTACTACCACTACACTGTAGGACTGACTGTACTACCACTACACTGTAGGACTGTCTGTACTACCACTACACTGTAGGACTGTGTGTACTACCACTACACTGTAGGACTGTCTGTACTACCACTACACTGTAGGACTGTACTACCACTAAACTGTAGGACTGTACTACCACTACACTGTAGGACTCTACTACCACTACACTGTAGGACTGACTGTACTATCACTACACTGTAGGACTGACTGTACTACCACTACACTGTAGGACTGACTGTACTACCACTACACTGTAGGACTGTCTATACTACCACTACACTGTAGGACTGTCTGTACTACCACTACACTGTAGGACTGACTGTACTACTACTACACTGTAGGACTGTACTACCACTACACTGTAGGACTGTGTGTACTACCACTACACTGTAGGACTGACTGTACTACCACTACACTGTAGGACTGACTGTACTACCACTACACTGTAGGACTGTCTGTACTACCACTACACTGTAGGACTGTACTACCACTATACTGTAGGACTGTCTGTACTACCACTACACTGTAGGACTGTACTACCACTACACTGTAGGACTGTACTACCACTACACTGTAGGACTGTCTGTACTACCACTACACTGTAGGACTGACTGTACTACCACTACACTGTAGGACTGACTGTACTACCACTACACTGTAGGACTGACTGTACTACCACTACACTGTAGGACTGTCTGTACTACCACTACACTGTAGGACTGTCTGTACTACCACTACACTGTAGGACTGTCTGTACTACCACTACACTGTAGGACTGTCTGTACTACCACTACACTGTAGGACTGTACTACCACTACACTGTAGGACTGTGTGTACTACCACTACACTGTAGGACTGTGTGTACTACCACTACACTGTAGGACTGTGTGTACTACCACTACACTGTAGGACTGTGTGTACTACCACTACACTGTAGGACTGTGTGTACTACCACTATTATCATGTGCTTCTGTCAGAATGAAACATACTGTTTTATAACATTATCATGTGCTTCTGTCAGAATGAAACATACTGTTTTATAACATTATCATGTGCTTCAGTCAGAGTGAAACATACTGTTTTATAACATTATCATGTGCTTCTGTCAGAATGAAACATACTGTTTTATAACATTATCATGAGCTTCAGTCAGAGTGAAACATACTGTTTTATAACATTATCATGTGCTTCAGTCAGAGTGAAACATACTGTTTTATAACATTATCATGTGCTTCAAGAGCGACTAAACACCTGTGCCCAGCCTTACTCCGCCCACATGAAGATTCGAAAATTTTCTCTAAAAAGGGCGTTGCTTGGAGGACCAAGGGACAAGAAGGGGGGCTTAGAGTTGGGCGTGGTCTGGGCTGTGATTGACAGCTCACTTGTCACACACACAAAAAACAGACATTGCTGCTTAAAGCAATAGTTTACAGACCAGAAAGTCTCATTCCACCCTTGTTTACACACTAAGATAATTGTAAAGCTACACACCTGAACCTAATCACACTCAATAATCTCAGAATGACTGATTTAAATTAATTTTAATCCACTAGATGGCGCCAGAATACTCCAAACTGCAGCTGGGGCGTGTGTGAGAGTTGAATGGGTTCACATGACTGGCACAGACAGACTGACGTCACACAAAACAACTGATGTCATAGAGAACTTCAGAGTCAATGGAGAGGCCAGAACCAAATTCAAATGTAGTACCACCAGAAAGGTTGAGAGGGCACCACACAGCGTTTTTTTTGGCTCAAAAGTGATATTTTATCTAATTTGAACTAAAATGTCAAAAAAATGACCAGGATATGTAGACAGCACTACAATAAACATACTTATGCAGTTTATGAGTTAGAAAAAGTTGATTTGGTGTTTAGTCGCTCTTTCAGTCAGAATGAAACATACTGTTTTATAACATTATCATGTGCTTCTGTCAGAATGAAACATACTGTTTTATAACATTATCATGTGCTTCAGTCA
Source organism: Knipowitschia caucasica (assembly GCA_964034765.1). Taxonomy (NCBI): domain Eukaryota; kingdom Metazoa; phylum Chordata; class Actinopteri; order Gobiiformes; family Gobiidae; genus Knipowitschia; species Knipowitschia caucasica. Next base: position 4,885,820 of record OZ035825.1, read on the forward strand.
GAATGAAACATACTGTTTTATAACATTATCATGTGCTTCAGTCAGAATGAAACATACTGTTTTATAACATTATCATGTGCTTCTGTCAGAATGAAACATACTGTTTTATAACATTATCATGTGCTTCTGTCAGAATGAAACATACTGTTTTATAACATTATCATGAGCTTCAGTCAGAGTGAAACATACTGTTTTATAACATTATCATGTGCTTCAGTCAGAGTGAAACATACTGTTTTATAACATTATCATGTGCTTCAAGAGCGACTAAACACCTGTGCCCAGCCTTACTCCGCCCACATGAAGATTCAAAAATTTTGCCTGGAGGACCAAGGGACAAGAAGGGGGGCTTAGAGTTGGGCGTGGTCTGGGCTGTGATTGACAGCTCACTTGTCACACACACAAAAAACAGACATTGCTGCTTAAAGCAATAGTTTACAGACCAGAAAGTCTCATTCCACCCTTGTTTACACACTAAGATAATTGTAAAGCTACACACCTGAACCTAATCACACTCAATAATCTCAGAATGACTGATTTAATTTAATTTGAATCCACTAGATGGCGCCAGAATACTCCAAACTGCAGCTGGGGCGTGTGTGAGAGTTGAATGGGTTCACATGACTGGCACAGACAGACGCACGTCACACAAAACAACTGATGTCATAGAGAACTTCAGAGTCAATGGAGAGGCCAGAACCAAATTCAAATGTGGTACCACCAGAAAGGTTGAGAGGGCACCACACAGCGTTTTTTTTGGCTCAAAAGTGATATTTTATCTAATTTGAACTAAAATGTCAAAAAAATGACCAGGATATGTAGACAGCACTACAATAAACATACTTATGCAGTTTATGAGTTAGAAAAAGTTGATTTGGTGTTTAGTCGCTCTTTCAGTCAGAATGAAACATACTGTTTTATAACATTATCATGTGCTTCAGTCAGAATGAAACATACTGTTTTATAACATTATCATGTGCTTCTGTCAGAATGAAACATACTGTTTTATAACATTATCATGTGCTTCAGTCAGAATGAAACATACTGTTTTATAACATTATCATGTGCTTCAGTCAGAATGAAACATACTGTTTTATAACATTATCATGTGCTTCTGTCAGAATGAAACATACTGTTTTATAACATTATCATGAGCTTCAGTCAGAATGAAACATACTGTTTTATAACATTATCATGTGCTTCAGTCAGAATGAAACATACTGTTTTATAACATTATCATGTGCTTCAGTCAGAGTGAAACATACTGTTTTATAACATTATCATGTGCTTCAAGAGCGACTAAACACCTGTGCCCAGCCTTACTCCGCCCACATGAAGATTCGAAAATTTTGCCTGGAGGACCAAGGGACAAGAAGGGGGGCTTAGAGTTGGGCGTGGTCTGGGCTGTGATTGACAGCTCACTTGTCACACACACAAAAAACAGACATTGCTGCTTAAAGCAATAGTTTACAGACCAGAAAGTCTCATTCCACCCTTGTTTACACACTAAGATAATTGTAAAGCTACACACCTGAACCTAATCACACTCAATAATCTCAGAATGACTGATTTAATTTAATTTGAATCCACTAGATGGCGCCAGAATACTCCAAACTGCAGCTGGGGCGTGTGTGAGAGTTGAATGGGTTCACATGACTGGCACAGACAGACGCACGTCACACAAAACAACTGATGTCATAGAGAACTTCAGAGTCAATGGAGAGGCCAGAACCAAATTCAAATGTGGTACCACCAGAAAGGTTGAGAGGGCACCACACAGCGTTTTTTTTGGCTCAAAAGTGATATTTTATCTAATTTGAACTAAAATGTCAAAAAAATGACCAGGATATGTAGACAGCACTACAATAAACATACTTATGCAGTTTATGAGTTAGAAAAAGTTGATTTGGTGTTTAGTCGTGTTACACTTCTTTGAATGATGGGCCAACTCATTCATGTGCAGCACATTTTAAATTTAATTCAGGCTCTGCAAAACACGTAAAACAGACATTGAATGCAGGAGCTCACTCGGTGCAGTCTCATCACGTTAAGTACTAACTGTACTTCTCCTATACATTTAAGTATAATTACACACACAAATACTGTAATGAAATCTCTATCTGCAATATGATCAAAACACACACACAAAAAAAACACATTCCTCTCAATATTATTAATTATAGATACTGTTCTAATATTTCCCAGCTTACAATCATGTCATTACCAGTATGAAGTCACATTGTATGGAGAATACGCTCTGCCCTATCACATTAGTCATGCAAGTCCACCTATCTCACCTTGACAAAGGACCCGTGTTTTATTTTAAATAAACTCTAAATTCAGTTTGACTCTTAAGAAACATGTTAACATTGAGCCATCTTTAACCACTATCAAATATACAATTCTTACAAAAAAATACAGTTTCAGATACGTTTGTGGCCGTTGTCTCGCGACTACCAACGGTTACACTGTTGACTCGCGGCAACCCCAACAGATACAATCACCCCAAAGTATCCCTTTTGCCCCTTTAGCTCAATCAAAGGCACTCAAAGCTGTACACAATACATGTCACCACTGTTAGCCATCATCTGTGTGTTTTTAACAAACCAGCCTACCTGCAAAACACGTAAAACAGACATTGAATGCAGGAGCTCACTCGGTGCAGTCTCATCACGTTAAGTACTAACTGTACTTCTAGCGTTGCCCCGGCAGCAACCACTAGTGAAAGCACCAAGCGCCCTCTGCTGGCGGAACCAAGCATTGCATTTCAAAATTATGTACAATAAAACGGTGGTTATAAAATAAAACTATGAGGTGCAACTATTATGGTATGTAATAATATTACACAGGGCTACACTCGCTCTTTCAGTCAGAATGAAACATACTGTTTTATAACATTATCATGTGCTTCAGTCAGAATGAAACATACTGTTTTATAACATTATCATGTGCTTCTGTCAGAATGAAACATACTGTTTTATAACATTATCATGTGCTTCAGTCAGAATGAAACATACTGTTTTATAACATTATCATGTGCTTCTGTCAGAATGAAACATACTGTTTTATAACATTATCATGTGCTTCAGTCAGAATGAAACATACTGTTTTATAACATTATCATGTGCTTCAGTCAGAATGAAACATACTGTTTTATAACATTATCATGTGCTTCAGTCAGAATGAAACATACTGTTTTATAACATAATCGTGTGCTTCAGTCAGAATGAAGCATACTGTTTTATAACATTATCATGAGCTTCAGTCAGAATGAAACATACTGTTTTATAACATTATGTGCTTCTGTCAGAATTAAACATACTGTTTTATAACATTATCATGAGCTTCAGTCAGAATGAAACATACTGTTTTATAACATTATCATGTGCTTCTGTCAGAATGAAACATACTGTTTTATAACATTATCATGAGCTTCAGTCAGAATGAAACATACTGTTTTATAACATTATCATGAGCTTCAGTCAGAATGAAACATACTGTTTTATAACATTATCATGAGCTTCAGTCAAAATGAAACATACTGTTTTATAACATTATCATGAGCTTCAGTCAGAATGAAACATACTGTTTTATAACATTATCATGAGCTTCAGTCAAAATTAAACATACTGTTTTATAACATTATCATGTGCTTCAGTCAGAATGAAACATACTGTTTTATAACATTATCATGAGCTTCTGTCAGAATGACACATACTGTTTTATAACATTATGTGCTTCAGTCATAATGAAACATACTGTTTTATAACATTATCATGAGCTTCAGTCAGAATGACACATACTGTTTTATAACATTATCATGTGCTTCAGTCAGAATGAAACATACTGTTTTATAACATTATCATGTGCTTCAGTCAGAATGCAACATACTGTTTTATAACATTATCATGTGCTTCAGTCAGAATGACACATACTGTTTTATAACATTATCATGTGCTTCAGTCAGAATGAAACATACTGTTTTATAACATTATCATGTGCTTCAGTCAGAATGAAACATACTGTCTTATAACATTATCATGTGCTTCAGTCAGAATGAAACATACTGTTTTATAACATTATCATGAGCTTCAGTCAGAATGAAACATACTGTCAAGCTAATTTCATACATTCCTCTATCTTTTTATATCCTGAAAATCCCTTCTAAATTTGAACAATTGCTCTTAGGTGAATTGCAGCTTTCACTCATGAAGAGGTGTGTTATATTGTTTACATTTATCAGAGTTCTACCATAACGCTTTTTTGTATGTTTGTTCTATATAAAGAGACATAAGTTACTGTATTATTGCATATGCAGTACATATGTGAAATACACACCACTTTACTTTGCCATCTTAGGGAGAGGTCAACACACAGGTTTTTTTTGGTTAGTGAGATTTATTGATTTTAAATGCTACAAAATAAGAAAAATTGACTAATAGTTTCGAGAACTTTAAATGCACCAAAGCCACTGAGAAAAATGTTATTACAAAATATATACAGTATATTAATTCTCAGGGTTCACAGTCTGGAAGTCACTCATTCGCAGCCCTTCCTCCCCCAGACGAATAAACAAAGCCCACCCTAGCCCCCTGTTGTTTCGGTCATCACCTCATTTGACATGCAAATGTTAGCAACCCAAGTAGCGGGTTAGCTCCTCTTCTCTTAAACTAGCCCCAAATTTGGCTGGGCGTTCTAGTGTTAATCTCAGTGGTAAAATAACATGTGGCGCAGAACTAAAAAAAGGTCTTGTTATGACTCTCAAATGACAAAACAAAGACTAAAACGAGGATTTATATCGGGATGCCTTTGAACAATTGAGACAGCTAGATCCAGTGTTTTCTCAAGCGCCTGTGTGGCGTAGCAGGATTGTCCAAGATTTTCGCTTGGGCGGTCGGGGTTCGAGCCCCGGCCAATCCTCAATTTTTATTAGCGGGGGGAGTATATGAATCAGATTACTCCGTTACTGAATAAAGTAGCATTTTTTTTCTGCAGTTTGTTTGGTGCAGATTGTGAAGTTTACAACAGTTTACTACAGTCTAGCAACTATTTTAAATGTGTTGGCCTAATTACTAAGTATTTTTTATTTAACACTGGAGAAAACGTGCTCGGTTTTTGCTCACCTGAGTGATAGGCTATGTGAAGATGTTTTGCATATGTGAAGATGAACTGGATTTTCCACATTCCTGTAGACTCGAGCCCTGGTCAATCTAGTTCAATACAGTTCACAAACTAAGCAGACATTCTTCAGCCAACTCCATTATATTTGTAAAACACGGAGAAAGAAAGTTTTCCCCCCATCATAAATTTGTATTAGCAATATCGTGAGAATGTGTTTTATGTTTAAAAGTGTTGCTACTGAATGCTAAAGTTTAAAGGATTGACTCTGTAAAACACTGTACTAACTTACTGCACTGTATTGTAAGTACTGTAACAATACAATTGTATTTTACTTTATTACTTATTTTTACTTCTTATTTTTTAATAAAAACACTTCTTCTCAAAAGTTCCTTTCTGACTTAGTGGTTCCTAAAGTGGGGGTCCCGACCCCCCGGGGGGTCGCGGGAACCCCTGGGGGGGTCGCAAGATGATTTCCACACAAAAAAAAGATTTTTTTTGCTCAAATATAAAGCCCTTAAATATTTATTTAGCATTTATATATATTATTATATATATTTTATAAATATATTTATAAAATATATTTTAATAACGTTAGTAATTTTGTCCCAGTCATTGCAGCGTCAATCAAAATCATCACGTAACACAGCTCACATCATGCGCAGCGACAAAGCGTGTCCTGCTGTTGTTTGCTAAAACTAAAGGTGTTTGGAGGCTACAAATAAATAATACCTGCTTTAAAATGAAACGTGGTTAATATCCACAACAGAAAAACCCGGAGGGGGAGAAAAGTCACTTGTATCAGGGGTCAGGCTGATGGTGCGAAGAGAGGGAGAGAGGGCAGAGGAGGGAGAGAGGGCAGTGGAGGGAGGGAGGACAGCGGTAGAACAGCGCGTTAAAGAGGCCCGGCTTTTCGGAGTCAAAGGTAAAGAGGTCCGCACATTAAAAGCGGGTGGCCGGTTTATGCCTTTACTGACAGTAACTTTGGAAAGAGAAGCCGCGGGGATGAACCGCATAAAGTAACAGCAGAAAGCGGCCGCCCGCTTTTAATGTGCGGACCTCTTTACCGCTGACTCCGGAAAGCCGGCCCACTTTACCGCGGTAGGAGAACAGTGAGGGCGAGCTGCAAGAAATGCGCTCCACTTCTGCTGAGGAGGGAGCCCACCAAGCCCATCACTGTGTCACTACATGAGTAAAAATGTGCAAGCCTCCTTTTTTGGGCTGGACAGTGCAGCTCGGTAGTGGCGTGAGTCTCTAGAAAGCGTTACTCCGTATCAAGGAAATACATGCTCATTTCATGTGACGGAAGGGCTGTTGGGGGGGGCGGGGGTCGCGGGTTAGCAGGGCATTTATGATGGGGGTCGCGGGCTAAAAACTTTGGGAACCCCTGTTCTACAGTATGGGATAGCCAGCAGCAAGTGCGTTATTGAACATGAAACATTGGAACAAAACAAACACGAGTGTACACTGTATTCAGAATACTTTTACTTTGATTAGCAATACAAAAATGTAAACTACACATGTTACATATAGCTACCATTAATTAGGAATTCTAAAATGCACAGGAGTAGCAGATCATATGGCAAACATTTGCATTAACTTGCATATAAGGGTTCGATTCTTGTCTGAGACAGTTTAGGTTGCACACCTTTTGGTTGCTTGTGAGCAATTACGTAACGTTATCAGCTTGTTATTTTCTTTCCTTGTCAAAAGGAAATGTCATGTTGTAAAATTGGCATTTTTATTCCTGCAGTTTGGTTGGTGCTGATTGTGGAGTTGAATTCCAATTGTATTTAAAGTTTACATGTTTAACAAGCGTGCACCGGTCTGCGCTACACTCACCTGAGAGAGAGAGAGAGAGAGACAGAGAGAGAGAGAGGTGTGCGAAGGACAAACCTGCTGTTTACACAAAACTAAGAACTCTACATTAGACTCATCCATGAATATAATCAGCGCATCTCTAGCTAAAAGGAGCAATATGTAATATTTGCATGTCAAGTCATCATTAAATGACCCGAATATTTCAAAAGGCGTTATTAAATCATACTCTTTTCGAATTCATCTTTAACTGATAACAGCCGAGATATTTGATTATCAAAATTAGTTTTACGACCCGTAAAAGTTGTTATTGTTTTGATTTTGATGTCCTGCCCTCCGCCGTTTCGCCAATCAGGAAGTGTCATGTAAGTCCGTGATCGGGTTGCCAGAACTTCGCGCGGCTCATTAATCTCAGTGGTAAAATAACATGTGGCGCAGAACTAAAAAAGGTCTTGTTATGACTCTCAAATCATTAATGACAAAACAAAGACTAAAACGAGGATTTATATCGGGATGCCTTTGAACAATTGAGACAGCTAGATCCAGTGTTTTCTCAAGCGCCTGTGTGGCGTAGCAGGATTGTCCAAGATTTTCGCTTGGGCGGTTGGGGTTCGAGCCCCGGCCAATCCTCAATTTTTATTAGCGGGGGGAGTATATGAATCAGATTACTCCGTTACTGAATAAAGTTGCATTTTTTTCCTGCAGTTTGGTTGGTGCAGATTGTGAAGTTTACAACAGTTTACTACAGTCTAGCAACTATTTTAAATGTGTTGGCCTAATTACTAAGTATGTTTTAGAAAAAATGTAAACGTCAACAAAATCAAAAGTGTCATAGACTGTACTTGAACCCGAGTCCTCTCGCACCAGAGTCCACCTCCTTATCATTGAGCTATAAAGCCACAGAAAGTTGTCCGGTGAACAGAGAAGAAAGACCGATGAGAAGCCAATTTTCCTAACCCTGCTCACAAGTGCCACCTGGTGGTTGTTTGGGTCATTGCAGCATCACTGGGGAAAAAATAAATAAAAGACGCGTGAATCACACGTGAGTCTTGTGTGATTCACGCGTGAAAGGCGTCAAAACGAAATGGGACCTACTGTAGATTCACAACAAGCAGACATCACAGAGTCACAACAGACATCATAGATTCACAACAAGCAGACATCACAGAGTCACAACAGACATCATAGATTCACAACAAGCAGACATCACAGAGTCACAACAAGCAGACATTATAGAGTCACAACAAGCAGACATCAGAGTTACAACAAGCAGACATAGAGTGAAACAGTAATGCAATACTTTACTCTTTGTTTGCAGATCTACAAAGTCCATCTTTTTCGTCCAAATACCTGTCACTGTTGCAAAAATACACATTGTTTGTATTTTGGGCTGAAGAAACCTTTGTAATTATTATATTAATGACATGTCTTTGTTTTTTGTTTTTTTGAAGATCTACAAAGTCCATCTACAGAACAGGGTTCACCTGTGATCAGTGTGGAAAGACCTGCAGCTCTGCTTCTGAACTAAAGAGACACCACAGAACTCACACTGGAGAAAAACCATACAAGTGTGATCAGTGTGGAACAGGTTTTACTACAAAAGAACATCTCAAGGTCCACAACAGAATCCACACTGGCGAAAAACCCTTCAGCTGCGACAATTGTGATCAGAGTTTTAGACAAGAGGGTCATCTCAAAGATCATCAGTGGATCCACACTGGAGAAAAACCATACAAGTGTGATCAGTGTGGAACAGGTTTTACTACAAAAGGAGGTCTCAAGCTCCACAGCAGAATCCACACTGGAGAAAAACCCTTCAGCTGTGACGTTTGTGGTCAGAGTTTTAGACATAAGAAATCTCTGAAAGAACATCAGAGGATCCATACGGGAGAGAAACCATTCGTCTGTGGAGACTGTGGGAAGGAGTTTACTCGGTTTTCAAGCTACAAAAGACATGAGAGAATTCACACTGGAGAAAAACCATTCGTCTGTGGAGACTGTGGGAAGGAGTTTACTCAGTCTTCACACTACAAAAGTCATGAGAGAATTCACTCTGGAGAAAAACCATTTGCATGTGACCTCTGCAGTAAAACTTTTAGAACTGCAGAACATCGCACACGTCACCACCGGAGCCACACTGGAGAGAAGCCGTACGAGTGTGATCAGTGTGGAAAATTTTTTTCTCAAGCAGGAAGTCTCAAGCTCCACAGTAGAATCCACACTGGAGAAAAACCCTTCAGCTGTGACGTTTGTGGTCAGAGTTTTAGACATGAGAATACTCTGAAAGATCATCAGAGGATCCACACAGGAGAGAAACCATTCGTCTGTGGAGACTGTGGGAAGGAGTTTACTCAGTCTTCACACTACAAAAGTCATGAGAGAATTCACACTGGGGAAAAACCATTTGCATGTGACTTCTGCAGTAAAACTTTTAGAACTACAGAAGAGCGCACACGTCACCATCGGAGCCACACTGGAGAAAAACCCTTCAGCTGTGACGTTTGTGATCAGAGTTTTTCTCAAAGTGGTCATCTCAAAAAATCATCAGAGGATCCACACTGGAGAGAGACCATTTGTCTGTGAAAAGTGTGGGAAGTCTTATACTTATAGCTCATCTCTTCGTAAACACAGTAAAACGTGTGAGAAGCAGGTGTGAAGACGCAGCATCTGGAACAAAGTGAAGGAGACAGAGCTGAGGCTGCATCATGTGAACCCAGAGTCAGACTCTACAGGATCACACTTCAGTCTTAACCCTGTGCTGCAGCTGCTGAGCTTTACAGACCAAACACTTATTGTGGATTTGAACATCTTTACTTTGTGTCTGGAGGCTCGAATACATCATGTTTTTGTCTGAAAGGAAGATCTTATGGTTCCTTTTAAAGCTGCATCAAGTCTAAGATTCAAACTGACATGTGATGAAGAAGGAGACAGAGCTGAGGCTGCATCATGTGAACCCAGAGTCAGACTCTACAGGATCACACTTCAGTCTTAACCAGAGGTGTGGACTCGACTCATGTGACTTGGACTCGGGTCAGACTCCAGTCATGAATTTGATGACTTTAGACTCGACTTAGACTTTAATATCAATGACTCTGACTTTCACTTGGACTTTTGCCAATTGACTTGTCTGTCTCTGTGTGGTACATCTCTGTGTGCGTACGTGTATATACATGTGTTTGTCTCTGTGTGCGTACGTGTATATACATGTGTTTGTCTCTGTGTGCGTACGTGTATGTACATGTGTGCGTATGCGTGTGTGTGCGTCTGTCTCTATGAGTGCGTGATGTGCAGCAGTTCTGTACCTAATTATAGTAAATCTTCATATGAAATAGAATTAAAAACGTCTCATTTTAATAAATACTGTGTTTCATAAAGTCATGTCTGTGTCAGGTCTTATCTGTGGTGAAATCAGACACTTTGATCATGTGTGTGACGTGAAACACGTCTGCTGCGTCATTTGCATATTGTCCCCTAGATCCAGGGGTGTCCCAATTCTTAGGGAGAATGTTGTGAGGGCACTCCCCACTGGGAATGCACTGGTACTACGAGACTGTATGACAAAAGCAGTGATTATGTAACTCTGAGAGAGCGACATACTGGAAAGTTCTTTCTCTGAGGAAGCAGGGGCGTAAAAGAGGTGACACGGGGGAATAGTGACAGATGATGAGGGCCATATTTGGTCAGGTGCATTTTACTGGAAGGCAATAAAAACTCCAGTTGTAAGAGACTGGAGGAGATCTCTTCACGGAGCAGGATTGGAAACAACCCTTCCATCGCCTGGCGTTTGAACAGCCAACAACTTCAGGGGAACAATTCAGAAGAGAGGGGTTGTGAAAAAATGTCCCTGCCTCAGCAGGCGAGGCGGCGTGGGCACTGGGTCGTCCCACTCAGGGAACCAGGTCTCAAGAGGCCTCGGGACTCGTGCCTCCAGGCAGTGGGGGCAGTGACAAGACTAGAGGGTGGAAGGAAGCGCACACTTCACCTCTGTGGCTTTTGTCTGCTAAAAGAAAGGAAAGAGTTAACTCAGAGGGAGAACGCCAGTGATTGACAACGGTCTTACTCACAGAGAACTGCTGCTTCACAGACCCTCACAGAGACTGCTTCACAGCCCCTCACAGAGACTGCTTCACAGACCCTCACAGAGACTGCTTCACAGCCCCTCACAGAGACTGCTTCACAGCCCCTCACAGAGACTGCTTCACAGACCCTCACAGAGACTGCTTCACAGCCCCTCACAGAGACTGCTTCACAGACCCTCACAGAGACTGCTTCACAGACCCTCACAGAGACTGCTTCACAGCCCCTCACAGAGACTGCTTCACGGCCCCTCACAGGGTCTAAGCCAGGAAGCGGCTGCAGGGAAAAGGAGGAAGTAGGCTGGGAGGCACCAGAAAGTTTGTATTAGATGTTATAGTTATACGTTAGCATATTACCATTGTATTTTTGGATACATTTTGCATTTGCTGTGCTTTTTGGAAACTATATAATCATTCCTGCATTAAAATTATATAAAGTAATTCTCTATTGTCATTTTTATGTAAAAAATGCTTGATAATTGTGAAATTGAAGTCTAGAGGTTTTCAGTTACACTCTGGAGATTATTTACAGCTGCCATCCACCAAACCGTTGTCCTGGAGGGCCAACTTCTGGCCACCAAATAATCCACCTGACGAAATACCAAGAGCCGGAAACATCAAGGGCAAACCCAAAATGTGAGGAGGCCGCGGGCAGCAGAAGGAGGAAGAGAGGGGTCTCATCTCAGAGCTGAACCACGGCGGAAGACGAGCAAACTCAGAGGAGAGAATCAGGCTAGTCACCTGTGCAACCCCAGAAACCAGCAGGCCTTAAACCGCGGGGGAAAGACCTGTGGGCTGGCCTGCTAACATACTTATTATTAAGAGTCTGCAGAATCTCCATGGATTGTGCCATCTCCAGAGATAGACATGTCCGTGATGTCTTGTTCAAAGGTAGACCTGAACTATGAGGCGTTGGTGAATCAGGCTTTGGGCAGCAGGTGGGAGGGATTCCTACATATTTATACTGATGGGTCAAAAGATCCCAGGTCTAGAAAGACAGGGTTTTCCTTTTATGTCCCAGAATATGATATAATACAGTTTAAAAGGCTTCCTGATGTGTCTGTGTACACTGCTGAGCTCGTAGCAATTATTAGTGCTTTACAGTGGGTTGAGCTCACTAAGCAGGAGAAGACGGTGATATGTTCAGACTCTGCATCTGTTTTGGAATCTTTGGGGGGAGGAGAACCAAATGCTAGGCCTGATCTGGTTGCAGAGCTACTGTCTACCCTGTTCAGAATTGAGAGGGCTGGCAATAGTGTTGGCTTTATGTGGGTCCCTGCTCATGTCGGGGTGTTTGGAAATGAAGTGGCTGATATGGCAGCAAAGTGGGCTTTAAAAAAGGAAATTGAAGTTAGAGTAGTGCCAGGGGTATTAGAATGGAGGTCGAGAATTAAAAGCTATACTACAGCTGTTTGGCAAAAAATATGGGAAAGTGACACACGGGGGCGCCTTTACTATGATATTAACCCGTCAGTAAAACCTCAGAGTGTATACACAGGGAAGGATCGGAAACCTGCCGTCATTTTAACCAGGCTTAGACTGGGACATTGTGGTTTAGGGTGGGATCTGGTTAAAATGGGGAAACACCCTGATGGGTTGTGCCAACACTGCAAGCAAGAGCAAACAGTAAAACATGTTCTTATGGAGTGCCCACTGTATAAAGACCAACGCACAGAGCTGTTTCGAACTGTAGCGCCAGCATCAGGGAGTAATGTCAGCCTTCGAGTTTTACTAAGCCCTACAGCGGGACAAGACATTGCTGTAGGAGCGCTGTCAGATTTTCTCGCAGCCTCCGGGCTGCTCTGGATATAATTTATCGGAGATGACGGATCTCACCGAGAGAGGCAGCAATGTGCCGTGAGGCATCTAGTCTGCCGGAAAATAACCGAAGAAGAAGAAGAAGAAGAGTCTGCAGAATACTGCTAGTTGGGAGTAATAATAGATGAAGATCTGAGCTGGAAACCTCACATACTTGAGGACAAAACTTGAGGACAAAAGTTGCTCAGTGTGTGGGAATAATGAAGAGTCACCGAATCAATACAAATGCTCTTATGTTATTGTATCAATCATTTACAATGTCATATTCAAACTATTGTGTGGAAGTGTGGGGGAGTTGCTATAAATCTCACTTACAGCCTCTGATTATTTTACAAAAGAAGGCTGTAAGGATTGTGTCCAACGTCCACTACAGACATCCTTCTAATCCTCTGTTTATACAAAACCAACGACTGAAACTGAGAATGTTCAGGGCGTCTGAAAACTCTCTACCGTCCAATTTAAATAATCTTTTCAGCGATAGAGACGCTCATCATGATTACAGATTAAGAGGAAACAAACTATTCTATGTACCTACATTTAGGACGACGTTAAAATCTGTGTGTGTCTTGGTCTGAGGCGTCACATTTGGAATGGATTAAAAGAAGAATTAAAAACATGCTCAAATATGACTGCTTTTAAAAAGAAATTCAAAAGAGACATTCAGATTCAGTTTATTTGCCATTTGCAGTAAAAACACCACATTGGAATACATTAGCAAAAGTCTCCAGTGTGCACAGACAAATACAGACATAAAACAACATTAAAAGACAAAAATAAAACAAATAAAACAGTAAACAAATGTCACTGTGAAATCGATCGACTAAAACAGTTTCAAAACAAGTGCAAATCATTAAAGTGCTCTGTTCACACTGATAACAGCTTGTGGATAAAAACTGTTAGCGTAACGAGATGTCCTGCATCTCAGAGAGCGATATCTTCTTCCAGAGGGAAGAAGCTGGAACATGGCTTTTCCCAGGGTGGCCAGAGACATAATGAAGAAATATATGTGTGGCAGTATGCCCAGGAGGCGGGCTATCTATCGAGGGCCGGAGTTCTCATTGGTCCCTAGCGCTTGGCCTGCGACCCATAAAAGTGTCTTGTCTTTGTTGCCTCCCCCTTTGACCTCACGTAGCCGCTCGCAACGCTGCACGTCATTTCCGTGTTCCTCTGCCTTACGGCCGCACGGACAGTGGCGCAGGTACACGCGGACCCAGCTACACCCGGCAACGGGTGTAGCTCTCTGGCTGCGCCTCTCCCTCTTGGAAGAGCTGCACTTCAGCTCAAAGTGATGCTGCTGTTTTGCCCTTATATTGCTTGCTACTGAAAGTGTAATTTTGGTCCGCTATTGATCGTTCTGTGCCTGTCTCGTCTGCCGGAGGGAGGACAGCCGTCTGGGGTCAGCGGCGTCCTCACTGTCGTCAGCCACGTCTTGGTGCCCTACGTGCATGTGGCCGTAACTCGTGGGGTGTTTTTCCCCTTGTTGCCTGTCAGTGACAACTCTGGAACACGGACTTTATGGAAGAGTATTTCAATGCTCAGTGACGCTGCTCCGTGACGCTTCACGCTCAATCCCTTTTCACAGGACTTGAAGGACAATTTGAACTGTGTATAAGTCGGACGTTTACACTATACGCCAATGTGAATTGTAAATATTGTTTTTGTGTTGTAGGAGCTGTTATCCAGTCTGGGGCGGTGGAGGTGTGTGCCACAGGGGTGATCACCCGTTTGGTTTGCAGTGCACTTGATTATTATTTGCTGTAGTAGGGTCAATATACTAATTGACCCAAAAAAATTGCAACATTTTTATTTTTGGTGGTTTTATGTTAGACTGGGTCTAGTCTATAACATACTAAAAGTTGGACAAAATCGGAGTATTGGAAAGTGTCAAAATTTGGAGATGACTATTTCGGTTTACAAGTCATTTTCCATTTACATGTGAAGCACTAACTCGGTCAGTTTTCATGATAAATCAATAAATGTGTATTTTTATCCAGGTTTTCAGGGTCAATCTTTCACATTGAAGGGTTACCAGTGATGCCAAATAAACCCTTATACCACATCAAGGGGTACTCCAACCCCCATTAACCTTGTTGCACCCACACTGATTCACTTACGTCACAGTACTTTTTCAAAACTTTTAACACCTCATCCTCATCTACCACTGGATCCTTTTTCATATTGTCACAATTTCCATCTTGGCAATGACGGCATGCACTGGTACATTCTAGTCTATGCCTCCTGCAGTTACACCTTGGGGCAGGGGTCTCAAACCGGTTCCAGAAAGAGCCATGTGGGTGCAAGTTTTAGTTCCAACAGCTCCAAACTGAGCAGGAGCACAGATGACTCCACCCATTTCCTCAGGTGAGTCAGGTGAGTAACCTGAAGATTTGAGGAAATGGGTGGAGTCATCTGTGCTCCTGTTCAGTTTAGAGCTGTTGGAAGCAAAACCTGCACCCACATGGCCCTTTCTGGAAGCGGTTTGAGACCCCTGTCTTAGGGTATTGCATCCTTCCGAACAGTTGCAATGAATCATCTTAATCAGTGCATTTGGAGCAGGGCTTTTGTCCGTCATCACTGGAACAAGTTTGTCCCCTTTCACCTTCCACCCCCACTCAGATAACACCATTTCATTACTACATATCATCCACTCCATAACCTGGTATTAAGTCCATAAAGAATGAAATTTACAGGCAAAGGCCGTTGGTGGGAGTCGTTCTGGCGTGACGAACGTCTTAGCTCTCGCAACTTTCTTGCAGAGCATATTGTATCTAATAGATGCCAGGAAGTCCTTCTGATCCGCATTGAACAACGCTACCATTTCTTTCCTCGGACCGTTACCATGACAATCGGTCCACAGCCCGTATCACACAAAACCAAGTCGGACATGAACATACTTCACAAATATCTCAAAAGCATTGGTTAAGACACAGACGAGAGTCATATAATAAAACATTTATTAACCTCGCTTGCTCGGTCTGTACAGAGAAACATCAGACCTTGGCATTTTTGCACATTAAGGCCATACACACCTCGGTTAATAAGCCGTTAATAGTCATCGTTTGACCTCTGTTATTGCCAACAAAGGTTACATTACAAAATATTGAGTTGAATTTTTGTTATTGACCAAATACTTATTTTCCACCATAATTTACAAATAAATTCTTTAAAAATCCTACAATGTGAATTCCTGGATTTTTTTTTCACATTCTGTCTCTCACAGTTGAAGTTTACCTATGATGAAAATTACAGACCTCTGTCATTATTTTAAGTGGGAGAACTTGCACAATCGGTGGCTGACTAAATACTTTTTTGCCCCACTGTATGCATGGAACAGCAAGAGAACAAGAAGATCTGTGTCTTCTCCAATGAGGGTGCTTGATTTGAAAGCGGACTTATTGATCGCTGCCTTCACGATTTCAACGTCGGCATCTGCTTCTGCTTGAATAACGTCACAGCCTTTCTGCCACATTCGTTCCATTCAACAAGAAGTCCTCCTTTTTCCCAGAAAATTTTGTCACCTCTGTAATGTTCACCTTTTTTGGATTCAGCTTTTTACTCTGCAACTGATGAGTCCTTTTATACTTGGTCCAACTTTGTAACCATCAAACACAGCAGTTGCTCTCCCACAGTGTTCAACAGTAAATGAGACTAAACCGTTTGCAATCGAGCTGTAGGTACTCCCCTCCTTTCATTTCAGGCGGTGAAGAAGAGATCTTCCTTCCATCTAGTACATTGTGCTCTGTGACTGGAACAGTTTGTGTCACAGCACTGTCTGATTTTGTTCGAACATAATTTCTAAAATCCTCTGCGAGTTTGTTTGTTTGACGTAAGATGCCCTTTCCTTCGAACAAAGACATCGGGTAGAGACAGAGTTCATAGGACATGACATCATCCAGCCTTAGATTACCAGTCTGTGAGACCACAATAAACCTCTGGAATAGGAGTGATGGGTCAATGATATGATCTGCAGAAACTTTATGTTCTTGCTCGATGCTAGCCTCAAACTCAGTTTGTGACAGGAGAAAACTGATTGTCCATCCATCTTCTGTACAATGTATTTTCCGAGTTCGAAAATGAACATTGACATCCTCATTGGCATCAATCCCTGTGGTAATATTGCGTAACCATTCATCACATGAAAATGGTTTAAAGCTGTCTAGTTGTTCTGCAACTATCCCAAGGTCTGTCTCATCTCTTCTCACCCTTAGGTTGTTCACGTAAGTTCTTGCATGGCGAGGTTGTAAGCGGATGACACAGTGGAAGACATGGACCAAACTGTCCTCTGGTGCTTGGACATCATCAATTTATTAACATAAACAACACAGCTATAGCAAGACATCTACTACCAAGACAATCAGACTTTGGGGGAGTTTCAGTTGTTTTCTCAAGAATCCTATACCCTATAGAACAATTTCATTTGTATACAAAGGTAAGGGGCCCAATTAATAGAAGAAAGTTCTAATTCACTACTGGTACCCATTTTAAAATAATCACCCATACGCCTGTTTGTGAACCTGGGTGGGGGCAATACGGTGTTTAGGGGTAGGGGGTCCCCTAGATATGGTATAAGGGTTTATTTGGCATCACTGGTAACCCTTTCATGTGAAAGATTGACCCTGAAAACCTGGATAAAAATCCAAGATATTTGATTTATCATGAAAACTGACCGAGTTGGTGCTTCTTTAAATGGAAAATGACTTGTAAACCGAAATAAGTCATCTTCGAAATTTGACACTTTCCCATACTCCGATTTTGTCCAACTTTTAGTATGTTAAAGTCTAGACCCAGTCTAAAATAAAACCACAAAAAAACAAATATTTGCAATTTTTTTGGGGTTGTGGGTACGCGGGCAGTATATTGACCCTACTACTGTGTGTGTGCTTTTTATTTGGTGACCCCCAGCCCCACTCAGCTCCTATACACTCCCTGTGTGCGTGTGTGTGTGTGCTTTTGAGTGTGTGTGTGTGTGTGTGTGCTTTTGAGTGTGTGTGTGTGCTTTTGAGCGTGTGTGTGTGTGCTTTTGAGTGTGTGTGTGTGTGCTTTTGAGTGTGTGTGTGTGCTTTTGAGCGTGTGTGTGTGTGCTTTTGAGCGTGTGTGTGTGTGCTTTTGAGTGTGTGTGTGTGTGCTTTTGAGCATGTGTGTGTGTGCTTTTGAGTGTGTGCGTGTGTGCTTTTGAGTGTGTGTGTGTTTGTGCTTTTGAGTGTGTGTGTGTTTGTGCTTTTGAGCGTGTGTGTGTGTGCTTTTGAGCGTGTGTGTGTGTGCTTATGAGCATGTGTGTGTGTGTGCTTTTGAGCGTGTGTGTGTGTGCTTTTGAGCGTGTGTGTGTGCTCTTGAGCATGTGTGTGTGTGCTTTTGAGCGTGTGTGTGTGTGTGCTTTTGAGCGTGTGTGTGTGTGCTTTTGAGCGTGTGTGTGTGTGCTTTTGAGCGTGTGTGTGTGTGCTTTTGAGCATGTGTGTGTGTGTGCTTATGAGCGTGTGTGTGTTTGTGCTTTTGAGCGTGTGCGTGTGTGCTTTTGAGCGTGTGTGTGTGCTTTTGAGCGTGTGTGTGTGTGCTTTTGAGCGTGTGTGTGTGTGCTTTTGAGTGTGTGTGTGTTTGTGCTTTTGAGTGTGTGTGTGTGTGTTTGTGCTTTTGAGCGTGTGTGTGTGTGCTTATGAGTGTGTGTGTGTGTGCTTTTGAGCGTGTGTGTGTGTGCTTTTGAGCGTGTGTGTGTGTGCTTTTGAGCGTGTGTGTGTGTGCTTTTGAGCGTGTGTGTGTGTGTGCTTTTTGAGCGTGTGTGTGTGTGCTTTTGAGCGTGTGTGTGTGTGTGCTTTTGAGCGTGTGTGTGTGTGCTTTTGAGCGTGTGTGTGTGTGCTTTTGAGCGTGTGTGTGTGTGCTTTTGAGCGTGTGTGTGTGCTTTTGAGCGTATGTGTGTGTGTGCTTTTGAGCGTGTGTGTGTGTGTGCTTTTGAGGGTGTGTGTGTGTGCTTTTGAGCGTGTGTGTGTGTGCCTTTGAGCGTGTGTGTGTGAGCTTTTGAGCGCGTGTGTGTGTGCTTTTGAGCGTGTGTGTGTGTACTTTTGAGCGTGTGTGTGTGTGCTTTTGAGCGTGTGTGTGTGTGCTTATGAGCGTGTGTGTGTGTGCTTTTGAGCGTGCGTGTGTGTGCTTATGAGCGTGTGTGTGTGTGCTTTTGAGCGTGTGTGTGTGTGCTTTTGAGCGTGTGTGTGTGTGCTTTTGAGCGTGTGTGTGTTTTTGAGCGTGTGTGTGTGCTTTTGAGCGTGTGTGTGTGTGCTTTTGAGCGTGTGTGTGTGCTTTTGAGCGTGTGTGTGCTTTTGAGGGTGTGTGTGTGTGCTTTTGAGCGTGTGTGTGTGTGCTTTTGAGCGTGTGTGTGTGTGCTTTTGAGCGTGTGTGTGTGTGCTTTTGAGCGTGTGTGTGTGTGCTTTTGAGCGTGTGTGTGTGTGCTTTTGAGCGTGTGCTTATGAGCGTGTGTGTGTGTGCTTTTGAGCGTGTGTGTGTGTGCTTTTGAGCGTGTGTGTGTGTGCTTTTGAGTGCGTGTGTGCTTTTGAGTGTGTGTGTGTGTGTGCTTTTGAGCGTGTGTGTGTTCTTGGGTGTGCGTGTGTGTGTGCTTTTGAGTGTGTGTGTGTTCTGGGTGTGCGTGTGTGTGTGCTTTTGAGTGTGTGTGTGTTCGTGGGTGTGCGTGTGTGTGTGCTTTTGAGCGTGTGTGTGTTCGTGGGTGTGCGTGTGTGTGTGCTGTACATTTTATAGTAGCCATTTTTAAAAAGAAGATATATATGAAATAAAGGTTGTTCTTGAGCAGCCCATTGTAAATAAACATTGTTAGACTAAACAGTCTCTGCCTCTCAGTAACATTGACCCTGTGCTTTCAACATTCTTCAGGTGTAACTCCTGAAGTGGCGTTGCTGGTTTGTTTTGTCAGGACTATTCCATATTATTTAATGAGAAATAATCAAGTTACATATAACCCCCTGGCTGTCACATATGGACAAGAGATTAATGTCCTGGACCTGAGGTGTGTGGTCAGAGAGTGTTTGGGCCAGTGTCTGGACATGGACAGAGAGGTGGGAGAGAGGTGTGTGGTCAGAGAGTGTTTGGGCCAGTGTCTGGACATGGACAGAGCGGTGGGAGAGAGGTGTGTGGTCAGAGAGTGTTTGGGCCAGTGTCTGGACATGGACAGAGCGGTGGGAGAGAGGTGTGTGGTCAGAGAGTGTTTGGGCCAGTGTCTGGGCATGGACAGGACGGTGGGAGAGAGGTGTGTGGTCAGAGAGTGTTTGGGCCAGTGTCTGGGTATGGACAGAGCGGTGGGAGAGAGGTGTGTGGTCAGGGAGTGTTTGGGCCAGTGTCTGGACATGGACAGGACGGTGGGAGAGAGGTGTGTGGTCAGAGAGTGTTTGGGCCAGTGTCTGGGCATGGACAGAGCGGTGGGAGAGAGGTGTGTGGTCAGAGAGTGTTTGGGCCAGTGTCTGTGTGAGTGAGAGATCGAGTGTGCGTCTTGTCTTTGTGCGTCTTGTTTATTTAATTTGATATAATGATGTAAATGTACAGTGTTAGTGTAATTTGTATTTTGTGTTTTGCTGTATGTGTGAGAGGGGGTTGGAAATGTACAAGTGTCTGCTTCACCTTTGCAAAACTTGTGACATGTTTTTCATTTGAAGTGATATTTTTATCTTGTTTTGCGCAGGTTTTGAAATAAATAACTAACTAACTAAGGCTAATTCTACAGTGACGTCATACTCAGTCAGTCCAGTCCTAATGCATTGTTTTTGGTCAAAATACATAAATAAAATGTGAAATTCTACAGCAGATACAATGAAAGGTACAGACTTTCTCTTCTCTTGACGCTGGGCAGCTGCTCTTACAGTCACAAGATGGCCGCCGGTGTCCATGACGACAGTATTCCTCCGGATCATGATAGTGCGCATGCGCCCTTGAAACAGCGAGGAGCTCCAGAATCAAATGACGATTCTTCACGAGCACGAAGGGAGCTAAAGGAGCTAACAGCAGAGAGCTAACAGCAGAGAGCTAACAGCAGAGAGCTAACTGGAGGGGCTAACAAAGCTAATAAAGCTAAAAGAGACGGCAATATCACAACAGGCTAACAGGAGCTAACCGGAGCCAACAGGAGCTAACAGGAGCTAACGGGAGCTAACAGGAGCTAACAGGAGCTAACAGGAGCTAACAGGAGCTAACAGGAGCTAACAGGAGCTAACCCAGTGGAACATGGCAGAAGTGAAACTGGAGGAAGACTCTGAGCTCAGGGACATAAAGGAGGAACCACAGGACCCTGAGTAAGACACACACACACACTCACACACACACACACACACACACACACACACACAGACACACACACACACACACACACACAGACACACACACACACACACACACTCAGACACACACACACACACACACACACACACACATACACGTTTTTGTTACCTGGTGGGTCCCTTTGACAGGGCCGTTCAGAATGGGACCCATAGACATAATCTTTTTTTACCAAGACTTTAAGTAATACAAAACAGTCAATAGAAACCAAACAACTATTTTAAAGGAATTTTATTTTAGATTTTGTTTTCGAATTGCAGTGATTCTATTTTTGACATAGAATTTAATGCCACTCCATGTCCGATGTCTAAGGTCATCTGGTGAGGCATTAATGCAGGCCAGGCCAGGCCAGGCCAGGCAGTGAGACTTCCCAGGGACCTTTCCAGTCTGTATGAAAGGTGTCATGGTCTTCTCCACAGCCTTCACCTCAGATGCAGACCATGGCTTTCTTACACGTTCTAGGGAGAGAAATAAAAATATATTAGCAATATACACTCCCAGGGTGAGGACCAAGCAGCCTGGCTGTAATCCCCCACCTGGTACACTTACCAGAAGGGGCACTGCCACTACCATGGGGTGCATCTGGATGAATGGTTGAAGGTTCTCCGCTTGAAGTTTCTTTTAGCCCGTCCGTTTGTGAGAGGATCTCTACTGCTCTCCCTGTCGCACAGAAAATAAAAATACAAGTGGCCTTTAGGGGAAAAAAATCATACATATTTTAATAATATCAAGAATTACCTTCAGGCTCAATTTGTATCTGGTCGAGGCTCTTTCCTTCGAATTCCGTCACTCTTCCCTGCTCCATGGCCATCAACACTTTGCTGATTTTGGCCAGCTCCAGTGTCCCCTCTGGTAGTCTGTAATATTGCCTGTGGATGCGAATGTCATGGCCGAGGAAGTTGGCAAGTATGTCCATCTCATTCTCTTTCATATTGAGAACTGTAGACATAGTAGCTATGTGCTTTCTAAGTTTGGTTGAGGATAGCATCTCTGGATGCACCGCACCACATTCTTTGGCTACCTGGCGTAGGGAGTCTGATCCCCTGATGTGGGTGTCTGCGCCCGGGCGGGAAAAGAAGTATGGGTTATGGTCAGAGATGGAACAGGCCCTTCTGTTCTCCACCAGCACCTCCATCGAAGCAATCATTTCAGGAGTCAAAAGAACCGGCACTTTCCGACTTCTTTTCCCTTTAATTTCAATGCGTTGAAAATGCTGACACAGCTTTTTCTCAAGTTGGGACAGTCCCAGAGCAATGTCAGAATGGATCCCAGTCTTACTTCTTAAGGTAAAGGCTGTCAGTGGCATCTTTGAAACCTCACCTTCCCTTCTTCGATTGAAAATGATGACCTCACAAAGAGTCAAAACTGCCAGTTTAGACCAATGCTTAGACGTTGGCTCACTTATTAGGGTTTGCACATATTCAGGTCGACATACCTCAATATGTGCATGCATGGCTCTAACGTCCTCAGTCAGAGGGAGCAGGTCCGGAGTGTTCCACTTGGCTTGCCGGAGGGTCTGTAGGGCAGCAGAAGAAACACAGTGGTCCCACCTCTTCTCAAAAAGCAGCCGGCTTCGTTGGAGGTTTTTAATAAATAGTTCATCAACACAATGCTCCATTTTTGAGTCACATTCAAGAATATCTGCTAGCTTTCTGAGGCTATGGCCGAGTTTGAGGGCCAAGGATGGAGTCTTGTATTGATTTGTTTCCTCATCATATCCAGCCACAGACCTGACTGCATCAATCACATGGTTAAAGTTGGAAGGAATAAAGAAATCCTTAATTGTTTTCAGTTTCCCTGCGGTTTTTGCTTTGTTAATTAACCTACCGACTTCTCTCATTTTCTGCCTAATGTAATCATGCTTAGTCTTATCATGCCCGTGTTTTAAGTACAGGTGCTCTCCGAGTCTCAGAATCCCCTTTTCTGCTTTGACAACACCCGTGACCTCATCCTGATGCATTGCCGAAATTAAAGACCACAGCTTTTTGCTGATGCCCTCCGGTACAGGCTGGGCTAGGGAGCAGAGGGACTGGACCCTACTTCTACCTGGTTTAGCCTGGGCATCTTTCTGTGAAAGCCGGCACCTGGCCACATGCCTCCACAGCGACTTTCGCTTAAGCAATGCCCCACAGTCTATACAGTGCAAAAACTCACTGGATTTAACTGGGGAATTTGGCTGTTTAGCTGGGACTAAAGTTCCAATGCCGGCCTTTAAAACTTCAAAATTGTGCTCACGGTTTCCACTATTCCTGATCAAATCAAACTGAAGTTTACGTGCTTTAGATTTCACAGGTAGAGCCAATGCTCTGGCTACGTCACTTTCATTTCCATGTTTTCTAGTCAAATGACGGGACATTTTGTGGCAGGACATTGAACAGTAGAGGCAGAAGTGTCTCTTGCTGTATACTCGCCCCCCATTTTTCTTCTTTTGCAGCTGCATGATAACAATCTTATTTGCCTTTGGTTCGTCACTTTCCGAGTCTTGAAGAAAAGTGTTTTTGATTTTTCTTTTTCCATACTTTTTTACAGGTTTCTTCTTGACAGTTAAATCGTCAGAATCTGAGTCGACTTCATCAATTAGGGACTCTTGACTAAGCTGCACAAACAACAAATAATTTGTAATCATTCTATATAACAATTTGAAGTCATGACTTGTAGTCAGCACTTACCAGTGGTTTGTAAGCGTGCGCTTCAGTGTGCTCCTCCATGATTTCTTGCAGCCTAATGAACCACACACTTGCACCTTTTTCTAGCCTGACACCTGATTTCCTCTGTTGTGCTGCTCCATGATTGGCTCCAGCCTGCTGGACTGAAATTGCCCCAGTGTGCCCCTCCTTGATATCCCGCAACCCACCACCAGGGTTCCGACACATAACACACTTTTTTCAGGAAAGTAAACCTCCAGGGGTCCTTTCCATATTTTTACAGAGACTGCATAAGGACCGTTAGAAAAGCATTACCCATTGATTATTAAGCTTGGACCAGTGGGGTCCGGTGTTCGGGCCCCACCACGTAAAACCAGTCCCCATGACGTGAGTGGAATCTCAGGTTATGGAACCCACCAGGAGTTGAAAACAAGTGCACACACACACACACACACACACACACACACGTCTGTTTCTTTAGGCCCCGCCCCAAGTATTTATCAAAATGAGACGTTTTTAATTCTATCTCATATGAAGATTTGCTATTGAGAATGAGGGGTCACGTGATAATTTGGGCGGGGTCTAATCCGGTCGGCCATGTTGATAGGATCCTCCATCGGTTGCCAGGGGCAACGCCACTAACGCTAACGCTCCAGAGGTCTTTAAATTGAGCACGTTTATTAGTTCGGCAGTAGATACATCTACGATTACAACACTAGCAAGACAGTTAATGGAGAAAGTGAAGGCGAAAGGAAATGGACCGTACAGGGAAAAGCTTCTACCCACGGCAAAACAACGTTATTTGGAGAAGCTCTCAGACATACAACAGGTAGACCCATACGAGCTTCCTGCAGCGGAGTGGCAAAAAGACCTAGACTTTTTGCCTCCGTGCACGTACATGGATATAGTGAATTACCTTGTTTTCGGTGTTAGTTATTACACAATGCAGGAGTTTAGAAGTCACAAGTCACTGGAGAGTTACGAGGCTTTCTGCTGTGGTTGGGTGCAGGACATGGCCATCTACAAGCCTCCAGGCGGTGAAAACACCGTTGTACTTGCAAAGGTAAGTTTTCATAACATGCGTTTTTGTGTGCTGTAATTACATTGCATAGCGAACTATCTAAATGACGTCACTAAGACACGCCCCCGCCGCCTGTCAACTCCCGCCCACATGTTTCGGACAAACACTGCCGAAATGAATCAAATACCACTTGTCACTTTAGACGAAAATGAAATACCAGGGGCAAAATTCCACCATCAAACCATCAGGGATCATAGTGTAGACCAATTATAACGTTGGCTTGAATGTCGTGGTCTTCCAGTAACTGGTAGAAAGTTTGATTTGATAAAAAGGTAATGGTGAGGATTATGCTAACATTATCTAGTCATTTAAATTGCAATGTTAGCGCCTTCTTTGTTTGTTTTGCTGTGATTAACTTCCATTTATCAAGTTGTTTTTGCACTATCCACTTTGTAATTAGTTTGATCATTAGTTAGCTACTGTCAGCCGATATTATAATAAATCCATGATCACAACGGGTTACGCCACTGTCTCTGAGAGAAACTATCAGAGCTAGCCACACTCAGTAAACGCAAATGACAATCAATCAACACATTTAAATGTTAATGGGAGAATACATTATACACATTCATAACACAAGTGCACGGAGGGTTTTCAGAATTAACTGTTCAGGTTTTCATGACAAAAATACTTTTTTAATGCGACTAAAGCGATCGCTTTTAGGTTAACTATCCTCACTGTTACTCGCCTGCCACGGGAAAACCTTTTGGGAACTATTTTCTTTGCACTCATTAAAATAAACCTTTTCGGCATGAGTAGTGAATGACGTTTATTTTGTGTGTTCAATTGGTGCAAAGCCGTATAATAAGCAGACAACAAAGTTGAAAAAAATCCCTCTCATCTTTCTTCAGGTGTGAGAATTGTATACTTTTCTGGATTAGGACAAACAATACTAATATGGATTGATGGGGGGTAAATGTAAATGTAAAGAGAAAGTTTGTGCTAACTACATTCAGAAGAGCTCAGACGGACCTGATACAGCGGTCCAGATCCAGTCCCAGCTAAACGTAGCTAGGACTGGATCTGGAGGCTCCACAGTTAGGTCCAGCGAAGTGTTTTGAAAAAACATGTGCCCTTTTTAACCTTTTCATGAGAGAAATGGTCTGGTCCTGGTCTGGTCCGATGTTGTGGTTTAACGAACGGGTTGAATGTTACTTTCATATAGTCCTTTTCAGAGTATCTGAAATCGCTCCGACAAGCACCATAACTGCAGTGTTTAGTTGTCACCATAATTCAATGATTTAGCCCAAATAAATACACACGCGTATGAGGAGAACACAGTAGAACTCAACGAGTCGTACACAATGTTTGTCCGAAACATGCGCGCATGCGCAGTCATCTGAGCTATTTTTAGCACATTTCGGAAACCGGACAGTGCCCTATTTAGCACACATTTCTTGACCATAATGACGTGTGTCATTAGATAGTTAGATAGGCAGCTAACTTAAGATGCACTTCAGTGTTTGCAACATTAACAGCTAGGTAACCTACACTTCTTAACTTTAAAAAAAACAACATGAAGACATTTTAGGACGTACCCGAGTGAAAATGCAGAGAACACACTCTCATCGACTGGGGGAAAGTAAGGTCCTTTCTTCTTATTGCAGCCAACCAAGCCATCCGGCGTCTCTTCGTCAGGTCAGACACTTGCGCTCCCTGATGTTGTATCCATTTTGGTGGCCTAAACAATTGGAAACCGTTGTTCCTACGTTTTCCTTTCTTATTGTGTGAGGTACTGGAGCAGTTTTTCACACAGCAATGAGCTCCAGGCATGGTAAAACAGAAATAGCGATGACCTCCTTTGCTACCGAGTTAACAACAACTGTTTGCCGCTGGGTGGGATCCTACCAACATGGCGGAGACGGGGAGGGGCTCTGTGCTATGACGTCAACTCCTCACTCTCAATAATTATTCACAGAACTGCTGCACATCACACACTCAGAGACAGACACACATGTACACACATGTACACACACAGAGACAGACACACATGTACACACACACAGAGACAGACACATATGTACACACACACAGAGACAGACACACATATGTACACACACACAGAGACAGACACACATGTACACACACAGAGACAGACACACATGTACACACACACAGAGACAGACACATATGTACACACACTCAGAGACAGACACACATATGTACACACACACAGAGACAGACACACATGTACACACACAGAGACAGACACACATGTACACACACTCAGAGACAGACACACATGTACACACTCAGAGACAGACACACATGTACACACACACAGAGACAGACACACATGCACACACACTCAGAGACAGACACATATGTACACACACAGAGACAGACACACATGTACACACACACACAGACAGACACACATGTACACACACTCAGAGACAGACACACATGTGGCACACACACTCAGAGACAGACACACATGTACACACACACAGAGACAGACACACATGCACACACACACAGAGACAGACACATATGTACACACACTCAGAGACAGACACACATGGACACACACTCAGAGACAGACACACATTTACACACACACAGAGACAGACACACATGTACACACACACAGAGACAGACACACATGTACACACACACAGAGACAGACACACATGTACACACACACAGAGACAGACACACATGTACACACACACAGAGACAGACACACATGTACACACACACAGAGACAGACACACATGTACATGATACCGATCAAATATTGAAAATATTAGTGATAAATGAATAGGACTAGTTATTCACTTTATAACTAATCTTTCAAAACCATCAAGGTACTAGGTAGTATAAATAAAATGCCTTTAGGGTACTCAAGACAAAAAGGTTGGGAACCACAAGTGTACGTTACAGAACATTGGGATGCATAAAAAATGCAATGAAATACATCAATACTGTACATGCTGCATTTCTAAACTGATTAAAAAGAGATCGTTAAGGCAATGTTTTCTCTTCAGGAATATTAGCATCTCAGCATTTGCAGGGCTTTATCACGTTTATCATCCTGAATAGTCCCGCTGCGCTAAACTCTCACTGTCTGCACTTGTGCATGGAGCAGAGGAAAGACACTGCTTTGGCCAAAGCGGCTTTTATTTTCCTTCAAATAAACAAACGGCTGTCTGCTCCGATGCACAACTACGTAGTTTCACTAACACTGCATCTAACACTGTAGGACTGTGTGTACTACCACTACACTGTAGGACTGACTGTACTACCACTACACTCTAGGACTGTGTGTACTACCACTACACTGTAGGACTGTGTGTACTACCACTACACTGTAGGACTGTGTGTACTACCACTACACTGTAGGACTGACTGTACTACCACTACACTGTAGGACTGTGTGTACTACCACTACACTGTAGGACTGACTGTACTACCACTACACTGTAGGACTGACTGTACTACCACTACACTGTAGGACTGTGTGTACTACCACTACACTGTAGGACTGACTGTACTACCACTACACTGTAGGACTGACTGTACTACCACTACACTGTAGGACTGACTGTACTACCACTACACTGTAGGACTGACTGTACTACCACTACACTGTAGGACTGTGTGTACTACCACTACACTGTAGGACTGACTGTACTACCACTACACTGTAGGACTGTGTGTACTACCACTACACTGTAGGACTGACTGTACTACCACTACACTGTAGGACTGACTGTACTACCACTACACTGTAGGACTGTGTGTACTACCACTACACTGTAGGACTGTGTGTACTACCACTACACTGTAGGACTGACTGTACTACCACTACACTGTAGGACTGTCTGTACTACCACTACACTGTAGGACTGTCTGTACTACCACTACACTGTAGGACTGACTGTACTACCACTACACTGTAGGACTGTCTGTACTACCACTACACTGTAGGACTGTACTACCACTACACTGTAGGATACTACCACTACACTGTAGGACTGACTGTACTACCACTACACTGTAGGACTGTCTGTACTACCACTACACTGTAGGACTGACTGTACTACCACTACACTGTAGGACTGTACTGTACTACCACTACACTGTAGGACTGACTGTACTACCACTACACTGTAGGACTGTCTGTACTACCACTACACTGTAGGACTGTCTGTACTACCACTACACTGTAGGACTGTCTGTACTACCACTACACTGTAGGCTGTCTGTACTACCACTACACTGTAGGACTGTACTACCACTACACTGTAGGACTGTGTACTACCACTACACTGTAGGACTGACTGTACTACCACTACACTGTAGGACTGCTGTACTACCACTACACTGTAGGACTGTCTGTACTACCACTACACTGTAGGACTGTCTGTACTACACTACACTGTAGGACTGTACTACCACTACACTGTAGGACTGACTGTACTACCACTACACTGTTGGACTGTGTGTACTACCACTACACTGTAGGACTGACTGTACTACCACTACACTGTAGGACTGTACTACCACTACACTGTAGGACTGTGTACTACCACTACACTGTAGGACTGTGTGTACTACCACTACACTGTAGGACTGTCTGTACTACCACTACACTGTAGGACTGTGTGTACTACCACTACACTGTAGGACTGTTGTACTACCACTACACTGTAGGACTGTACTACCACTACACTGTAGGACTGTGTGTACTACCACTACACTGTAGGACTGACTGTACTACCACTACACTGTAGGACTGACTGTACTACCACTACACTGTAGGACTGTACTACCACTACACTGTAGGACTGCTG
Organism: Knipowitschia caucasica; assembly: GCA_964034765.1. Classification (NCBI taxonomy): domain Eukaryota; kingdom Metazoa; phylum Chordata; class Actinopteri; order Gobiiformes; family Gobiidae; genus Knipowitschia; species Knipowitschia caucasica. The sequence continues at coordinate 4,915,497 of OZ035825.1, forward strand.
TACTACCACTACACTGTAGGACTGTGTGTACTACCACTACACTGTAGGACTGACTGTACTACCACTACACTGTAGGACTGTGTGTACTACCACTACACTGTAGGACTGTCTGTACTACCACTACACGTAGACTGACTGTACTACCACTACACTGTAGGACTGACTGTACTACCACTACACTGTAGGACTGACTGTACTACCACTACACTGTAGGACTGACTGTACTACCACTACACTGTAGGACTGTCTGTACTACCACTACACTGTAGGACTGACTGTACTACCACTACACTGTAGGACTGACTGTACTACCACTACACTGTAGGACTGACTGTACTACCACTACACTGTAGGACTGACTGTACTACCACTACACTGTAGGACTGACTGTACTACCACTACACTGTAGGACTGGTGTACTACCACTACACTGTAGGACTGACTGTACTACCACTACACTGTAGGACTGACTGTACTACCACTACACTGTAGGACTGTCTGTACTACCACTACACTGTAGGACTGTCTGTACTACCACTACACTGTAGGACTGTCTGTACTACCACTACACTGTAGGACTGACTGTACTACCACTACACTGTAGGACTGACTGTACTACCACTACACTTTAGGACTGACTGTACTACCACTACACTGTAGGACTGTCTGTACTACCACTACACTGTAGGACTGTATGTACTACCACTAAACTGTAGGATTGACTGTACTACCACTACACTGTAGGACTGACTGTACTACCACTACACTGTAGGACTGACTGTACTACCACTACACTGTAGGACTGTCTGTACTACCACTACACTGTAGGACTGACTGTACTACAACTACACTGTAGGAGTGACTGTACTACCACTACACTGTAGGACTATCTGTACTACCACTACACTGTAGGACTGTCTGTACTACCACTACACTGTAGGACTGTGTGTACTACCACTACACTGTAGGACTGACTGTACTACCACTACACTGTAGGACTGTGTGTACTACGACTACACTGTAGGACTGACTGTACTACCACTACACTGTAGGACTGACTGTACTACCACTACACTGTAGGAGTGACTGTACTACCACTACACTGTAGGACTATCTGTACTACCACTACACTGTAGGACTGTCTGTACTACCACTACACTGTAGGACTGTGTGTACTACCACTACACTGTAGGACTGACTGTACTACCACTACACTGTAGGACTGTCTGTACTACCACTACACTGTAGGACTTACTGTACTACCACTACACTGTAGGACTGACTGTACTACCACTACACTGTAGGACTGACTGTACTACCACTACACTGTAGGACTGTCTGTACTACCACTACACTGTAGGACTGTGTGTACTACCACTACACTGTAGCTCTGACTGTACTACCATTACACTGTAGGACTGTCTATACTACCACTACACTGTAGGACTGTGTGTACTACCACTACACTGTAGGACTGACTGTACTACCACTACACTGTAGGACTGACTGTACTACCACTACACTGTAGAACTTACTGTACTACCACTACACTGTAGGACTGACTATACTACCACTACACTGTAGAACTGACTGTACTACCACTACACTGTAGGACTGGCTGTACTACCACTACACTGTAGGACTGACTACTACTACACTGTAGGACTGTACTACCACTACGCTGTAGGACTGACTGCACTACCACTACACTGTAGGACTGTGTGTACTACCACTACACTGTAGGACTGACTGTACTACCACTACACTCTAGGACTGACTGTACTACCACTACACTGTAGGACTGACTGTACTAACACTACACAGTAGGACTGACTGTACTACCACTACACTGGAAGGACTGTCTGTACTACCACTACACTGTAGGACTGACTGTACTACCACTACACAGTAGGACTGACTGTACTACCACTACACTGGAAGGACTGTCTGTACTACCAATACACAGTAGGACTGACTGTACTACCACTACACTGTAGGACTGACTGTACTACCACTACACAGTAGGACTGACTGTACTACCACTACACTGGAAGGACTGTCTGTACTACCAATACACAGTAGGACTGACTGTACTACCACTACACTGTAGGACTGACTGTACTACCACTACACTGTAGGACTGTGTGTACTACCACTAAACTGTAGGACTGACTGTACTACCACCACACTGTAGGACTGATTGTACTACCACCACACTGTAGGACTATCTGTACTACCACTACACTGTAGGACTGTCTGTACTACCACTACACTGTAGGACTGTCTGTACTACCACTACACAGTAGGACTGACTGTACTACCACTACACTGTAGGACTGACTGTACTACCACTACACTGTAGGACTGTCTGTACTACCACTACACTGTAGGACTGTCTGTACTACCACTATACTGTAGGACTGTCTGTACTACCACTACACAGTAGGACTGACTGTACTACCACTACACTGTAGGACTGACTGTACTACCCACTACACTGTAGGACTGTGTGTACTACCACTACACTGTAGGACTGTCTGTACTACCACTACACTGTAGGACTGTGTGTAATACCACTACACTGTAGGACTGTCTGTACTACCACTACACTGTATGACTGACTGTACTACAACTACACTGTAGGACTGACTGTACTACCACTACACTTTAGGACTGACTGTACTACCACTACACTGTAGGACTGTCTGTACTCCCACTACACTGTAGGACTGTATGTACTACCACTAAACTGTAGGATTGACTGTACTACCACTACACTGTAGGACTGACTACTACCACTACACTGTAGGACTGACTGTACTACCACTACACTGTAGGACTGTCTGTACTACCACTACACTGTAGGACTGACTGTACTACAACTACACTGTAGGACTGACTGTACTACCACTACACTGTAGGACTGACTGTACTACCACTACACTGTAGGACTGACTGTACTACCACTACACTGTAGGACTGTGTGTACTACCACTACACTGTAGGACTGACTGTACTACCACTACACTGTAGGACTGTGTGTACTACCACTACACTGTAGGACTGTGTGTACTACCACTACACTGTAGGACTGACTGTACTACCACTACACTGTAGGACTGTCTGTACTACCACTACACTGTAGGACTGTGTGTACTACCACTACACTGTAGGACTGACTGTACTACCACTACACTGTAGGACTGACTGTACTACCACTACACTGTAGGACTGACTACTACTACTACACTGTAGGACTGTACTACCACTACACTGTAGGACTGACTGCACTACCACTACACTGTAGGACTGACTGTACTACCACTACACTCTAGGACTGTCTGTACTACCACTACACTGGAAGGACTGTCTGTACTACCACTACACAGTAGGACTGACTGTACTACCACTACACTGTAGGACTGTGTGTACTACGACTACACTGTAGGACTGACTGTACTACCACTACACTGTAGGACTGACTGTACTACCACTACACTGTAAGAGTGACTGTACTACCACTACACTGTAGGACTATCTGTACTACCACTACACTGTAGGACTGTCTGTACTACCACTACACTGTAGGACTGTGTGTACTACCACTACACTGTAGGACTGACTGTACTACCACTACACTGTAGGACTGTCTGTACTACCACTACACTGTAGGACTTACTGTACTACCACTACACTGTAGGACTGACTGTACTACCACTACACTGTAGGACTGACTGTACTACCACTACACTGTAGGACTGTCTGTACTACCACTACACTGTAGGACTGTGTGTACTACCACTACAATGTAGCTCTGACTGTACTACCACTACACTGTAGGACTGTGTGTACTACCACTACACTGTAGGACTGACTGTACTACCACTACACTGTAGGACTGACTGTACTACCACTACACTGTAGGACTGTCTGTACTACCACTACACTGTAGGACTGTCTGTACTACCACTACACTGTAGGACTGTGTGTACTACCACTTAACTGTAGGACTGTGTTTACTACCACTACACTGTTGGACTGTGTGTACTACCACTACACTGTAGGACTGACTGCACTACCACTACACTGTAGGACTGACTGTACTACCACTACACTGTAGGACTGACTGTACTACCACTACACTGTAGGACTGTCTGTACTACCACTACACAGTAGGACTGACTGTACTACCACTACACTGTAGGACTGACTGTACTACCACTACACTGTAGGACTGACTGTACTACCACTACACTGTAGGACTGACTGTACTACCACTACACTGTAGGACTGACTGTACTACCACTACACTGTAGGACTGACTACTACTACTACACTGTAGGACTGCACTACCACTACACTGTAGGACTAACTGTACTACCACTACACTCTAGGACTAACTGTACTACCACTACACTGTAGGATTGACTGTACTACCACTACACAGTAGGACTGACTGTACTACCACTACACTGGAAGGACTGTCTGTACTATCACTACACAGTAGGACTGACTGTACTACCACTACACTGTAGGACTGACTGTACTACCACTACACTGTAGGACTGACTGTACTACCACTACACTGTAGGACTGACTGTACTACCACTACACTGTAGGACTGTCTGTACTACCACTACACTGTAGGACGGTGTGTACTACCACTAAACTGTAGGACTGTGTGTACTACCACTACACTGTAGGACTGTGTGTACTACCACTACACTGTAGGACTGACTGTACTACCACTACACCTTAGGACTGACTGTACTACCACTACACTGTAGGACTGACTGTACTACCACTACACTGTAGGACTGACTGTACTACCACTACACTGTAGGACTGACTGTACTACCACTACACTGTAGGACTGACTACTACTACTACACTGTAGGACTGTACTACCACTACACTGTAGGACGGTGTGTACTACCACTAAACTGTAGGACTGTGTGTACTACCACTACACTGTAGGACTGTGTGTACTACCACTACACTGTAGGACTGACTGTACTACCACTACACTGTAGGACTGACTGTACTACCACTACACTGTAGGACTGTCTGTACTACCACTACACTGTAGTACTGTCTGTACTACCACTACACTGTAGGACTGTCTGTACTACCACTACACTGTAGTACTGTCTGTACTACCACTACACTGGAAGGACTGTCTGTACTACCACTACACAATAGGACTGCCTGTACTACCACTACACTGTAGGACTGACTGTACTACCACTACACTGTAGGACTGTGTGTACTACCACTACACTGTAGGACTGACTGTACTACCAATACACTGTAGGACTGACTGTACTTCCACTACACTGTAGAACTGACTGTACTACCACTACACTGTAGGACTGGCTGTACTACCACTACACTGTAGGACTGACTACTACTACACTGTAGGACTGTACTACCACTACGCTGTAGGACTGACTGCACTACCACTACACTGTAGGACTGACTGTACTACCACTACACTCTAGGACTGACTGTACTACCACTACACTGTAGGACTGACTGTACTACCACTACACAGTAGGACTGACTGTACTACCACTACACTGGAAGGACTGTCTGTACTACCACTACACTGTAGGACTGACTGTACTACCACTACACTGTAGGACTATCTGTACTACCACTACACTGTAGGACTGTCTGTACTACCACTACACTGTAGGACTGTCTGTACTACCACTACACAGTAGGACTGACTGTACTACCACTACACTGTAGGACTGACTGTACTACCACTACACTGTAGGACTGACTGTACTACCACTATACTGTAGGACTGTCTGTACTACCACTACACAGTAGGACTGACTGTACTACCACTACACTGTAGGACTGACTGTACTACCACTACACTGTAGGACTGTGTGTACTACCACTACACTGTAGGACTGACTGTACTACCACTACACTGTAGGACTGACTGTACTACCACTACACTGTAGGACTGTCTGTACTACCACTACACTGTAGGACTGTGTGTACTACCACTACACTGTAGGACTGTGTGTACTACCACTAAACTGTAGGACTGTGTGTACTACCACTAAACTGTAGGACTGTGTGTACTACCACTAAACTGTAGGACTGTGTGTACTACCACTACACTGTTGGACTGTGTGTACTACCACTACACTGTAGGACTGACTGCACTACCACTACACTGTAGGACTGACTGTACTACCACTACACTGTAGGACTGACTGTACTACCACTACACTGTAGGATTGTCTGTACTACCACTACACAGTAGGACTGACTGTACTACCACTACACTGTAGGACTGACTGTACTACCACTACACTGTAGGACTGACTGTACTACCACTACACTGTAGGACTGACTGTACTACCACTACACTGTAGGACTGACTGTACTACCACTACACTGTAGGACTGTCTGTACTACCACTACACTGTAGGACTGACTACTACTACTACACTGTAGGACTGCACTACCACTACACTGTAGGACTAACTGTACTACCACTACACTCTAGGACTGACTGTTCTACCACTACACTGTAGGATTGACTGTACTACCACTACACAGTAGGACTAACTGTACTACCACTACACTGGAAGGACTGTCTGTACTATCACTACACAGTAGGACTGACTGTACTACCACTACACTGTAGGACTGACTGTACTACCACTACACTGTAGGACTGACTGTACTACCACTACACTGTAGGACTGTGTGTACTACCACTACACTGTAGGACTGACTGTACTACCACTACACTGTAGGACTGACTGTACTACCACTACACTGTAGGACTGTGTGTACTACCACTACACTGTAGGACTGACTGTACTACCACTACACTGTAGGACTGACTGTACTACCACTACACTGTAGGACTGACTGTACTACCACTACACTGTAGGACGGTGTGTACTACCACTAAACTGTAGGACTGTGTGTACTACCACTACACTGTAGGACTGTGTGTACTACCACTACACTGTAGGACTGACTGTACTACCACTACACTGTAGGACTGACTGTACTACCACTACACTGTAGGACTGACTGTACTACCACTACACTGTAGGACTGACTACTACTACTACACTGTAGGACTGTACTACCACTACACTGTAGGACTGACTGCACTACCACTACACTGTAGGACTGACTGTACTACCACTACACTGTAGTACTGTCTGTACTACCACTACACTGTAGGACTGTCTGTACTACCACTACACTGTAGTACTGTCTGTACTACCACTACACTGGAAGGACTGTCTGTACTACCACTACACAATAGGACTGACTGTACTACCACTACACTGTATGACTGCCTGTACTACCACTACACTGTAGGACTGACTGTACTACCACTACACTGTAGGACTGTGTGTACTACCACTACACTGTAAGAGTGTCTGTACTACCACTACACTGTAGGACTGTACTACCACTACACTGTAGGACGGTCTGTACTACCACTACACTGTAGGACTGTGTGTACTACCACTACACTGCAGGACTGTGTGTACTACCACTACACTGTAGGACTGACTGTACTACCACTACACTGTAGGACTGACTGTACTACCACTACACTGTAGGACTGACTGTACTACCACTACACTGTAGGACTGACTGTACTACCACTACACTGTAGGACTGACTGTACTACCACTACACTGTAGGACTGTGTGTACTACCACTACACTGTAGGACTGTGTGTACTACCACTACACTGTAGGACTGACTGTACTACCACTACACTGTAGGACTGTGGGTACTACCACTACACTGTAGGACTGTGTGTACTACCACTACACTGTAGGACTGTAGGACTGACTGTACTACCACTACACTGTAGGACTGTAGGACTGTCTGTACTACCACTACACTGTAGGACTGTCTGTACTACCACTACACTGTAGGACTGTACTACCACTACACTGTATATTCTCACATTGACACTCCAGAGCATGGATCTGTTATAATAACGAGCCAGAGTAACACCGCACAGACACAGCACACTCAGCAGGGAGACGACATGGGCCAGCCCTCCTGTGGGCCCACCACCCGCAGAGGGATCCATGGGGCCTACACTGTAGGACTGACTGTACTACCACTACACTGTAGGACTGTCTGTACTACCACTACACTGTAGGACTGTATGTACTACCACTAAACTGTAGGACTGTCTGTACTACCACTACACTGTAGGACTGTCTGTACTACCACTACACTGTAGGACTGTCTGTACTACCACTACACTGTAGGACTGTATGTACTACCACTAAACTGTAGGATTGACTGTACTACCACTACACTGTAGGACTGTCTGTACTACCACTACACTGTAGGACTGTCTGTACTACCACTACACTGTAGGACTGTGTGTACTACCACTACACTGTAGGATTGACTGTACTACCACTACACTGTAGGACTGACTACACTACACTAAGACTGATCTAAATAAGCCTATGAAATAATAAATATTAACATTTTAAACATTACATTCTGAAAACCAAATCTGCATTCAGCTGCTATCCTAAGCCCTATTTTTCCAAAAGTATAATGCTCTTTAAGATCATTTTTAATTTTATATCACCAAAATGTTGGGAAAAAATGTTTAATAACTTGTCTAGACTTGGAAATTCTGTGATCATATGACTCTATGATATTTTGTATGCATCATTCTTAACGGAGAGAGGGAGAAGAGCAGAGGGGAGGGGCTGTGTGGCTTCTCAAACAGAGGAGAACATGTACGACTGAAATACACCAAATTCATGAACATCCCCTTTAAAATTTGCTACATTTTCCTCGTTTTTTATCGTGACAATGTTTTAATCAGTGGTGACAGTTTTCTCACGTCAAACGACACTTTACACTATCTGTCTTATCATTAAATATGTCAGTAATGGAAAACATTACAATTTGCTTAAATGAATAATGTATTACTAGTTACAGCAGGATCAATCAAACATGTCAGAATTGTTCATCTCTTTCCTAATAAGTGTATTCCTCTTTTTTCATAATAGTAGTACCTCTGTAACTATTAAAACATTACATCACAATTACTTTACTGCTGTTATATAAAGTCACCTTCGTGAACACATACTGCTGTTATATAAAGTCACCTCCGTGAACACATACTGCTGTTATATAAAGTCACCTCTGTGAACACATACTGCTGTTATATAAAGTCACCTCCGTGAACACATACTGCTGTTATTATAAAGTCACCTCTGTGAACACATACTGCTGTTATATAAAGTCACCTTCGTGAACACATACTGCTGTTATATAAAGTCACCTCCGTGAACACATACTGCTGTTATATAAAGTCACCTCTGTGAACACATACTGCTGTTATATAAAGTCACCTTCGTGAACACATACTGCTGTTATATAAAGTCACCTCCGTGAACACATACTGCTGTTATATAAAGTCACCTCCGTGAACACATACTGCTGTTATATAAAGTCACCTCCGTGAACACATACTGCTGTTATATAAAGTCACCTCCGTGAACACACACTGCTGTTATATAAAGTCACCTCTGTGAACACATACTACTGTTATATAAAGTCACCTCCGTGAACACATACTGCTGTTATATAAAGTCTGTGGAAAGTCTCTGAACACAGACACGCTGCAAAGCTGCATTATTGGAGCAGAACTTGACACAAGAAGCCGCTAGCTAAACTCTGTTAGCATCATAGCCCGCCGGCTACTTCCACCACTTCCGACGCACGCCAAGACTTCTCGGTCTGAAGACCCCTGCGTCTGAAAACTAGAGAATGTGCGTCTGGTGAGCGAGGCTTCAGTGTATCAGCGTTGGCGGTGTGAAAGCACCAGAGTCACAACAAGCAGACATCACAGAGTCACAACAAGCAGACATCACAGAGTTACAACAAGCAGACATTATAGAGTCACAACAAGCAGACATCACAGAGTCACAACAAGCAGACATCATAGAGTCACAACAAGCAGACAACACAGAGTCACAACAAGCAGACATCAGAGTCACAACAAGCAGACATCATAGAGTCACAACAAGCAGACATTATAGAGTCACAACAAGCAGACATCATAGAGTCACAACAAGCAGACATAGAGTGAAACAGTAATGCAATACTTTACTCTTTGTTTGCAGATCTACAAAGTCCATCTTTTTTGTCCAAATACCTGTCACTGTTGCAAAAATACATATTGTTTGTATTTTGGGCTGAAGAAACCTTTGTAATTATTATATTAATGACATGTTTTTGTTGTGTTTTTTGCAGATCTACAAAGTCCATCTACAGAATGGGGGTCACCTGTGATCAGTGTGGAAAGATCTGCAGCTCTGCTTCTGCACTAAAGAGACACTACAGAACTCACACTGGAGAAAAACCATACGAGTGTGATCAGTGTGGAACAGGTTTTACTAAAGCAGCAAATCTTAAGGTCCACAGCAGAATCCACACTGGAGAAAAACCCTTCAGCTGTGACGTTTGTGGTCAGAGTTTTAGACATGAGAATACTCTGAAAGATCATCGGAGTGTCCACACTGGAGAGAAACCATTTGAGTGTGACGAGTGTGGAAAAACATTTGGGACCAAACACCACCTCTCACAACATCAGCATGTCCACACAGGAGAGAGACCTCACCAATGTGACCAGTGTGAAAAGACTTTTATACGTTTATCTAGCCTCACTCAGCACTACAGAATCCACACAGGAGAGAAACCATTCGTCTGTGGAGAATGTGGGAAGGAGTTTACTCGGTTTTCAAGCTACAAAAGACATGAGAGAATTCACACTGGAGAAAAACCATTTGTCTGTGGAGACTGTGGGAAGGAGTTTACTCGGTTTTCAAGCTACAAAAGACATGAGAGAATTCACACTGGAGAAAAACCATTCGTCTGTGGAGACTGTGGGAAGGAGTTTACTCAGTCTTCACACTACAAAAGTCATGAGAGAATTCACACTGGAGAAAAACCCTTCAGCTGTGACGTTTGTGGTCAGAGTTTTACTCGCAGTGTTTCTCTCAAAGATCATCAGAGGGTCCATACGGGAGAGAAACCATTCGTCTGTGGAGACTGTGGAAAGGAGTTTGGTCGCTTTTCAAACTACAAAAGTCATGAGAGAATTCACACTGGAGAAAAACCATTCGTCTGTGGAGACTGTGGGAAGGAGTTTACTCAGTTTTCAAACTACAAAAGACATGAGAGAATTCACACTGGAGAAAAATCATTCGTCTGTGGAGACTGTGGGAAGGAGTTTACTCAGTCTTCACACTACAAAAGTCATGAGAGAATTCACACTGGAGAAAAACCATTTGCATGTGACCTCTGCGGTAAAACTTTTAGAACTGCATCCGAGCGCACAAGTCACCATCGGAGCCACACTGGAGAAAAACCCTTCAGCTGTGACGTTTGTGATCAGAGTTTTACTCGCAGTGTTTCTCTCAAAGATCATCAGAGGGTCCATACGGGAGAGAAACCATTCGTCTGTGGAGACTGTGGAAAGGAGTTTGGTCGCTTTTCAAACTACAAAAGACATGAGAGAATTCACACTGGAGAAAAAACCATTTGCATGTGACCTCTGCGGTAAAACTTTTACAACTGCATCCGAGCGCACAAGTCACCATCGGAGCCACACTGGAGCGAAGCCGTACAAGTGTGACGTTTGTGATCAGAGTTTTACTCAGAGCAGTTCTCTCAAAGATCATCAGAGGATCCACACTGGGGAGAAACCATTTCTCTGTGAAAAGTGTGGAAAGTCTTTTACTCATAGTAAATCTCTTCGTGGACACAGTAAAACGTGTGAGAAACAGATGTGAAGACGCAGCATCAGGAACAAAGTGAAGGAGACAGAGCTGAGGCTGCATCATGTGAACCCAGAGTCAGACTCTACAGGATCACACTTCAGTCTTAACCAGAGGTGTGGACTCGACTCATGTGACTTGGACTCGGGTCAGACTCCAGTCATGAATTTGATGACTTTAGACTCGACTTAGACTTTAATATCAATGACTCTGACTTTCACTTGGACTTTTGCCAATTGACTTGCCTGTCTCTGTGTGGTACATCTCTGTGTGCGTACGTGTATATACATGTGTTTGTCTCTGTGTGCGTACGTGTATATACATGTGTTTGTCTCTGTGTGCGTACGTGTATGTACATGTGTCCGTATGCGTGTGTGCGTCTGTCTCTATGAGTGCGTGATGTGCAGCAGTTCTGTACCTAATTATAGTAAATCTTCATATGAAATAGAATTAAAAACGTCTCATTTTAATAAATACTGTGTTTCATAAAGTCATGTCTGTGTCAGATCTTATCTGTGGTGAAATCAGACACTTTGATCATGTGTGTGACGTGAAACACGTCTGCTGCGTCATTTGCATATTGTCCCCTAGATCCAGGGGTGTCCCAATTCTTAGGGAGAATGTTGTGAGGGCACTCCCCACTGGGAATGCACTGGTACTACGAGACTGTATGACAAAAGCAGTGATTATGTAACTCTGAGAGAGCGACGTACTGGAAAGTTCTTTCTCTGAGGAAGCAGGGGCGTAAAAGAGGTGACACAGGGGAATAGTGACAGATGATGAGGGCCATATTTGGTCAGGTGCATTTTACTGGAAGGCAATAAAAACTCCAGTTGTAAGAGACTGGAGGAGATCTCTTCACGGAGCAGGATTGGAAACAACCCTTCCATCGCCTGGCGTTTGAACAGCCAACAACTTCAGGGGAACAATTCAGAAGAGAGGGGTTGTGAAAAAATGTCCCTGCCTCAGCAGGCGAGGCGGCGTGGGCACTGGGTCGTCCCACCTGGGAAACCAGGTCTCAAGAGGCCTCGGGACTCGTGCCTCCAGGCAGTGGGGGCAGTGACAAGACTAGAGGGTGGAAGGAAGCGCACACTTCACCTCTGTGGCTTTTGTCTGCTAAAAGAAAGGAAAGAGTTAACTCAGAGGGAGAACGCCAGTGATTGACAACGGTCTTACTCACAGAGAACTGCTGCTTCACAGCCCCTCACAGAGACTGCTTCACAGCCCCTCACAGAGACTGCTTCACGGACCCTCACAGAGACTGCTTCACAGACCCTCACAGAGACTGCTTCACAGCCCCTCACAGAGACTGCTTCACAGCCCCTCACAGAGACTGCTTCACGGACCCTCACAGAGACTGCTTCACAGCCCCTCACAGAGACTGCTTCACAGCCCCTCACAGAGACTGCTTCACAGACCCTCACAGAGACTGCTTCAAGGCCCCTCACAGAGACTGCTTCACAGAGACTGCTTCACAGACCCTCACAGAGACCGCTTCACAGCCCATCTCTGGGTCTAAGCCAGGAAGCGGCTGCGGGGGAAAGGAGGAAGTGGGCTGAGAGGCACAGAAAGTTTGTATTAGCTGTTATTAGTATATTACCATTGTATTTTTGTATACATTTTGCATTTGCTGTGCTTTTTGGAAACTATATAATCATTCCTGCATTAAAATTACATAAAGTGATTCTCTGTTGTGATTTTTATGGAAAAAAAACGCTTGATAATTGTGAAATTAAAGGAGCTATACCCGTTTAAGCAAGGTTTGCTTGTTTAGCACCGGCTCCCAGCTCGCTCAGAGGCTTCTCATTTCCCCTAAGCGGAGCCCCCTAGTTGTATTTGCGATCTGATGCTAACATTAGCATTAGCGTAACTTAAGGTGTACAACAATCACTGATGAAATGGTAGAAAAGCAACGCACTGCTAACATAATATATAACTGAAAGATTACCGCTAGTTTCGCATCCGAATGGGGTCAGAGCGTAGACAGCCCAAGCATTGATAGTCCGAGGCGGTCCCGCAGCTCTCTCCCATAGAAAAGTTTCTCCAGAGAATACGATGTAAGCTAGCTATGTTCAGGGCTCGATTTCTTCTTTGATCATTTTCTCGCTTTAGTTCCCTCTTCTCTTCCTCACTTTTGTGTTGTTCGGGCTGTTTTGATGTGTCTGCAGTTACAGCAAGAAGAGTTATAGCCAATTCTATTAACATGCTACTGTTTTTAGCAATGCTGTAGAGGCTAGAGGACACAGCCTCGTTCTGGTGAGGATGGACTCGATGATGGCCGTGTAGAACTGCACCAACATCTGTGCAGGCAGCTTGGCTTTCCTGAGCTGCCGCAGGAAGTACATCCTCTGCTGGGCCTTCTTGATGAGGGAGCTGATGGTCGGCTCCCACTTGAGGTCCTGGGTGATGGTGGTGCCCAGGAAACGGAAGGACTCCACAGAGGTGATGGGGGAGTCCATCACGGAGGGTGGGGGCGGGGGGACAGTGCTCTTCCTGAAGTCCACAATCATCACTGTCTTCTGGGCGTTCAGCTCCAGGTTGTTACCACTGCACCAGGACACCAGCCGGTCCACCTCCCTCCTGTAGGCGGACTCATCGTTGTTGGAGATGAGTCCAATGAGGGTGGTGTCGTCCGCGAACTTGATCAGCTTCACGGAGTCGTGGATGGAGGTGCAGTGGTTGGTGTACAGGGAGAAAAGAGCAGGGGAGAAAGAACACAGCCCTGTGGGGCTCCTGTATTTATAATCCGAGAGTCCGAGACATTCTTCCCCAGACGCACTCGCTGCTTCCTGTCCGTCAGGAAGTCAGTGATCCACCTGCAGGTGGAATCGGGCACGTTGAGCTGGGAGAGCTTGTCCTGGAGCAGGGATGGCAGGATTGTGTTGAAGGCAGAGCTGAAGTCCACGAACAGGACCCTGGCGTAGGTCCCCGGGGAGTCCACGTGCTGTAGGATGTGGTGGAGGGCCAGGTTAATGGCGTCGTCTACAGATCTGTTGGCTCTGTAGGTGAACTGCAGGGGGTCCAGGAGGGGGGAGGTGAAGGACTTGAGATGGGAGAGAACCAGGCGTTCAAATGACTTCATGACGACAGACGTCAGTGCTACAGGTCTGTAGTCGTTGAGTCCTGTGATCCTGGGCTTCTTCGGGACGGGGACAATGATGGAGGATTTGAAGCAGGCCGGGACATGGCAGGACTGCAGAGAGGTGTTGAAAATGTCAGTGAACACAGGAGTAAGCTCACTGGCGCAGTGTCTCAGAGTGGCCGGAGACACGTGGTCCGGGCCAGGAGCTTTGCGGGGGTGCAGCCTCAAGAAGAGTTGTTTAATCTCTTTAGAGGCTATTGTCAGGGTGGGGGCAGGGCTGATGGGTGGGTCGTTAGAGTAGTGGGGGGTGGGGGAGGTGTCAGGGGCAGCATCAAAGCGACTGAAAAAAAAGTTCAGGCTAGCTTGTGGTCAGTCAGCACAGGGGGGGGGGCTTTGGGCTTGTAGTTGGTGATCGTCAAATAACACATACACGCGCAGCTTTATGTAATTCACACGCGCGCAAACTACTCTCCACGCGCACATTTCACACCACACACGCGCAGACTCAGTACCACGAGCAACAATACGCACGTGTGTGCGCTCGTGACCTGCCCTCTCCCTTCTCGTGGTCTGTGTTCTGCGTTGAACACTTTTGCCATCTCTTCTACGCGCGCGTGAAATACTTTTGTTGCTTGGGGGCGGGGCCAGTGAAAGGTAAACAGCCCACTGGGTGAGTAGCCCCTGACTGCAGTCCGCAGATCGGGGCGGAGCTAGGCATTGAGGACTGTGCGTATGACAGAGAAGGAGAAGAAGCAGAGGAGAAGAAGAGCGAAGTAGCTGGCAGAATGGAGGTACTGTAGGCCAGTTTTTTCATTCTGTTTTAACGTGCAACTTTGCTATATTTGTTACCGACAAGGAAGGAAGTAACATTATTTTTATTTTAAAATAAGTTATACTTGTATGTATCTGCATTCTGCACGGTTGGACTTCTAATCTAGTATACCTAGCATTACTGTTGCAGCAAAAATTATATAAACCTGGACTTAAAAACGACTTTTCTGGGTTTTAGATTCATATTTATCCGGCACGACGTACTGGGAAAATATTATACCTTTGGGGAGAAAATTTTATGTGATCGTTATTACTTTTGGGGGGGAAATATTATACTTTTCGCGGGGAAAATACGTTACTTTTTTAATCGTTGTTACATGTTGAATATAGAATAATGTAAGAATATAAAGCCAATATGCTAATATGTGATTTAAGCATATTTGAAATGGTACCATTCATAAGCATTTGACAATCTGACACTTACATCTGAGTAATCTGCAGGAAATTGATATTGCTCTTCCTTGCATGTTAACATCCATGACATGACATTTGTTTGCTTTTGAATGCATTTGAATCAAAAGTTGATTTTAGTTCAGTTACTTTTAGTTACTTCTGCTTACTCTTTGCACAGACACATTGCTCACAGCCTGTCTCCTGGCCCCTGGAGGGAGCTTGGCGTGAATGATGTTCAGGTGAGACGTTACTTCATAGTATTTGCTAACATTTACTATTTTCTTGCCATTCTTTTATTAAAAGACCTTGTTCACACCTCAGGGCCTAACAAAGCAAGGGTGCTCCAACAACTGTGGCGTGTTTGTTTTGATGGTAAGACCTATTCAGTATGTTATATCTTTGCTGTTATCTGTAAAATGTTTGCTTGCTACATTAAAAACACATTATATGTATTGGAAAATTGTATCCTGGGGAAATATGCATGACATTAGTACTGACGAATATTCACAACATGCTGCACATCAGACAAAGGAATATGCACTCAGGAATCATAAGAGATGACCAGCTTACAAAACCAGACAATTATTGACTCCAAGAATAAACAAATGCTCTCTCCCACTCTCGACGAGGGCAAAAGTCCAACACAATCAGGCGCCCAGTGGTGGGGGGCATTGTTTGCTCAGGTGGAGATGGAAGACCGGGTTCAGACCAGGACCAGGGGCCAGACCAGTCCCAGATCTGTGACGTCATCGGACCCTTTGATAGAAACTGCTGGGAGGAGATTGGCAGTCAGTTAGCGCAGGGGAAGAGGAGAGGGACATATTAGTTTTAGGAGCACTTTTTTTTGTTGAATATTCTGTATCTGATTGTAAAGATAATTAAATGCAGATGTTAAACGTGAAGATCTCTTGTCTCGCTCTTGCATCGACTTTGGATACGTCAGTCAAAGGGAATTATTGACTTCATTTTGGTGAATCCCGACGTGATCGGGGCAGGAGCGGGACAGAGATGAGCTCAGTTATAGAGACTGGATTTGTGGGTTTGGAAAAATCTCTCTGCTCTTCAAAAAGGTCGCTTCTAAGGTAAGCGGATCACAGTTTTGGAAATCTGCACATTGTTTTAAATAGAAGAGAGAGAGATTTTGGCTCGACAGATTGCAGCGTGGCCAGACGACCGCCGTGACGGGGCGTTCTATCGGACGCGATAGAACAATAGTCAGGTTTAGACGTTTTAACCTTGGGGGAAGCATGGGTCCCTCCAAAAAAAACAGAACAGATGATGAAAAGAGCCACAGGGGTATAAGTGCAAAAGAGGCACAAGCATATTAGTGAAAAAATAGGAATAGAATTAGAGAAATAGGGATAGTTAGGGTCAGAAGTGATAGGATAATAAAAACTCCATATCCCCCGGGGGGCGGGAAAAAAAAGGGTACATTTAAACAGAAAAAAGCCAAGTATTTAAAATGTGGATTCTGATAATAATGATCTGATTAATGAGAAAAAAGGGAGCCACTTGGCTGTAACTATGAGTTTTCATGTGAAGAAATGACAAAAGATCAGTCTGGGAGTTTTTCTCTTGTATTGGGATGTAATGTTTCGATAGTTACAGAGAATCAGGGGAAAAAAAACAAAAAAGATTCTGCTGGAACTCTCGATACATTAATCATGTAGCAAATGGTAATGTTTTCCATTACTGACGTATTTAAGGATAAAATGTAAAGTGTCGTTTGACGTGAGAAAAACTTTTACCACTGATTAAGACCAAATCACGATAAAAACGAGGAAAATGTAGCAAAGAAGGGGTGTATTTCAATCATCCATGTGTTCCTTTGTTCGAGTAGCCCCTCCCCTCCCTCGTTCTGTCTCTCTCTCTCTCTCTCTCTCTCTCTCTCTCTCTCTCTCTCTGTCTTTCTCTCTCTCTCGTGAAGAAAGAATTTTTTGTAGAAAATTACATATATACACACGATAATGTTACTGACATGGAGTCATAGGATCACAGAACTTTGAGTTAGATTATAAAGAGGCATTATTTTATTTTTATTTTTTATCTGGACAAGTTTTTTTTCCCTACATTTTGGTGATATAAAAGTTAGAATGATCTTAGAGAGCATTATACTTTTGGAAAAAGTAGGGCTTAGGATAGCAGTTGAATGCAGAATTGGTTTTCAGAATTTAATGTTTAAAATGTTAATATTAATTATTTCATAGGTTTATTTTGAATTGTAATTAATCATTGGTTTCGTATGGTAATTAACACACTTGTTTGTGCTTCTTGTTTGTCTGTTTTTTCCGAGAAAACTTCTGTCTGTCTCATTTGGCCAAAATCGTCTGCCACAAGACCTCAATCGGGCGCCATCAGCACGGACCATCTGCGTCTCCCCCGTTTCACCCACAGGGGGCAGCAAAGACAGCAGCATCGGCTGCAGCAGCTAACAGGAACTCTCGAAGAAGACCTCTCCGGCCTCCATTTCATGGAGAAAAACCAGACTTTTGCACAAACCGAGTGGAGTTATGTGCACGGAGAAGAACGTTGTGTAAACCTAACAAGAAGAAGAAGGACACACACTGAGACAAAGAAAGACATGAGAAAGTGATTGAAAGAAGAAAGAAGGTGATTATTGAAAGAAGAAGAAAGAAAGTGATTGTTTAAAGAAGAAGGAAAAAGACATGGAGACAAAGACATTGGACACTTTGAGACAAAAGACATTGAAAGACGCCATGAGTAAAAGAAAGACATTAACGGACATTTGAGACGTGGCTGGCCTAAATGAGAGACACACAGAAGGTAAATATACAGACAGGCAACAAACGCACAGAGACATATTAAGTCATATTTACATATTTAGGTCATTCGTTCATAACACCACATTTAGCTGCATGAAAGAATACAGGACAATCGTTAAAATTAATTAGACTCTTGCTTTAGCATGAGACACAAGGAGATTAGAACAGCAGTATATTTAAGGTAGAGGAGCACTATTATTGAAACTAGTATTATTTAAAGTTATAGACGCGGAGAAGTTTAGAATTATTGATTTTAACTGCATGATCTTGGTAATACGGATATTTAAAGCAGTGTTTTCAACCTCTGAACCGTGGCTCGTTAATCATTTAAAAACAATCACATGCACAGTTGAAACTGGTGCTGGAAAGAGAACTGCAGCTTTTAATGGACGCTGCATTTAGTACAAAATGGTTTGTTCAGACAATTAAAGTTTGAAAAATGATTTAAAGCATTTCTGAATTTTGGCTAAAGGTGATATTGGATCATTTCTGATAACACATAGATGCAACACTGTTCATTGGTTGAAAACAAAGATGTAGGGACATTTTTGAAATCTTTTATGACATGTTTCTCTTCCAAATAGCTAAATTAGAAACAATTAGGACAATTATGTCTTTGATATAACTGTTGGCAGTTTATCTGAGACATGATTGGTGCAAGTACAACAACACACATAGGACAATGGTCTTTTCTCCACATGAACGTAAAACAAGGGTGAAGTATTAAAGTTTGAAACTAATTTACATTTTTTAAGGAATCCGAACTGGCTTTAAAAAAAAAAGGGAAAAACATTTATTGCACGTGCATGAGTTTTTTTGTTAAGTAACAAGAGCTCATTAAAAATATAGGGGACACAGTTTGTGACAAGCCCGAGTAAAGACCACGTGGTTTAAACACTAAAGTTTGAAATGGATCCTTTTAGGAAAAATCTCTCAAAGCTTTGCATGTTCTGCAGGCTCTGAAAGTTGCAACTATAAAATAGCTCATGAGACAATTGTAATTGGACATGGAAAAATATAACAAAGTTAAAATTACAGGCCTCTTGTGTATGTTATATGTTTGTGTATGTTATATGTTTGTGTATGTTATATGTTTGTGTATGTTATATGTTTGTGCGTCATGTCAAATACACTACGTTGACCTTAACAAACTGGACCAATACTAACGTGGGGTGTTGTGAGTGTGTTGTGGAGTGAACGAGGAGTGCTGAACGGAATCATGGAATAACAAAAGTTTTCTGTAATGTTTTAATGTGATCATGGAATAATTATTTTTTGTCAACAGCATACGGTGTAAGTACTAGAGATTCAAAGATGACAAGCTTTATTGAACAGGTGTAAAAGTGAGAGTACTCTGGGATGAGTACTCTGAGAAAAGTACTCTGCGGAAAGTACTCTGAGATGAATACCTTGCTGAAGGTACTGGGAGTCCCTCCCTCTGCTGTTTGTCCTGACAGTGATTCGGTCCAACCGCAGTGAGCGGTCATTGGGAGGAGGACAACTTTGGTTTGTAACTCACATTTAGGGGAGTATAAAATTAGAAACATACATTTTGTTAAGTCTGTATTTGGCTACAGCCTCTGCCCTGATGCCACACACCGTCTGTCAATGCAGTTATGTTTTGCCCAATTGGATTGATTGACAGGCCGCACCATGCGAAGAGAGGAAAGTGGGCGTTTCTTGTGTTCTAATGTTTGTTTTTCAGATGAAAGATAAACTGCACCTGCTTCAGGGATAACACAGTAGTATGGATCATGAGGAAAATGAGCCTCTACTTTGGCACCAAAGCCCACAATATGAATTGAGGACGATCCGGGAGGAACAACTGAAGAATGATTGGAACAGTAATCTACACACACACAGATGCATGTTTTATACTTGGCCCATGACCAACAGAGGGAGTATGGTAATGTTATTGTCATAGGTGGTCATGGTCCTTAACCTTCTAAATCATTAGAAAGAAGTGTAAAACATATATTTACAAGACCAAATACATAATAGAAAAGGGCAGCCTAAAAAAAGCAAAATGGGAAAATTATTAAGTAATTTTCGGAGTTGCCAAAATGAAATAAAATTCTATATTTGTCCCATAGGGGGTCATTCTAAATTTAGTGTTGTGCAAATTCAAAAGGAGAAATAATAGCGCTTATAACATCAAACAGATCTACTCTTTAAGATAATAGATCATATAATAATAAGATAATAATAGAATAGAATGAAATAGTCTGGAGCTATAATGTCATTGGATTCGAGGAGCTATAGGTTGAAGTGTCAGAATAAACAATAGTAATAATAGTTAGACTAGTGAATAATCAAAATAGTTCTATTGTGGAAATAAGTATCAATAAGGTCAAATTGTTCTAATAACTAAAGTAAAAAGGAATCAAATGGAGTCAGATTTTAGATGTTTTCTGTTTTCCACATCTGTAGGAATTAGTGCAGATGTGTTTATAGAGAGTAGTATTAAAATGCAGACATAGAACGACAGGCTTTAACACAATTTTAAATCTAAAAATAGCTCAAATATAACATTGCTCTTGACGCAGCCTCTGAGCTGCTCCATTGGAGAACAGGTCAAATGTTATTGTTTATTACAAACAGCTGATGTATTTACACATATTAAGTTTGGGACAACTCTTTAAACAGTTATAAGCAGTGGACAGAAGCCATGAATGTGCTTTTGTTTATTAAATAATTAATTTCATAGCCTTATAATCGTAGAGAACGTTTTAAAATAGTTAAAATCCCTTTCAGGCAACTTGATTTAGATGTATGTCTTTAATATTGGAGAACGACTGTGTTGTTTTTGGAATTGTCTGAAATACAATACATAGAATAGTGATTTGCAGAACAAGAACCGGCCAATAAAAAATCGTCTATTGCCAATGCTATTGTTACAATCAGAACTCAAAAATTGGGAATATGCTTTGGCTCAAACTACAACCAAGATTTGGAGTCACAATAGAGTGTAAAATAGATAGATGCTTTCAAAAATAGAGATTATTTTTAGACAGGGCTAATATCAAACGGTAAAAGGACCATTTCCTTCATATTATGTCTAAAAGTATTTACTTCAAAGGTAGATAAAGTTCATTACAGTTTATGCACAGTTTTATTAGATACTGTCAAATTCGCTTGTTTCAAACATAGGTGAATGGTAACAATGCAAAAGTTAATGAGATAGACTAATGAGATAGATTAATGAGATCGATTAGAACCAACACAGATTCAAAAACATTTGAAAGCATTTTAATGAATTTGGGTATAGCACAAAAGTAGATCTTTAGGTAGTTTTGAGAATTTTAAGAGCTGTCGATTTGTCAGCAATAGATTAGAGAATCAAAATACCGTTGTATAGGGACTAACCCCAGAGAAACCTGCTAAAAGAGATTAGCTCTTGTAAGGATAATACCAATTTGATTAACGATGTACATTTATCCCAAACGGTCTGAGAGAAGGAAGTGACAGCACTTCCTGGTTCAACAAAATGTGTTTGGAAAAATGAGCAAAGCCCCACAAAATGGGACAGAGCCACTGATAATGACAGCAAACCACAGTATAGATAGATTTATTAGATAAAAACATATGTTTAAGAATATGGCTCAATAAAAGCAAAGATGCAAACATATTGGTAAATAGATTAGAATAGTTTAAACTATAGTGAATAGTTTTAGTGCATACATTACAGACGAGGTTGAAGAAGAATCAGAATGACAGCAGTGGTCATCAAAGAGTTTAGTGAAGGAATGTTTCAATGTGGTTGTGTGTTGTTCGTCTTCCTGTATTAACTCTTCACAGATATCGAGCCAGAACTAGGATGATGGAATCTCCCCAGTCCCGTCACCCAGAGAATATTGAAAGATTGTGACCTATTGGTTAATATAGGTCAAAAGAGGGACTGACGAATATTCACAAAATGCTGCACATCAGACAAAGGAATATGCACTCAGGAATCATAAGAGATGACCAGCTTACAAAACCAGACAATTATTGACTCCAAGAATAAACAAATGCTCTCTCCCACTCTCGACGAGGGCAAAAGTCCAACACAATCAGGCGCCCAGTGGTGGGGGGCATTGTTTGCTCAGGTGGAGATGGAAGACCGGGTCCAGACCAGGACCAGGGGCCAGACCAGTCCCAGATCTGTGACGTCATCGGACCCTTTGATAGAAACTGCTGGGAGGAGATTGGCAGTCAGTCAGCCGAGGGCCAGGAGAGGGACATATTAGTTTAGGAGCACTTTTTTTGTTGAATATTCTGTATCTGATTGTAAAGATAATTAAATGCAGATGTTAAACGTGAAGATCTCTTGTCTCGCTCTTGCATCGACTTTGGATACGTCAGTCAAAGGGAATTATTGACTTCAGTACATATAAACAAAAATGTCCAAATAAATCCAAAGTAAAGTAATCATCGAACTGACACCGCAGTGACGCATGCGCACTAGCATGAGTCTAGAGGAAGTCCACGGATCCGGTTGCTGCGGAAACGGCGACGGCCATCTTGTGACTGTACAAAACCAGTGTCCCATCCAAAAGGCTGAGAAACGGAAATATTTTAAATCTGAATGTTTATGTAAAAAAATTAGAGCCAGGACCAGTAAGTAAGTAAGTAATCTTTATTTATATACCGCCTTTTCACTGTAGACCCAGGACTCAACACCAGTAGACCCAAGACTCAACACCAGTAGACCCAAGACTCAACACCAGTAGACCCAAGACTCAACACCAGTAGACCCAAGACTCAACACCAGTAGACCCAGGACTCAACACCAGTAGACCCAGGACTCAACACCAGTAGACCCAGGACTCAACACCAGTAGACCCAAGACTCAACACCAGTAGACCCAGGACTCAACACCAGTAGCCCCAAGACTCAACACCAGTAGACCCAAGACTCAGGACCAGTAGACCCAGGACCTTTATTAGTCTCACAGTGGAGAAATGTCAGTGTCATCGTTGCACATGACAACTCCCCCCTGGACTGCCACCTTAACGTGGTGGGGGAGTTTGAGTACTCGGATGATCCTGGGAGCTTGGGCTCTGAACCCAACTCCTTGAGAGGGGTTGGACGCTCCACTTTTCTGGAGTTTCCCGCGGGGAGAGGCGGCGAGCTGGGGTGGCCATTCTCATTGCCCCCCATCTCAGCCGCCACGTGTTGGAGTTCTCCCCGGTGAATGAGAGGGTCGCGTCCCTCCGCCTCCGGGTGGGGGACAAGTCTCTCATTGTTGTGACGGCCTACGGGCCTAACAGCAGTGCAGAGTACCCGACCTTCTTGGAGTCCTTGGGAGGGGTACTGGACGGTGCACCGCCCGGGGACTCCGTTATTCTCCTGGGGGACTTCAACGCCCATGTGGTAAATGCCAGTGACACTTGGAGAGGGGTGATCGGGAAGAACGGCCCCCCTGATCTGAACCCGAGCGGTGTTCAGTTGTTGGACTTCTGTGCCAGTCACAGTTTGTCCATCACGAACACCATGTTCGAGCACAAGGGTGTCCACCAGTGCACGTGGCACCAGGACCTGAGGCCGGAGGTCGATGATCGACTTTGTTGTCGTATCATCTGACCTTCGACCGCGTGTCTCGGACACTCGGGTAAAGAGAGGGGCGGAGCTGTCAACCGATCATCACCTGGTCGTGAGTTGGATCCGCTGGCAGGGGAAGAAGCCGGTCAGACCTGGCAGACCCAAGCGTATAGTGAGGGTTTGCTGGGAACGTCTCGCTGAGCCCCCTGTCAGACGGACTTTCAACTCACACCTCCGGGAGAGTTTCTCCCAGGTCCCGGCGGAGGAGGGGGACATTAAGTCCGAGTGGACCATGTTCTCTGCCTCAATCGCCGATGCGGCGGCTCGTAGCTGTGGTCGCAAGGTCTCTGGTGCTGGTCCCGGCGGCAACCCCCGAACCCGGTGGTGGACACCGGCAGTAAGGGATGCTGTCAGGCTGAAGAAGGAGTCCTATCGAGCCATGATGTTCGGGGGACTCCTGAGGCAGCTGTCCAGTACCGGCAGGCCAAGCGTGCCGCGGCCCGGGCTGTTGCAGAGGCAAAAACCCGGGACTGGGAGGAGTTCGGAGAGTCCATGGAGCATGACTATCGGTCGGCCTCGAAGAGATTCTGGCAAACCGTCCGGCGCCTCAGGAGGGGGAAGCAGTTCTTTGCCAACACCATGTACGGTGCGGGTGGAGAGCTGCTGACCTCGACGGGGGATATTGTCGGGCGGTGGAAGGAATACTTTGAGGTTCTCCTCAATCCCCCCGTCACGTCCTCTGTTACAGAGGCAGAGGCTGAGGATGTTGGGGCGGGTACATCCATCTCCCTGGCTGAGGTCACCAAGGTGGTTGGTAGCCTCCATGGTGGCAAGGCTCCGGGTGTGGATGAGATCCGCCCTGATTATCTAAAGTCTCTGGATGTTGTAGGACTGTCTTGGCTGACACGTCTCTGCAACATCGCGTGGCGATTGGGGGCAGTGCCAATGGAGTGGCAGACCGGGGTGGTGGTCCCTCTCTACAAGAAGAGGGAACGAAGGG
Source organism: Knipowitschia caucasica (assembly GCA_964034765.1). Lineage (NCBI taxonomy): Eukaryota > Metazoa > Chordata > Actinopteri > Gobiiformes > Gobiidae > Knipowitschia > Knipowitschia caucasica. Next base: position 4,940,934 of record OZ035825.1, read on the forward strand.
TGTGTTCCAATTATCGTGGGATTACACTCCTCAGCCTCCCCGGTAAGGTCTACTCCAAGGTACTGGAGAGGAGGCTACGGCCGATGGTCGAATCTCGGATTCAGGAGGAGCAGTGTGGTTTTCGTCCCGGTCGCGGAACACTGGACCAGCTCTATACTCTCCATCGGATACTTGAGGGTTCATGGGAGTTCGCCCAACCTGTCCACATGTGCTTTGTGGATTTGGAGAAGGCGTTCGACCGTGTTCCCCGGGGTGTCCTTTGGGGGGTTCTCCGGGAGTACGGGGTCGGAGGTCCTCTGCTGAGGGCCATCCGATCCCTGTATGACCGGAGCCAGAGCTGTGTTCGCATTGCCGGCAGCAAGTCAGACCTGTTCCCGGTGAATGTTGGCCTCCGACAGGGCTGCCCTTTGTCACCGGTTCTGTTCACTGTATTTATGGACAGAATATCTAGGCGCAGCCAGGGGTCGGAGGGGGTCCGGTTTGGAGACCACAGGATTTCATCTCTGCTGTTTGCGGACGATGTTGTCCTGTTGACTCCAACGAACCAGGACCTACAACATGCACTGGGGCGGTTTGCAGCCGAGTGTGAAGCGGCTGGGATGAGAATCAGCACCTCCAAATCCGAGGCCATGGTGCTCGACCAGAAAAAGGTGCCTTGCCCTCTGCAGGTGGGTGGAGAGGTCCTTCCTCAAGTGGAGGAGTTCAAGTATCTCGGGGTCTTGTTCACGAGTGAGGGAAGGATGGAGCGTGAGATTGACAGGCGGATCGGTGCAGCGTGTGCAGTGATGCGGTCGCTGTATCGGACCGTTGTGGTAAAGAGGGAGCAGCGTCTGCAGTCAGAGCTGTATCGGACCGTTGTGGTAAAGAGGGAGCAGCGTCTGTAGTCAGAGCAGATCACCTATGGTCATGAGCTTTGGGTAATGACCGAAAGAACGAGATCGCGGATACAAGCGGTCGAAATGAGCTTCCTCCGCAGAGTGGCTGGGCGCTCCCTTAGAGATAGGGTGAGGAGCTCGGTCACACGGGAGGAGCTCGGAGTAGAGCCGCTGCTTCTCCACGTCGAGAGGAACCAGTTGAGGTGGCTCGGGCATCTGTTCCGGATGCCTCCTGGACGCCTCCCTGGGGAGGTGTTCCGGGCACGTCCCACCGGGAGGAGGCCCAGTGGAAGACCCAGGACCCGCTGGAGGGACTATGTCTCTCAGCTGGCCTGGGAACGCCTTGGAGTCCCCCCGGACGAGCTGGAGGAAGTGTCTGTGGATAGGGGAGTCTGGGCGTCTCTGCTTAGACTGCTGCCCCCGCGACCCGGCAACGGATAAAGCGGAAGAAAACGGATGGATGGATGGATCGTTGCACATTACAGCAGAGAAAGGAAATAAGAGCACTCACATTGCACACATCAAAGTCTATTATTTAAGATAATAGACAATAAAATTAAGATAAGAATAAAATAAAATAAAATAAACTCTGAGCTATAATTGCACTTGGTTCAAAAGTATTTACAGATGTCTATTGTACTTTAGCAGCGGAGAATATCAGAATCAGAATCATTTTTATTGCCACATAAGTAACAGGAGGTCACAGACTTGGAAATTGCTTCGGCTCAGTGCAACAGTCAAAAAGAGATAATAAAAATAAGAATAAAAAACACTTCTAAAGAATAAATTTAAATTTAAAATAGAGTTACAGTTACTATTTACAATATACAAGTGCACATGGTATGGGAATATGGGAATATGCATATGAACAGAATAAATATCAGAAATAATATCAACAGGTAAAGTGACGGTGAAAGGCATAAATATCAGATGGATATGAATAATACAGTAGTACACAAGTTACTATAGTGAACTATCAGTGACACTTGTGCAGACTCAGCAGCTGTTACACATTCTCGTTGTACAGTCTGACAGCAGCAGTGAGGAAGGACCTACTTAGGTCCTTCCTCACTGCTGCTGTCAGACTCTCCTTCACACAGCGAGGGTGAATTAGTCTGTCACTGAAGCTGCTCTCCAGAGCAGAGAGAGTGTCCTGCAGGGGGCGACAGTCATGGTCCAGCATAGATGTTAGTTTACTCAGGACCCTCCTGTCCCCCACCTGCTGCACTGTGTCCAGGGAACAGCCCAGGACTGAGCTGGACTTCCTGATGACCTTGTCCAGCTTCTTCCTGTCCCTCTCTGTGATGCTGCTGTTCCAGCAGACCACACCGTACAAGATGGCTGATGCCACCACAGAGTCATAGAAGGTCTTCAGGAGTGGCCCCTGCACTCCAAAAGACCTGAGCCTCCTCAGCAGGTAGAGCCGGCTCTGGCCCGTCTGTGTTATGAGTCCAGTCCAGTTTGTGGTTCAGATGAACACTCAGGTACTTGTAAGAGTCCACTCTCTCGATGTCCTTTCCCTGGATGTACACTGGAGCTGGAGCGGCAGAGTGACGTCTACGGAAATCCACCACCATCTCCTTAGTCTTCCTCACGTTGATGAGGAGGTGGTTCATCTCCTTGGTCTTCATCACGTTGATGAGGAGGTGGTTCATCTCCTTGGTCTTCCTCACGTTGATGAGGAGGTGGTTCATCTTCTTGGTCTTCCTCACGTTGATGAGGAGGTGGTTCATCTCCTTGGTCTTCCCCGCGTTGATGAGGAGGTGGTTCATCTCCTTGGTCTTCCTCACGTTGATGAGGAGGTGGTTCATCTCCTTGGTCTTCCTCACGTTGATGAGGAGGTGGTTCATCTCCTTGGTCTTCCTCACGTTGATGAGGAGGTGGTTCATCTCCTTGGTCTTCCTCACGTTGATGAGGATGTGGTTCATCTCCTTGGTCTTCCCCGCGTTGATGAGGAGGTGGTTCATCTCCTTGGTCTTCCTCACGTTGATGAGGAGGTGGTTCATCTTCTTGGTCTTCCTCACGTTGATGAGGAGGTGGTTCATCTCCTTGGTCTTCCTCACGTTGATGAGGAGGTGGTTCATCTTCTTGGTCTTCCTCACGTTGATGAGGAGGTGGTTCATCTCCTTGGTCTTCCTCACGTTGATGAGGAGGTGGTTCATCTCCTTGGTCTTCCTCACGTTGATGAGGAGGTGGTTCATCTCCTTGGTCTTCCTCACGTTGATGAGGAGGTGGTTCATCTCCTTGGTCTTCCTCACGTTGATGAGGAGGTGGTCCATCTCCTTGGTCTTCCTCACGTTGATGAGGAGGTGGTTCATCTCCTTGGTCTTCCTCACGTTGATGAGGAGGTGGTTCATCTCCTTGGTCTTCCTCACGTTGATGAGGAGGTGGTTCATCTCCTTGGTCTTCCTCACGTTGATGAGGAGGTGGTTCATCTCCTTGGTCTTCCTCATGTTGATGAGGAGGTGGTTCATCTCCTTGGTCTTCCTCACATTGATGAGGAGGTGGTTCATCTCCTTGGTCTTCCTCACGTTTATGAGGAGGTGGTTCATCTCCTTGGTCTTCCTCACGTTGATGAGGAGGTGGTTCATCTCCTTGGTCTTCCTCACGTTGATGAGGAGGTGGTTCATCTCCTTGGTCTTCCTCACGTTGATGAGGAGGTGGTTCATCTCCTTGGTCTTCCTCACGTTGATGAGGAGGTGGTTCATCTCCTTGGTCTTCCTCACGTTGATGAGGAGGTGGTTCATCTCCTTGGTCTTCCTCACGTTGATGAGGAGGTGGTTCATCTCCTTGGTCTTCCTCACGTTGATGAGGAGGTGGTTCATCTCCTTGGTCTTCCTCACGTTGATGAGGAGGTGGTTAATCTCCTTGGTCTTCCTCACGTTGATGAGGAGGTGGTTCATCTCCTTGGTCTTCCTCATGTTGATGAGGAGGTGGTTCATCTCCTTGGTCTTCCTCATGTTGATGAGGAGGTGGTTCATCTCCTTGGTCTTCCTCACGTTGATGAGGAGGTGGTTCATCTCCTTGGTCTTCCTCATGTTGATGAGGAGGTGGTTCATCTCCTTGGTCTTCCTCACGTTGATGAGGAGGTGGTTCATCTCCTTGGTCTTCCTCACGTTGATGAGGAGGTGGTTCATCTCCTTGGTCTTCCTCACGTTGATGAGGAGGTGGTTCATCTCCTTGGTCTTCCTCACGTTGATGAGGAGGTGGTTCATCTCCTTGGTCTTCCTCACGTTGATGAGGAGGTGGTTCATCTCCTTGGTCTTCCTCACGTTGATGAAGAGGTGGTTCATCTTCTTGGTCTTCCTCACGTTGATGAGGAGGTGGTTCATCTCCTTGGTCTTCCTCACGTTGATGAGGAGGTGGTTCATCTCCTTGGTCTTCTGTTGATGAGGAGGTGGTTCATCTCCTTGGTCTTCTGTTGATGAGGAGGTGGTTCATCTCCTTGGTCTTCCTCACGTTGATGAGGAGGTGGTTCATCTCCTTGGTCTTCTGTTGATGAGGAGGTGGTTCATCTCCTTGGTCTTCCTCACGTTGATGAGGAGGTGGTTCATCTCCTTGGTCTTCCTCACGTTGATGAGGAGGTGGTTCATCTCCTTGGTCTTCCTCACGTTGATGAGGAGGTGGTTCATCTCCTTGGTCCTCCTCACGTTGATGAGGAGGTGGTTCATCTCCTTGGTCTTCCTCACGTTGATGAGGAGGTGGTTCATCTCCTTGGTCTTCCTCACGTTGATGAGGAGGTGGTTCATCTCCTTGGTCCTCCTCACGTTGATGAGGAGGTGGTTCATCTCCTTGGTCTTCCCCACGTTGATGAGGAGGTGGTTCATCTCCTTGGTCTTCCCCACGTTGATGAGGAGGTGGTTCATCTCCTTGGTCTTCCTCACGTTGATGAGGAGGTGGTTCATCTCCTTGGTCTTCCTCACGTTGATGAGGAGGTGGTTCATCTTCTTGGTCTTCCTCACGTTGATGAGGAGGTGGTTCATCTCCTTGGTCTTCCCCGCGTTGATGAGGAGGTGGTTCATCTCCTTGGTCTTCCTCACGTTGATGAGGAGGTGGTTCATCTCCTTGGTCTTCCTCACGTTGATGAGGAGGTGGTTCATCTCCTTGGTCTTCCTCACGTTGATGAGGAGGTGGTTCATCTCCTTGGTCTTCCTCACGTTGATGAGGAGGTGGTTCATCTCCTTGGTCTTCCTCACGTTGATGAGGAGGTGGTTCATCTCCTTGGTCCTCCTCACGTTGATGAGGAGGTGGTTCATCTCCTTGGTCTTCCTCACGTTGATGAGGAGGTGGTTCATCTCCTTGGTCTTCCTCACGTTGATGAGGAGGTGGTTCATCTCCTTGGTCTTCCTCACGTTGATGAGGAGGTGGTTCATCTCCTTGGTCTTCCTCACGTTGATGAGGAGGTGGTTCATCTCCTTGGTCTTCCTCACGTTGATGAGGAGGTGGTTCATCTTCTTGGTCTTCCTCACGTTGATGAGGAGGTGGTTCATCTTCTTGGTCTTCCTCACGTTGATGAGGAGGTGGTTCATCTTCTTGGTCTTCCTCACGTTGATGAGGAGGTGGTTCATCTCCTTGGTCTTCCTCACGTTGATGAGGAGGTGGTTCATCTCCTTGGTCTTCCTCACGTTGATGAGGAGGTGGTTCATCTCCTTGGTCTTCCTCACGTTGATGAGGAGGTGGTTCATCTCCTTGGTCTTCCTTACGTTGATGAGGAGGTGGTTCATCTCCTTGGTCTTCCTCACGTTGATGAGGAGGTGGTTCATCTCCTTGGTCCTCCTCACGTTGATGAGGAGGTGGTTCATCTTCTTGGTCTTCCTCACGTTGATGAGGAGGTGGTTCATCTCCTTGGTCTTCCTCACGTTGATGAGGAGGTGGTTCATCTTCTTGGTCTTCCTCACGTTGATGAGGAGGTGGTTCATCTTCTTGGTCTTCCTCACGTTGATGAGGAGGTGGTTCATCTTCTTGGTCTTCCTCACGTTGATGAGGAGGTGGTTCATCTTCTTGGTCTTCCTCACGTTGATGAGGAGGTGGTTCATCTTCTTGGTCTTCCTCACGTTGATGAGGAGGTGGTTCATCTCCTTGGTCTTCCTCACGTTGATGAGGAGGTGGTTCATCTTCTTGGTCTTCCTCACGTTGATGAGGAGGTGGTTCCGCTGACACCAGTCCACAAAGTTCTGTATTAAGTGTTTTAGTGTAATGTAGTTGTAGTGTGTGTGTGTGTGTGTATGTAGTATAGTGTGTGTAGTATAATGTGTGTGTGTGTGTAGTATAGTGTGTGTGTGTGTGTAGTATAGTGTGTGTGTGTGTTTGTAGTATAGTGTGTGTGTGTAGTATAATGTGTGTGTGTGTGTAGTATAGTGTGTGTGTGTGTGTAGTAGTATAGTGTGTGTGTGTGTGTAGTATAGTGTGTGTGTGTGTAGTATAGTGTGTGTGTGTAGTATAATGTGTGTGTGTGTGTGGTAAAGTGTGTGTGTGTAGTATAGTGTGTGTGTGTGTGTAGTATAGTGTGTGTGTGTGTGTAGTATAGTGTGTGTGTGTAGTATAGTGTGTGTGTGTGTGTGTAGTATAGTGTGTGTGTGTGTGTGTAGTATAGTGTGTGTGTAGTATAGTGTGTGTGTGTAGTATAATGTGTGTGTGTGTGTGTGTGTAGTATAGTGTGTGTGTGTGTGTAGTATAGTGTGTGTGTGTAGTAGAATGTGTGTGTGTGTGTGTAGTATAGTGTGTGTGTGTGTGTAGTATAGTGTGTGTGTGTAGTAGAATGTGTGTGTGTGTGTGTAGTATAGTATTCACCCTCGATGTGTGAAGGAGAGGTTTCGCAGGTCTTTCCTTCCTGCTGCTGTCAGACTGTACAACGAGAATGTGTAACAGGAACTGCTGAGTCTGCACAAGTGTTTCTGATAATTCACTAGTAACTTTGTCACTAGTCACTTTACCTGTTATCAGTACTACTACAGTATTACATATCTGATATTTACTGTTATCAGTACTACTACAGTACTACATATCTGATATTTACTGTTATCAGTACTACTACAGTACTACATATCTGATATTTACTGTTATCAGTACTACTACAGTACTACATATCTGATATTTACTGTTATCAGTACTACTACAGTACTACATATCTGATATTTACTGTTATCAGTACTACTGCAGTACTACATATCTGATATTTACTGTTATCAGTACTACTACAGTACTACATATCTGATATTTACTGTTATCAGTACTACTACAGTACTACATATCTGATATTTACTGTTATCAGTACTACTACAGTACTACATATCTGATATTTACTGTTATCAGTACTACTACAGTACTACATATCTGATATTTACTGTTATCAGTACTACTACAGTACTACATATCTGATATTTACTGTTATCAGTACTGCTACAGTACTACATATCTGATATTTACTGTTATCAGTACTACTACAGTACTACATATCTGATATTTACTGTTATCAGTACTACTACAGTACTACATATCTGATATTTACTGTTATCAGTACTACTACAGTACTACATATCTGATATTTACTGTTATCAGTACTACTACAGTACTACATATCTGATATTTACTGTTATCAGTACTGCTGTATTATTTCATATCTGATAATTCTCCCATTCAAGTCACCTTACCTGTTGATATTATTTCTGATGTTTATTCTGCTCATATTCTCATATTCTCCGCTGCTAATGTATAATATAGACATCTGTAAATACTCCGAACCAAGTGCAATTATATCCCAGAGTTTATTTTATTTTATTTTATCTTAATTTTATTGTCTATTATCTTAAATAATAGACTTTGATGTGTGCAATCTGAGTGCTCTTATTTCCTTTCTCTGCTGTAATGTGCAACGATGACACTGACATTTCTCCACTGTGAGACTAATAAAGGTTTATCTTATCTTAGTGTGTGTGTAGTATAGTGTGTGTGTGTGGTATAGTGTGCGTGTGTGTTTGGTATAGTGTGTGTGTGTGTGTAGTATAGTGTGTGTGTGTGTTTGGTATAGTGTGTGTGTGTGTGTAGTATAGTGTGTGTGTGTGTGTGTAGTATAGTGTGTGTGTGGTAAAGTGTGTGTGTGTAGTATAGTGTGTGAAGTATAGTGTGTGTGTGGTAAAGTGTGTGTGTGTAGTATAGTGTGTGTGTGTGTGTGGTATAGTGTGTGTGTGTGTGGTATAGTGTGTGTGTGTGTAGTATAGTGTGTGTGTGGTATAGTGTGTGTGTGTGTGTGGTATAGTGTGTGTGTGTGTGTAGTATAGTGTGTGTGTGTGTAGTATAGTGTGCGTGTAGTACAGTGTGTGTGTGTAGTATAGTGTGTGTGTGTGTAGTATAGTGAGTGTGTGTGTAGTATAGTGTGTGTGTGCAGGTGTAGTATAGAGTGTGTGTGTAGTATAGAGTGTGTGTGTAGTATAGTGTGTGTGTGCAGGTGTAGTATAGAGTGTGTGTGTAGTATAGAGTGTGTGTAGTGTGTGTGTGTAGTATAGTGTGTGTGTGTGTAGTGTGTAGTATAGTGTGTGTATAGTATAGTGTGTGTGTGTAGTATAGTGTGTGTGTGTGTAGTATAGTGTGTGTGTGGTATAGTGTGTGTGTGTGTAGTATAGTGTGTGTGTGTGTGTGTGTGGTATAGTGTGTGTGTAGTACAGTGTGTGTGTGTAGTATAGTGTGTGTGTGGTATAGTGTGCGTGTAGTACAGTGTGTGTGTGTGTGTGTAGTATAGTGTGTGTAGTATAGAGTGTGTGTGTAGTATAGTGTGTGTGTGTAGTATAGAGTGTGTGTAGTGTGTGTGTAGTATAGAGTGTGTGTGTAGTATGTGTGTAGTATAGAGTGTGTGTAGTGTGTGTGTAGTATAGTGTGTGTGTGTAGTATAGTGTGTGTAGTATAGTGTGTAGTATAGTGTGTGTAGTGTGTAGTGTGTAGTGTGTGTAGTGTATGTGTGTAGTGTGTGTGTGTGTGTGTGTGTGTAGTGTATGTGTGTGTGTAGTGTGTGTGTGTGTGTGTAGTGTATGTGTGTGTGTAGTGTGTGTGTGTAGTGTATGTGTGTGTAGTGTGTGTGTGTGTAGTGTGTGTGTGTAGTGTATGTGTGTGTGTAGTGTATGTGTGTGTGTAGTGTGTGTGTGTAGTGTATGTGTGTAGTGTATGTGTGTGTGTGTGTGTGTGTAGTGTATGTGTGTGTGTGTGTGTGTATGTGTGTGTGTGTGTGTGTTTGTGTGTGTGTGTGTGTGTGTGTGTGTGTAGTGTGTGTGTGTGTGTATGTGTGTTTGTGTGTGTGTGTAGTGTGTGTGTGTAGTGTGTGTGTAGTGTGTAGTATAGTGTGTAGTGTGTGTGTAGTGTGTGTGTGTAGTGTGTGTGTGTAGTGTGTAGTATAGTGTGTAGTGTGTGTGTAGTGTGTGTGTAGTGTATGTGTGTGTGTAGTGTGTGTGTGTGTAGTGTGTGTGTAGTATAGTGTGTGTAGTGTGTGTGTGTGTGTGTGTATGCGTATGTAGTGTGTGTGTGTAGTGTGTGTGTGTGTGTAGTGTGTGTGTAGTGTGTAGTATAGTGTGTAGTGTGTGTGTGTAGTGTGTGTGTAGTGTGTAGTATAGTGTGTAGTGTGTGTGTGTGTGTAGTGTGTGTGTAGTGTGTAGTATAGTGTGTAGTGTGTGTGTAGTGTGTGTGTGTAGTGTATGTGTGTGTGTAGTGTATGTGTGTGTGTAGTGTGTGTGTGTGTGTGTGTGTAGTGTGTGTGTGTGTGTGTAGTGTATGTGTGTGTGTAGTGTGTGTGTGTGTAGTGTATGTGTGTGTAGTGTGTGTGTGTAGTATAGTGTGTGTGTGTGTGTAGTATAGTGTGTGGGTGTGTGTGTGTAGTATAGTGTGTGTGTGGTAAAGTGTGTGTGTGTAGTATAGTGTGTGTGTGTGTGTAGTATAGTGTGTGGGTGTGTGTGTGTAGTATAGTGTGTGTGTGGTAAAGTGTGTGTGTGTAGTATAGTGTGTGTGTGTGTTTGGTATAGTGTGTGTGTGTGTGTAGTATAGTGTGTGTGTGTGTGTGTGTAGTATAGTGTGTGTGTGGTAAAGTGTGTGTGTGTAGTATAGTGTGTGAAGTATAGTGTGTGTGTGGTAAAGTGTGTGTGTGTAGTATAGTGTGTGTGTGTGTGTGGTATAGTGTGTGTGTGTGTGTGTGGTATAGTGTGTGTGTGTGTAGTATAGTGTGTGTGTGGTATAGTGTGTGTGTGTGTGTGGTATAGTGTGTGTGTGTAGTATAGTGTGTGTGTGTGTAGTATAGTGTGCGTGTAGTACAGTGTGTGTGTGTAGTATAGTGTGTGTAGTATAGTGTGTGTGTGTAGTATAGTGAGTGTGTGTGTAGTATAGTGTGTGTGTGCAGGTGTAGTATAGAGTGTGTGTGTAGTATAGAGTGTGTGTGTAGTATAGTGTGTGTGTGCAGGTGTAGTATAGAGTGTGTGTGTAGTATAGTGTGTGTGTGTAGTATAGTGTGTGTGTGTGTAGTATAGTGTGTGTGTGGTATAGTGTGTGTGTGTGTAGTATAGTGTGTGTGTGTGTGTGTGGTATAGTGTGTGTGTAGTACAGTGTGTGTGTGTAGTATAGTGTGTGTGTGGTATAGTGTGCGTGTAGTACAGTGTGTGTGTGTGTAGTATAGTGTGTGTAGTATAGAGTGTGTGTGTAGTATAGTGTGTGTGTGTAGTATAGAGTGTGTGTAGTGTGTGTGTAGTATAGAGTGTGTGTGTAGTATGTGTGTAGTATAGAGTGTGTGTAGTGTGTGTGTAGTATAGTGTGTGTGTGTAGTATAGTGTGTGTAGTATAGTGTGTAGTATAGTGTGTGTAGTGTGTAGTGTGTGTAGTGTATGTGTGTAGTGTGTGTGTGTGTAGTGTATGTGTGTGTGTGTAGTGTATGTGTGTGTGTAGTGTGTGTGTGTGTAGTGTGTGTGTGTAGTGTATGTGTGTGTGTAGTGTATGTGTGTGTGTAGTGTATGTGTGTAGTGTATGTGTGTGTGTGTGTGTGTGTGTGTGTGTGTGTGTAGTGTGTGTGTGTGTGTGTAGTGTGTGTGTGTGTGTAGTGTGTGTGTGTAGTGTGTGTGTAGTATAGTGTGTAGTGTGTGTGTAGTGTGTGTGTGTAGTGTGTGTGTGTAGTGTGTAGTATAGTGTGTAGTGTGTGTGTAGTGTGTGTGTAGTGTATGTGTGTGTGTAGTGTGTGTGTGTGTAGTGTGTGTGTGTGTGTGTGTGTGTGTATGTGTGTGTGTGTAGTGTGTGTGTGTGTGTAGTGTGTGTGTAATTAACTCAAGTTTGATGGAACAAATAAGAGTTTTATTTTTAAACAAAGTCAGTGCAGAAGAAACTAGACCAGGACCAGGACTCAGGACCAGGACTCAGGACCAGGACTCAGGACCAGGACTCAGGACCAGGACTCAGGACCAGGACTCAGGACCAGGACTCAGGACCAGGACTCAGGACCAGGACTCAGGACCAGGACTCAGGACCAGGACTCAGGACCAGGACTCAGGACCAGGACTCAGGACCAGGACTCAGGACCAGGACTCAGGACCCAGGACCAGGACTCAGGACCAGGACTCAGGACCAGGACTCAGGACCAGGACTCAGGACCAGGACTCAGGACCAGGACTCAGGACCAGGACCCAAGACCAGGACCCAAGACCAGGACTCAGAACCAGGACCCAGGACCAGAACCAGGACTCAGGACAAGGACTCAGGACCAGCGGACCAGGACCGTGTCTCCATCTTTAATTGAGTGAAAGTCCAGACTCTGAAGATCTTTGTCCAACGGGAACTCTGTGCCGGGTTTCTGCAACACAAACCAGACTAGGTCTAAAGCAGGACTAAAGCAGGTCTAAAGCAGGTCTAAAGCAGGACTAAAGCAGGAATATAGCAGGTCTAAAGCAGGTCTAAGGCAGGACTAAAGCAGGTCTAAAACAGGACTAAAGCAGGACTAAAGCAGGTCTAAAGCAGGACTAAAGCAGGTCTAAAGCAGGACTAAAGCAGGACTAAAGCGGGACTAAAGCAGGACTAAAGCAGGTCTAAGGCAGGACTAAAGCAGGTCTAAAACAGGACTAAATCAGGAGTAAAGCAGGTCTAAAGCAGGTCTAAAGCAGGACTAAAGCAGATCTAAAGCTGGTCTAAAGCAGGACTAAATCAGGACTAAAGCAGGTCTGAACCAGGTCTGACCTTGGGGGAGGTGTAGGTCAGCCGCAGTTCTGTCGTTGAGACTTTGAGGAGTCTGTGGACGAGACCTTTGACCTTCTGCACCTCCATCGAGGCTGAGGATCAAAGAACAGGTTTACACTGACCAGCAGAGTCTGGTCCTGGTGTCAGTCCTGGGTCTGGCCTCTCTCTCTCTGGTCTCTCTCTCTGGTCTCTCTCTGGTCTCTCTCTGGTCTCTCTCTCTGGTCTCTCTCTCTGGTCTCTCTCTCTCTGGACTCTCTCTCTCTGGTCTCTCTCTGGTCTCTCTCTCTGGTCTCTCTCTCTGGTCTCTCTCTGGTCTCTCTCTCTGGTCTCTCTCTGGTCTCTCTCTGGTCTCTCTCTGGTCTCTCTCTCTCTCTCTCTGGTCTCTCTCTGGTCTCTCTCTGGTCTCTCTCTGGTCTCTCTCTGGTCTCTCTCTGGTCTCTCTCTGGTCTCTCTCTGGTCTCTCTCTGGTCTCTCTCTCTGGTCTCTCTCTGGTCTCTCTCTCTGGTCTCTCTCTGGTCTCTCTCTGGTCTCTCTCTGGTCTCTCTCTGGTCTCTCTCTCTGGTCTCTCTCTCTTGGTCTCTCTCTCTGGTCTCTCTCTGGTCTCTCTCTGGTCTCTCTCTGGTCTCTGGTCTGTACCTGGGAGTTTCTTCTCTACACGTTTTCTTCCAGAATCGTCCGGAAACTCAAATCCAATTTCTGTGACGACATTTTATATTATTATAAACTACAGAGGAGGAGACAGAGGAGGAGACAGAGGGGGAGACAGAGGAGGAGACAGAGGGGGAGACAGAGGAGGAGACAGAGGAGGAGACAGAGGAGGAGACAGAGGAGGAGACAGAGGAGGAGACGGGGGAGGAGACAGAGGGGTCGACGGAGGAGGAGACAGAGGAGGAGACAGAGGGGGAGACAGAGGAGGAGACAGAGGGGGAGACAGAGGAGGTGACGGGGGAGGAGACAGAGGAGAAGACAGAGGAGGAGACAGAGGGGGAGACAGAGGAGGAGACAGAGGAGGAGACAGAGGGGGAGACAGAGGAGGAGACAGAGGGGGAGACAGAGGAGGAGACAGAGGAGGAGAATGAGGAGGAGACAGAGGAGGAGACAGAGGAGGAGACGGGGGAGGAGACAGAGGGGTCGACGGAGGAGGAGACAGAGGAGGAGACAGAGGAGGAGACAGAGGGGGAGACAGAGGAGGAGACAGAGGGGGAGACAGAGGAGGTGACGGGGGAGGAGACAGAGGAGAAGACAGAGGAGGAGACAGAGGGGGAGACAGAGGAGGAGACAGAGGAGGAGACAGAGGAGGAGACAGAGGAGGAGACAGAGGAGAAGACAGAGGAGAAGACAGAGGGGGAGACAGAGGAGGAGACAGAGGAGGAGACAGAGGAGGAGACAGAGGGGTAGACAGAGGGGTAGACAGAGGAGGAGACAGAGGAGGAGACAGAGGAGGAGACAGAGGAGGAGACAGAGGAGGAGACAGAGGAGGAGACAGAGGGGGAGACAGAGGAGGAGACAGAGGGGGAGACAGAGGAGGAGACGGTGGAGGAGACAGAGGAGGAGACAGAGGAGGAGAATGAGGAGGAGACAGAGGAGGAGACAGAGGAGGAGACAGAGGGGTAGACAGAGGAGGAGACAGAGGAGGAGACAGAGGAGGAGACAGAGGAGGAGACAGAGGGGGAGACAGAGGGGGAGACAGAGGGGGAGACAGACGAGGAGACAGAGGAGGAGACAGAGGGGGAGACAGAGGAGGAGACAGAGGGGGAGACAGAGGAGGAGACAGAGGAGAGACGGGGGAGAGACAGAGGAGGAGGAGACAGAGGAGGAGACACAGGAGGAGACAGAGTGGGAGACAGAGGGGGAGACGGGGGAGAGACAGAGGGGGAGACGGGGGAGAGACAGAGGGGGAGACAGAGGAGGAGACAGAGGAGGAGACAGAGGAGGAGACACAGGAGGAGACAGAGTGGGAGACAGAGGGGGAGACGGGGGAGAGACAGAGTGGGAGACAGAGGGGGAGACGGGGGAGAGACAGAGGGGGGGCGGGGGAGAGACAGAGGGGGAGACAGAGGAGGAGACAGAGGAGGAGACAGAGGGGGAGACAGAGGAGGAGAATGAGGAGGAGACAGAGGAGGAGACAGAGGGGGGGACAGAGGAGGAGACAGAGGAGGAGACAGAGGGGGAGACAGACGAGGAGACAGAGGAGGAGACAGAGGGGTAGACAGAGGAGGAGACAGAGGAGGAGACAGAGGAGGAGACAGAGGGGGAGACAGACGAGGAGACAGAGGAGGAGACAGAGGGGGAGACAGAGGAGGAGACAGAGGAGGAGACAGAGGAGAGACAGAGGAGGAGAATGAGGAGGAGACAGAGGAGGAGACAGAGGAGGAGACAGAGGGGTAGACAGAGGAGGAGACAGAGGGGGAGACAGAGGGGGAGACAGACGAGGAGACAGAGGAGGAGACAGAGGGGGAGACAGAGGAGGAGACAGAGGAGGAGACAGAGGAGGAGACGGGGGAGAGACAGAGGAGGAGGAGACAGAGGAGGAGACACAGGAGGAGACAGAGTGGGAGACAGAGGGGGAGACGGGGGAGAGACAGAGGGAGAGACGGGGGAGAGACAGAGGGGGAGACAGAGGAGGAGACAGAGGAGGAGACAGAGGGGGAGACAGAGGAGGAGACAGAGGGGGAGACAGAGGAGGAGACGGGGGAGAGACAGAGGAGGAGGAGACAGAGGAGGAGACACAGGAGGAGACAGAGTGGGAGACAGAGGGGGAGACGGGGGAGAGACAGAGGGGGAGACAGAGGGGGAGACGGGGGAGAGACAGAGGGGGGGACGGGGGAGAGACAGAGGGGGAGACAGAGGAGGAGACAGAGGAGGAGACAGAGGGGGAGACAGAGGAGGAGAATGAGGAGGAGACAGAGGAGGAGACAGAGGAGGAGACAGAGGAGGAGACAGAGGAGGAGACAGAGGAGGAGACAGAGGAGGAGACAGAGGGGTAGACAGAGGAGGAGACAGAGGAGGAGACAGAGGAGGAGACAGAGGAGGAGACAGAGGGGTAGACAGAGGAGGAGACAGAGGAGGAGACAGAGGAGGAGACAGAGGAGGAGACAGAGGGGGAGACAGACGAGGAGACAGAGGAGGAGACAGAGGAGGAGACAGAGGGGTAGACAGAGGAGGAGACAGGAGGAGACAGAGGAGGAGACAGAGGAGGAGACAGAGGGGGAGACAGACGAGGAGACAGAGGAGGAGACACAGGAGGAGACAGGAGGAGAATGAGGAGGAGACAGAGGAGGAGACAGATTAGATTAGACTTTATTTGTCACTATGCACATGCATAATGAAATTAAAAGCAACTCCACCAGTGCAGGAATGTACACACAGAATAAGTTAATACACAGACACAGAAATTATTAGAGACATTAAAGTGCGCAGTTGCATCTATTGCTCAGGAGTTATAAATATAATATAAAAGATATAAAATTCAGTGCATATGAGAATTCAATAGTGTCACAGCTTTTGGAAAAAAGCTGTTTTTCAGTCTATTTGTCCTTGCTCTGATGCACCTGTACCGCCTCCCTGAGGGTAACAGGTCAAACAGAGAGAATCCAGGGTGAGAGCTGTCTTTAATGATGTTCTCTGCTCTGCTGAGGCAGCGGCTGGTGTAAATGTCCATCAGAGAAGGCAGAGAGCAGCCAATGATCTTCTGTGCTGTCCTCACCACTCTCTGCAGCCTCTCTCTGTCAGCCACAGTGCAGCTTCCGTACCACACTGTGATACAGTAGGTCATCAGGCTCTCGATGGCTGAGCGATAGAAGGTCAGCAGCAGACTAGAGTCTAAATTGTACTTCCCGAGCACCCTCAGAAAGTGTAGCCGCTGCTGAGATTTTTTTATTATTGCTGAGATGTTTTCAGACCAGGAAATATCAGCGGTGATGAGGACCCCGAGAAACTTAAAGCTATGGACCCTCTCCACACACTCACCGTTGATGTAAAGAGGGGCCAAGTCTGTGTTGTGCTTCCTGAAGTTAACAATGATCTCTTTGGTTTTCTTAGTGTTAAGAGATAAATTGTTCTCTGCACACCAAGCTGTCAACTTCAGGACCTCCTCCCTGTAGGCTGCCTCATCACCCTTTGAAATGAGACCAACCACTGTGGTATCGTCAGCAAATTTAACGATAAGGTTGTTGCTGTGGGTTGGCCTACAGTCATGGGTATAGAGGCAGTACAGGAGTGGGCTCAACACACAGCCCTGGGGTGAGCCTGTGCTCAGTGTTCGGGTGGAGGAGAGGAGACGAGGACCAAGACGCACAGTCTGAGGCCTGTTGATCAAAAAGTTTTTAATCCAGGCACATGTGATGGATGGAAGACCTAGCGTGCTCAGTTTAGTGGTGAGGATGTCCGGAATGATTGTATTGAACGCCGAGCTGTAGTCCACAAACAGCATGCGGATGTAACTGTGCTGCTGCTCTAGATGACTCAGTGCAGAGTGGAGAGCTACAGCGATGGCGTCCTCTGTTGACCTGTTCGCCCGATACGCAAACTGGAAAGGGTCGAAATTGACTGGGAGAAGGTCTCTGATGTGCTGCAAGACCAGCCTTTCAAAGCACTTCATGATTACCGGAGTGAGAGCCACAGGGCGGTAGTCATTAAGGCTAGTGATGGGAGACTTCTTTGGGATAGGAATGATTGTGGCTGATTTCAGGCAGGAGGGGATGGACGCTTGAGCCAGAGAGAGATTGAAGAGCTTTGTGAAGATGGAGGCGAGCTGGAAAGCACATGCTTTGAGCACCTTGCCCGGTACTCCGTCAGGGCCCGTGGCCTTCCTGGGGTTCACGGATAGAAGCACCCTTCTAACCTCGTGCTCCTGAACAGTGAAAGGGGAAGTGTCAGAGCGGTGTAAAGGTGGGAGCAGGGCTGGAGTAACACAGCGACCCAATGATGGTGAGTTCAGGCCAGGAGCAGATGGGGGGTTATCAAAACGAGCAAAGAAGCAATTAAGCTCCTCCGCTAGTGTCGCGCTCAGTCCTGTAGCTGTAGCACTGCAGCCTCTATAGTTGGTAATGTTTTGGATGCTCCTCCACATTTCTCTATGGTTGTTGCTGGACATGTGGGACTCTGTTCTCCTCTTATGATCTTTCTTAGCTCTTTTGATTCCCTTCTCCAGGTCAGCTCGAGCGGCACTGTATAGCGCTCTGTCGCCAGACCTGAAGGCAGCATCACGAGCTTGGAGAAGTGTGCGGACCTGTTTAGACATCCAGGGTTTCTGGTTTGGACAAAAACCCGGATGGTTTTGTTCACTGTCACATTGCCCATGCAGAACTGACTATTTATGGATTGAAGTTTGTTTATCGTTTGGAGCTTAGGCCCCGGCTGTGGCCGTGCTCTGGAGAGATCTGCGCTGGTTGCAGATCATGACTCCCAAAAGAGAGCTTGGGCTGCGAGCGTTTGCCATGACTTGGTTGCTGCGTTTATGGAGGCGCATGTGTGAGTGACTGTTTCCATGCGCGAGCTCGGCCTCTAGCGCCTAGGCGTTTGGCACGCGCTGGCGTAATGTCCGTGTCGCGAGCTCGCTCTAGCGCTAGACCCGGCGCACGAGCTCGGCTCACACGTGCTCGGGTAATGTCGGTGCTCGCAGCTCTGCTCTAGCGTAGGACGTTGGCACGCGCACGAGCTCGGCACGAGTGCGCGGCATGCTGGTAATGAGGAGTTGCCACCACCAGGAGAATGCATACGTACTTATATGAGAGGAGGCGTGGGCTGCCGAACCGGATGATGTGGTAGAGAAACCAGGGACCAAGCACCGGAGAGATGATTGAGGGAGTCCCAGGGCCGCCTCCAGTGGCTGCTCCTATCCGGAAGGGGCGTGGGTTTATCTAGAACTTCATCTATGTTTAACCTTGCAGTGGTCCGAGTTACCAAGCACACCCCCCCACCCCCCCCAACCCTAACCCAAATAGGTTTGAATATGTTCAGACCTCCGCGGGGTCGTCGAGGGATTGTTTAAGGAGTACTTATAGTTATGACTGTTGCATAAAATGTCCATAGATGTTGTAGAATGTTAAAAGTATCTGGATCATCTACCACGGGCCTTCTAGTGGACACTAATGTCCAGACCATTCGCCTGATAGCAAGAAAACTCACAAAACCATGTGGGGACAAAAGTGAGAACCTTACGGAAGACCTACATAGAGAGGGACTCCACTACACCGGACAGGACAGGGGCGGATAGTGTCCAGGACCCTAAACTACAGAAACAAGGGACCATTTGCCAAATACTCCTTTAGGGATCTTCTTATGAGGGTGGAGCCAGTGTGTCACGAAAGTGGATTTTAGAGAATGTATTTAATGCCGATGTAGTTGAGGCTCAGTTGACAGCCAGTACCCGCGATGCTGATGTCCAGAGGACTGAGAGTGTGCGCTCAGTGAGAGGGAAAGGAGAATGCTGAATGAAGGATGATACTTGCTTGGTGTTTAGAGCGCTGATATTCGAACATTGATTCCACTTGGGGAGACTAGAAGGTGAAAATGAGATTCATTGAAGTACCACTTTACCCCAGGAAGATTGATGTTCGATATGTGATTCTGGACCACCAAAAACCAACGCACGAGGGCCCGGTCCAGAATGAGGGCCAGGTGGAGTCACGGTAAGGCGAGAAGCGTGAGACAGGCCGGCCGGCCGGAGCTCCACCAGGAGACCAGGAGGAGACAATGCCTGGGGAACATGAAGATAAGGCGCACCGCCTGCAGCCACTCAGACGTGCTCACAAACCGTGGCCGGGGCAGTGCTCGCACACCAACAGCCAATGAGTGCTAGCGAGCTGCGTGTGTTGTGTGCCGTCGCGGCCATCGTTGATGCGAGTGCTGCGTCAAAGCGTTGCTGGTGGCGCTGCGTCCAAAGCGTGCGCCACATCGTTGAAGCGTGCTGCAGTCATGCGTGCTGCGGCGTAGCGGTGCGGCGGTGTTGAGGCGTCAAGGCTGTTCGCCGCCCAAAGCGAGCGCCTTCGGTGAGGCGTGCGCCTTCGTTCGATGCCTGTGCGCCGTCGTCGATGAAGTGCGCCGTCGTCGTTGCGTGCAGCCGTTCGTCGATGCGCGCGCCGTCGTCGATGCGCGCGCCGTCGACGATGCGCGCGCCGTCGTCGTGCGTGCGCCGTTCGTCGATGCGTGACGCACGTCGTCGGATGGGTGCGCCGTCGTCGATCGATGCGCCGGTCGTCAATGCAGTGTGTACGCCCGTCGTCGATGCGTGCGCCGTCGTCGATGCGTGCGCCGTCGTCGATGCGTGCGCAGGGGGCGATGCCGGCGCCGGGTCGATTCGTGCGCCGCGTAGTCGATGCGTGCGCCGGAGTCGATGGCGTGGAGGAGGAGTCGATGAGTTGGAGGAGGTGTCGATGCGTGGAGGAGGCGGCGATGCGTGGAGGAGGCGTCGCTGGTGGAGGAGGCACGTCGATGCGTGGAGGAGGGTCGATGCGTGGAGGAGGAGTCGATGCGTAGCGGAGGAGTCGAAGGTAGGACGGAGCGAGTCGAAGCGTGGAGTGTCGACGCGTGCGGGCCCCGAAGAGCGTCGTCGAAAACGTTGCAGGCCACCAAAGTGGCGATCCGGCGAAGCGTGTGGGCGTTGAAGTGTGCGGCCGCCGACCGTGTGATGCGATGAAGCGTTGAAGGAGGCGTTTGACAGCATGCCTGAAGGGCCAACGCACTGGTTAAACACGAACAGTACAGAGGGGCTCGGCCGCGCTCCGACCAATCAGAGCACGCTCAACAGACAGACAGACGGGAGGCAATGCAGTGGGCACAAACATACAGTCCACGGTCAAATAGACTGCGCAAATGCCAATGCAGCCGACAAATGTTATAGTCCATGGTTACAATGACAGCCTGAATGGTTCAAATGCAGTGGTATTGTTCATCCCATGAGTAAACGGACGCCATCGAAGGCCAATACACGTGGTCCCCCAATAAAATGTGCGGTCAATGGTGAAAACGGCCACGGTCTAAAGCCAATTGAGATGGTAAAACGAACAGCCTGGCAGAGCAATGGCAATTCGGTAAAAAACACAGCTGCGAGCCAGATTCGGCGGGATTTAACTGACACGCGCAGTTTCAGTACTGTGAATGGTCGTGCAGGAAAACAACAAAACCGACACTGTACCGTGAGTGGAGGCAGGGAGAAGGGTGGACAGAGGCAGCAGACAACGGCAGGCAGACAGAAGTCCCGTTCCCGGTTAGGAAGCGGGCAGGGTCGCGGAGCCTGGCCGCGAGCTGCAGCGGCCACGGGGAGACGCGCCTGCAGCGATTCCCGCAGGAGAGGAGCCGCAGGTGGAGGACACAGCGATTCATGGCCGCGCAGCCCCAAACATGTGATGTATGGAAAGAGGAGCCGCGACCATGCAGGACGTACATATGTGCGAGGCCGTGGGTAAAAAAACAAAGTGACGAAGAGCCACCCATTGCAGCTTGAGCCGTTTGGTGAGCGCTGTGCTCTGCTTTGCTCATAAACGCTGGTTGATTGACCCGGCTGCGGGGAGAGTTGATGTCAAGACAGGCTTCGTAAGGCGTGGTTAAGCTGGTGTGATACGTAGTGGTTAGTCTAACATACTGAACATCAGCTTAAGCTCGTGACATATTTTATAGTGTGTCGTAGGGGGAATCCGGAGTACCGGAGGAAACCTACGCAGACATGGGGAGAACATGCAAACTCCACTCTGAAAGCCCTGGTCTGACCGGGATCGAACCAGGACTTCTTGCCTGAGAGGCGAGCGGGCCTCTATTCCACTCAGGCCACAGCTTGCAAGAGTTCACTGCTTTTGTTCCATCGGGCTTTTTTAATAAACCTTCTCAGCATTATGGTAAGCAGCTGTAATGGTGCTTTCCAGACGGACCATGCTGCGTGGGTTTCACATTGCAAAGTCTTACGGTGGCGAGGGTTCGACCGTCACAACGCACGGACCTTCTCCGTCACCGCACGAACGGACTTGTTCAGTAGAACGCACTGACTTGGGCGGGAAAGTCAAAGGGAAGGAGCAGGAGCGAAAAATGGACGCCCAAAGGTGATGGATTCTGCTCATCCTTTCCTTTGGACGTTCGTGCGACCAAACAATCAGAGAGCGCAAACGTGTCACGGGGGACAGTAGCGGACATGAGCAGGAAGCAGAATGAAAATACATCGTTAATGAAAGCTGGACTTTTTGTACTTGACCCACGATGGATGTGTAACAGATGGTGATGAATATAAATGTTTAAGTATGTTAGGTATAAATGTTTTATCCATAATTTTCCAATTTTCATTCTCATAAAATAAAAGGAAATCCAAAGGAAACACCTCTCTCTCGTCAGAGAAAAGTCTTCAGAGGAGAGTTCTTTGGAGGCAACATCTGTGACTTTATAACACAGTGGGTTTAAATGCATGTACAGTTGATCAGATCTGATTGAATGTGTTTACATTTTGCTGAGAAAATGCCTACGCACAAAATTTTCAATTCTCTTCTTGATTGAGAATATAAACGCACTGTAAAAAAAATCTGTAAATTATTGACAATGACATTACAACATTAAACAAATGTTATTTTGAGTAAAAAAACAAATTCAAAAAAAGCAAATTTAAGTATAAATTGGTAACAAAATATCCAGTGGTGTTTTTTACCCCTATTTATAATGTGCATTGGAAAAAACATTACAAACCATGGAATGCTGAGGAAATTTTGCTAGCAAGTATACACTCCTGCATGTTTTTAAAATTATGCTTTTGCGTGACGTAAAAGAAGTAAAGATTGCAACTATTTTCTCGTATAAACTGAAGAATTGTTAAAAAATATTGAAAAGTTGTGTTCTTTAAAGGAAAACAAAATTAAACACTTTTTTTTTGTTCAATTAAACTAATTTGAAACAGATCAGTTTTATGTGTATATAATACAAAAATTAACCTTATAGTGTGCTTTTGTTGTAGTGAATTATAAGGCACCGTTGTAACTTGTTTTGTATTGTTCAATTACAGTCGTGACCTGTGGTGCACACCCGTTAACCCCTTTATTAGTGTAATCTGCGTTGTGTTCCATGTTGAAGAAGGACCACGACACAAGGACGATCACTGGATTGACTTTTACTAGATAGCTCTGCACAAAATAAAAGAAAACACAAATACACATCACGTCTCTCCATGCATTCAGCTCAGCAGTCCTCTCCACAGATGCAAGGCACAGACTATGGTTCTCCTGATAAAGGAAAAAAGCAACATTAGCTCAAGTTATTATTGCCTTTTAGTGGTATACAGGTTGATCACTTTTGTTCTCCAGTTGTTGTAATCAAGAAAAACACCACACACACTTCGTGGTTTTAGAGCTGAATACTTTAGCACTAAAGTATTTATGTGCTTTTGTTGTGACTATAAGGCCCTGTCCACACGAAGTCAAGCTCAGGCCTAAACGCAAAAATACTTTTACCAATCCAGTGTATCGTCCATACGAGGCCGGCGTTTTGGGGGGGTGTAAACGAACATTTTTGAAACTAGGTCCCAGAGTGGAAAGATTTCAAAACTCCGTATATGCCGCTCCGTGGTTACTGCCTCTCCGCAGTGTATCTGAGACGCTTGCGTCATCGCCCCGCCTCTTGTTAAAGCAGCATGCGCCGCACTCAGAAAATAATGACAACAACAATGTAGCTTGTTGGTTTTGTAATCCAGTGTGACCCGAAGCAACAGTTCAACCTCATCGTCCGTCCATACTAATGTAGTACCAGCTCGCCCACTCGCCATGTTGTCTGTTTACAACATTCCGCGCATGCCCACGGAAGTTTGGGCTTGATCCCGTCATTGCGTCACAGCGCCACCAACAGGTCTGGCATAGTTTCACAGCGTTTTCAGGCGTATTGACTACATTCATATGGACGCACACATTTACTGAGCTAACTCCGTGTTTACAGAAAAAGTTTCTGAAATTATAAGCGTTTGTCTTCGTGTGGATATAGCCTAAGGCTACACAGGCCAAATCATGAACAGCTGTTTCTCCTCAGACTAAAACAAAGGAGCCTCCTTAGCAAAACTTAGCAAAACAGCTAAAATGCTAACTGCCGGTTAGCAGTGTTTGCAACTGGACACAAACACAAAGTCTGTTCCAGTGTTCCTTCTTTAGCCACTCAGCTATGCACATACGTGGTCACGAGAACACAGACCACGAGAAGGGAGAGGGCAGGTCACGAGCGCACACACGTGCGTATTGTTGCTCGTGGTACTGAGTCTGCGCGCGTGTGGTGTGAAATGTGCGCGTGGAGAGTAGTTTGCGCGCGTGTGTGAATTACATAAAGCTGCGCGTGTATGTGTTATTTGAGCGTGTGGACTTTTGGCGTAAATCTGGCGCCATATTGGCTTTAGTCCTCCGAGACCGCGGCTCCTGCCGTCCTGTCTCCCTCCAACAGCGCGCGCAAGTGTGTGCGTGCGTATGAGTGTGTGCGTGCGTGTACGCGAGTGTATGCGTCGTCACTAAGGCCTGCACACTTAAACATTCCGTCTTCCTACTTTGTTTTTGGCAGCGGGAAAATGCTGTAGTATATGAACATCAGAAATGTCCGTGAGAAAACAGCTTTGGAGGACCCTACCGCGCTACTTGCTCAAAAAAATAGCTTAGCTACAGAAAAGTTACTTGGATTTGTAAATAGTGACGCTACCCTCAAGCTACTGAAAAACGTAGCGAGTTAAGCTAGTAGCGTCGCTACTGCCCATCACTGTAAACTACAGACTTAAAACATGGATTCAAAAGGCTCTGACTTGTACATTTGCATTTGTAACAACATAAATAACATTTAAAACCGAAATCATGCAGAGTGTAAAAACGTGACCCACCTCCTCAGACGCTAGACAAAGACTGAGCGAGGCGCATGCTATACTTCCGGTAAGAGCGTGTAGACCAATCAGAAAGGAAGGGGGAGGGAGCTTGGGTTGTTTTTTTTTTCAAATCAAGTACCTCTCTGTCTCTCTTTCTGACAAACTCTAGACAATCACTTTAAAGAACAAATTTACAATATTGCACAACACCTGGATTCGAAGTTAAAACATAGCTCCATGACAAGCAGATGCCCTTTCATGGGTTTGCACGTGTGTGTGAGCATTTGTGGAAGACAGAGAGGTACTTGATTTGAAAAAAAAAAACAACCCCAGCTCCCTCCCCCTTCCTTTCTGATTGGTCTACACGCTCTTACCGGAAGTATAGCATGATTTATATAATGTTTGTTTTACATTAGTAGGCCCGAGCGCCACCAGGCTGGCACAGGGACTATTGTAATGAAAGTGTGCATAAAACACTGAACCCCCCTCAAACATAAACATGTCATGGTACATGTTTCCTGGACGTACACTGTACTAAAAACTCTGCATTGCAACATTGTTGATGTACAGAGACCATAAAGTCATAAGTGCAAGTCACTGACAATATATTAAACAGGACACAACACCTTTTAGGGCTGCATTTGGTTTTGTGAACTGTTGTTGTTGAATGTAACACATTTTACTCTTATCTAGGTGACAGTTCACACTCTGGCCGAGGCATTTCACCTGCCTCAGCAAGAGGCAATTGAAAAATTCATAAAGGGGCCAAAGTATGAACCATGGTAAGATTATTTAAATATTGATGGACATATTTCACTGTGCACTGCACAATCTAATCTGTGATTGTTCTTTATGGACAGTGAGTTTAAAATGATTGCAAATGATCTGGTGAGGCATTTACCAGAGGAGGCAGCAGGGAGGCTGAAAGCTTTCCAAGAGAGATGGAGATTGGCGCTCTCCTCTGAAGCCTTTCTCTCACGATTATAATAAATAAGAATTTGTTGCAATATTTGTTTTGTGTTGAACTTATTCAGTGTCTACATTTCAGAGCCATTCAGATAACACAAATGTATAAAAAGCATGTACATAAAATGTCAGAAAACAATTTGTTCTTTTTGTTTAATCTCCCTCTTCTACATACAAATTTGACAAAACACAATAGTAATGAATGTCTGCTTGTCCCAAAAGGCCAAAGTTGGGCACAAAAATGTTATGGCATGTTCTCTTTATGATCAGTAATGTGGAGACCATGGGTGTAGGAGTGTGTGGTGGTGGTGGTGTAATAATATCTTTAACTTGTAATGTACTTTTCAATCCTGTGTTGACAAGTTTCTCAAAACGCCACACTAGTCTTTATTCATTTATTCCACACAGTGTGTCACAGCTGGGTTGGAGGATGCCAGGCTACTAATCTGTGCTATTGGCCACCACCAAGCAGTCTCTCACTATGTCCACACATGTGGGTGAAGTGCATTGCTCAAGAACATACCAGACTGCACTTGGGGCAGCCAGGATTTGAGCCACCAACCATAGGCCCCTTTTATTACTATTACTATAATATATATATATATATATATATATATATATATATATATATATATATATATATATATTATATATATATATATATATATATATTCGTTTATTCTTCGGCCATCAGCAGAAAATAAGAAAACATTTGACATTCACAAATTATAAATTATATACTGACCGAAAGGGTTAGGCTGAAGTTTAACACTTATTTCGCCTAACCCTATTAACAAATAACAAAATTACATTTCTTACTTATACAAATGTAACAAAATTATATACAATGTAGCGGATCCACAGAGCTTACAGTATTTCCAAATACAATTTTCATTGTAAGAAAATAAATAGTTCGTACTAATTCAAAGAAATATTCCTTGTAATCACATTATATACATAAACACAGAGTATGACATATATATTTATATATATATAGTTTTTTTCTTATTATTATTTATTTATTTTAATTTTCTTCCTTTTATGTATATAATATATATATATATCTATACATGGATTTAAATACACATACACACATTCATACATATACATATATATATACATACACACACATACAAACATACACCTATACCTGTACCTGCACTCAATAAAAATCATCAACAATGCTAAACAGTGTGGTCTGAGTGAGGCCCAGTGTGGTCTGAGTGAGGCCCCAGTGTGGTCTGAGTGAGGCCCCAGTGTGGTCTGAGTGAGGCCCCAGTGTGGTCTGAGTGAGGCCCCAGTGTGGTCTGAGTGAGGCCCCAGTGTGGTCTGAGTGAGGCCCAGTGTGGTCTGAGTGAGGCCCCAGTGTGGTCTGAGTGAGGCCCAGTGTGGTCTGAGTGAGGCCCAGTGTGGTCTGAGTGAGGCCCCAGTGTGGTCTGAGTGAGGCCCCAGTGTGGTCTGAGTGAGGCCCCAGTGTGGTCTGAGTGAGGCCCAGTGTGGTCTGAGTGAGGCCCAGTGTGGTCTGAGTGAGGCCCAGTGTAGTCTGAGTGAGGCCCAGTGTGGTCTGAGTGAGGCCCCAGTGTGGTCTGAGTGAGGCCCAGTGTGAGGCCCCAGTGTGGTCTGAGTGATGCCCCAGTGTGAGGCCCCAGTGTGGTCAGAGTGAGGCCCCAGTGTGGTCTGAGTGAGGCCCAGTGTGGTCTGAGTGAGGCCCCAGTGTGAGGCCCAGTGTGGTCTGAGTGAGGCCCCAGTGTGAGGCCCCAGTGTGGTCTGAGTGAGGCCCAGTGTGAGGCCCCAGTGTGGTCTGGTGAGGCCCAGTGTGAGAGCCCAGTGTGGTCTGAGTGAGGCCCCAGTGTGAGGCCCCAGTGTGGTCTGAGTGAGGCCCAGTGTGAGGCCCCAGTGTGGTCTGAGTGAGGCCCCAGTGTGAGGCCCCAGTGTGGTCTGAGTGAGGCCCCAGTGTGGTCTGAGTGAGGCCCAGTGTGAGGCCCCAGTGTGGTCTGAGTGAGGCCCCAGTGTGAGGCCCAGTGTGGTCTGAGTGATGCCCCAGTGTGAGGCCCCAGTGTGGTCAGAGTGAGGCCCAGTGTGGTCTGAGTGAGGCCCCAGTGTGGTCTGAGTGAGGCCCAGTGTGAGGCCCCAGTGTGGTCTGAGTGAGGCCCAGTGTGAGAGCCCAGTGTGGTCTGAGTGAGGCCCCAGTGTGAGGCCCCAGTGTGGTCTGAGTGAGGCCCAGTGTGAGGCCCCAGTGTGGTCTGAGTGAGGCCCCAGTGTGAGGCCCCAGTGTGGTCTGAGTGAGGCCCCAGTGTGGTCTGAGTGAGGCCCCAGTGTGGTCTGAGTGAGGCCCCAGTGTGGTCTGAGTGAGGCCCCAGTGTGGTCTGAGTGAGGCCCATTGTCTGAGTGAGGCCCCAGTGTGGTCTGAGTGAGGCCGTGTGGTTGAGTGGCCCCAGTGTGGTCTGAGTGAGGCCCAGTGTGGTCTGAGTGAGGCCCAGTGTGGTCTGAGTGAGGCCCAGTGTGGTCTGAGTGAGGCCCCAGTGTGGTCTGAGTGAGGCCCAGTGTGGTCTGAGTGAGGCCCAGTGTGGTCTGAGTGAGGCCCAGTGTGGTCTGAGTGAGGCCCCAGTGTGGTCTGATGTGAGGCCCCAGTGTGGTGTGAGGCCCCAGTGTGGTCTGAGTGAGGCCCAGTGTGGTCTGAGTGAGGTCCAGTGTGGTCTGAGTGAGGCCCCAGTGTGGTCTGAGTGAGGCCCCAGTGTGGTCTGAGTGAGGCCCAGTGTGGTCTGAGTGAGGCCCAGTGTGAGGCCCCAGTGTGGTCTGAGTGAGGCCCAGTGTGGTCTGAGTGAGGCCCCAGTGTGGTCTGAGTGAGGCCCAGTGTGGTCTGAGTGAGGCCCCAGTGTGGTCTGAGTGAGGCCCAGTGTGGTCTGAGTGAGGCCCAGTGTGGTCTGAGTGAGGGCCCCCAGTGTGGTCTGAGTGAGGCCCCAGTGTGGTCTGAGTGAGGCCCCAGTGTGGTCTGAGTGAGGCCCCAGTGTGGTCTGAGTGAGGCCCAGTGTGAGGCCCGTGTGTGAGTAGGCCCAGTGTGGTCTGAGTGAGGCCCAGTGTGGTCTGAGTGAGGCCCCAGTGTGGTCTGAGTGAGGCCCCAGTGTGGTCTGAGTGAGGCCCCAGTGTGGTCTGAGTGAGGCCCCAGTGTGGTCTGAGTGAGGCCCAGTGTGGTCTGAGTGAGGCCCCAGTGTGGTCTGAGTGAGGCCCCAGTGTGGTCTGAGTGAGGCCCCAGTGTGGTCTGAGTGAGGCCCAGTGTGGTCTGAGTGAGGCCCCAGTGTGGTCTGAGTGAGGCCCAGTGTGGTCTGAGTGAGGCCCCAGTGTGGTCTGAGTGAGGCCCAGTGTGGTCTGAGTGAGGCCCCAGTGTGGTCTGAGTGAGGCCCAGTGTGGTCTGAGTGAGGCCCCAGTGTGGTCTGAGTGAGGCCCAGTGTGGTCTGAGTGAGGCCCCAGTGTGGTCTGAGTGAGGCCCCAGTGTGGTCTGAGTGAGGCCCAGTGTGGTCTGAGTGAGGCCCCAGTGTGGTCTGAGGAGCCCATTGGTCTGTGAGGCCCAGTGTGGTCTGAGTGAGGCCCCAGGTGAGGCCCAGTGTGGTCTGAGTGAGGCCCCAGTGTGGTCTGAGTGAGGCCCCAGTGTGGTCTGAGTGAGGCCCCAGTGTGGTCTGAGTGAGGCCCAGTGTGGTCTGAGTGAGGCCCCAGTGTGGTCTGAGTGAGGCCCAGTGTGGTCTGAGTGAGGCCCCAGTGTGGTCTGAGTGAGGCCCCAGTGTGGTCTGAGTGAGGCCCAGTGTGGTCTGAGTGAGGCCCCAGTGTGTCTGAGTGAGGCCCCAGTGTGGTCTGAGTGAGGCCCAGTGTGGTCTGAGTGAGGCCCAGTGTGGTCTGAGTGAGGCCCCAGTGTGGTCTGAGTGAGGCCCCAGTGTGAGGCCCAGTGTGGTCTGAGTGAGGCCCCAGTGTGGTCTGAGTGAGGCCCCAGTGTGGTCTGAGTGAGGCCCAGTGTGAGGCCCCAGTGTGGTCTGGGGCCCAGTGTGTGAGCCGTGTGAGGCCCAGTGTGTGAGGACCCAGTGTGGCTGGGTGTGAGCCCCAGTGTGAGGCCCCAGTGTGGTCTGAGTGAGGCCCCAGTGTGGTCTGAGTGAGGCCCCAGTGTGAGGCCCCAGTGTGGTCTGAGTGAGGCCCAGTGTGGTCTGAGTGAGGCCCCAGTGTGGTCTGAGTGAGGCCCCAGTGTGGTCTGAGTGAGGCCCAGTGTGGTCTGAGTGAGGCCCCAGTGTGGTCTGAGTGAGGCCCCAGTGTGGTCTGAGTGAGGCCCAGTGTGGTCTGAGTGAGGCCCCAGTGTGGTCTGAGTGAGGCCCAGTGTGGTCTGAGTGAGGCCCCAGTGTGGTCTGAGTGAGGCCCCAGTGTGGTCTGAGTGAGGCCCCAGTGTGGTCTGAGTGAGGCCCAGTGTGGTCTGAGTGAGGCCCAGTGTGGTCTGAGTGAGGCCCCAGTGTGGTCTGAGTGAGGCCCCAGTGTGGTCTGAGTGAGGCCCCAGTGTGGTCTGAGTGAGGCCCCAGTGTGGTCTGAGTGAGGCCCAGTGTGGTCTGAGTGAGGCCCCAGTGTGGTCTGAGTGAGGCCCCAGTGTGGTCTGAGTGAGGCCCAGTGTGGTCTGAGTGAGGCCCAGTGTGGTCTGAGTGAGGCCCCAGTGTGGTCTGAGTGAGGCCCCAGTGTGAGGCCCAGTGTGGTCTGAGTGAGGCCCCAGTGTGGTCTGAGTGAGGCCCCAGTGTGGTCAGTGAGCCCAGTGTGAGGCCCCAGTGTGGTCTGAGTGAGGCCCAGTGTGAGGCCCCAGTGTGGTCTGAGTGAGCCCCAGTGTGAGGCCCCAGTGTGGTCTGAGTGAGGCCCGTGTGGGCCCCAGTGGGCCCAGTGTGGTGAGGCCCAGTGTGGTCTGAGTGAGGCCCCAGTGTGGTCTGAGTGAGGCCCCAGTGTGGTCTGAGTGAGGCCCCAGTGTGAGGCCCAGTGTGGTCTGAGTGAGGCCCCAGTGTGGTCTGAGTGAGGCCCAGTGTGAGGCCCCAGTGTGGTCTGAGTGAGGCCCAGTGTGTGAGGAGGCCCAGTGTGGTCTGAGTGAGGCCCCAGTGTGAGTGCCCAGTGTGGTCTGAGTGAGGCCCAGTGTGTGAGTGAGGCCCCAGTGTGGTCTGAGTGGGCCCCAGTGTGAGGCCCCAGTGTGGTCTGAGTGAGGCCCCAGTGTGGTCTGAGTGAGGCCCCAGTGTGGTCTGAGTGAGGCCCCAGTGTGGTCTGAGTGAGGCCCAGTGTGGTCTGAGTGAGGCCCCAGTGTGGTCTGAGTGAGGCCCAGTGTGGTCTGAGTGAGGCCCCAGTGTGAGGCCCCAGTGTGGTCTGAGTGAGGCCCCAGTGTGGAGGGCCCAGTGTGGTCTGAGTGAGCCCAGTGTGGTCTGAGTGAGGCCCAGTGTGGTCTGAGTGAGGCCCAGTGTGCTGAGTGAGGGAGGCCCAGTGTGGTCTGAGTGAGGCCCAGTGGAGGCCCCAGTGTGGTCTGAGTGAGGCCCAGTGTGAGTGAGCCCCAGTGTGGTCTGAGTGAGGCCCCAGTGTGTCTGAGTGAGGCCCCAGTGTGGTCTGAGTGAGGCCCAGGAGGCCCCAGTGTGGTCTGAGTGAGGCCCCCTGAGTGAGGCCCCAGTGTGGTCTGAGTGAGGCCCATGTTGGTGAGCCCAGTGTGGTCTGAGTGAGGCCCCAGTGTGGTCTGAGTGAGGCCCCAGTGTGGTCTGAGTGAGGCCCCAGTGTGGTAGGCCCTGAGTGAGGCCCAGTGAGTGAGGCCCCAGTGTGGTCTGAGTGAGGCCCAGTGAGTGAGGCCCCAGTGTGGTCTGAGTGAGGCCCCAGTGTGGTCTGAGTGAGGCCCAGTGTGGTCTGAGTGAGGCCCCAGTGTGGTCTGAGTGAGGCCCCAGTGTGGTCTGAGTGAGGCCGGTGGCCCAGTGTGGTCTGAGTGAGGCCCAGTGTGGTCTGAGTGAGGCCCAGTGTGGTCTGAGTGAGGCCCCAGTTGGTCTGAGTGAGGCCCAGTGTGAGGCCCAGTGTGGTCTGAGTGAGGCCCCAGTGTGGTCTGAGTGAGGCCCCAGTGTGGTCTGAGTGAGGCCCCAGTGGGTCTGAGTGAGGCCCCAGTGTGGTCTGAGTGAGGCCCCAGTGTGGTCTGAGTGAGGCCCCAGTGTGGTCTGAGTGAGGCCCAGTGTGGTCTGAGTGAGGCCCCAGTGTGGTCTGAGTGAGGCCCCAGTGTGAGGCCCCAGTGTGGTCTGAGTGAGGCCCAGTGTGGTCTGAGTGAGGCCCAGTGTGGTCTGAGTGAGGCCCCAGTGTGGTCTGAGTGAGGCCCCAGTGTGGTCTGAGTGAGGCCCCAGTGTGGTCTGAGTGAGGCCCCAGTGTGGTCTGAGTGAGGCCCCAGTGTGGTCTGAGTGAGGCCCAGTGTGGTCTGAGTGAGGCCCCAGTGGCCGTGGTCTGAGTGAGGCCCAGTGTGGTCTGAGTGAGGCCCCAGTGTGGTCTGAGTGAGGCCCCAGTGTGGTCTGAGTGAGCCCCAGTGTGGTCTGAGTGAGGCCCAGTGTGGTCTGAGTGAGGCCCCAGTGTGGTCTGAGTGAGGCCCCATGTGGTCTGAGTGAGGCCCCAGTGTGGTCTGAGTGAGGCCCAGTGTGGTCTGAGTGAGGCCCAGTGTGGTCTGAGTGAGGCCCAGTGTGGTCTGAGTGAGGCCCCAGTGTGGTCTGAGTGAGGCCCAGTGTGGTCTGAGTGAGGCCCCAGTGTGGTCTGAGTGAGGCCCAGTGTGGTCTGAGTGAGGCCCCAGTGTGGTCTGAGTGAGGCCCCAGTGTGGTCTGAGTGAGGCCCCAGTGTGGTCTGAGTGAGGCCCAGTGTGGTCTGAGTGAGGCCCAGTGTGGTCTGAGTGAGGCCCAGTGTGGTCTGAGTGAGGCCCCAGTGTGGTCTGAGTGAGGCCCCAGTGTGGTCTGAGTGAGGCCCAGTGTGGTCTGAGTGAGGCCCCAGTGTGGTCTGAGTGAGGCCCCAGTGTGGTCGGTGAGTGAGGCCCAGTGTGGTCTGAGTGAGGCCCCAGTGTGGTCTGAGTGAGGCCCCAGTGTGGTCTGAGTGAGGCCCAGTGTGGTCTGAGTGAGGCCCCAGTTGGTCTGAGTGAGCCCCAGTGTGGTCTGAGTGAGGCCCCAGTGTGGTCTGAGTGAGGCCCAGTGTGGTCTGAGTGAGGCCCCAGTGTGGTCTGAGTGAGGCCCAGTGTGGTCTGAGTGAGGCCCCAGTGTGGTCTGAGTGAGGCCCCAGTGTGGTCTGAGTGAGGCCCCAGTGTGGTCTGAGTGAGGCCCCAGTGAGGCCCAGTGTGGTCTGAGTGAGGCCCCAGTGTGGTCTGAGTGAGGCCCAGTGTGGTCTGAGTGAGGCCCCAGTGCTGGTCTGAGTGAGGCCCAGTGTGGTCTGAGTGAGGCCCAGTGTGGTCTGAGTGAGGCCCCATGTGTGAGGCCCCAGTGTGGTCTGAGTGAGGCCCCAGTGTGGTCTGAGTGAGGCCCAGTGTGGTCTGAGTGAGGCCCCAGTGTGGTCTGAGTGAGGCCCAGTGTGGTCTGAGTGAGGCCCCAGTGTGGTCTGAGTGAGGCCCAGTGTGGTCTGAGTGAGGCCCCAGTGTGGTCTGAGTGAGGCCCCAGTGTGGTCTGAGTGAGGCCCCAGTGTGGTCTGAGTGAGGCCCAGTGTGGTCTGAGTGAGGCCCAGTGTGGTCTGAGTGAGGCCCAGTGTGGTCTGAGTGAGGCCCAGTGTGGTCTGAGTGAGGCCCAGTGTGGTCTGAGTGAGGCCCAGTGTGGTCTGAGTGAGGCCCCAGTGTGGTCTGAGTGAGGCCCCCAGTGTGTGGTCTGAGTGAGGCCCAGTGGAGGCCCAGTGTGGTCTGAGTGAGGCCCAGTGTGGGAGTGGCCCAGTGTGGTCTGAGTGAGGCCCCGTGTGAGGCCCCAGTGTGGTCTGAGTGAGGCCCCAGTGTGGTCTGAGTGAGGCCCAGTGTGGTCTGAGTGAGGCCCCAGTGTGGTCTGAGTGAGGCCCAGTGTGGTCTGAGTGAGCCCAGTGTGGTCTGAGTGAGGCCCCAGTGTGGTCTGAGTGAGGCCCCAGTGTGGTCTGAGTGAGCCCAGTGTGGTCTGAGTGAGGCCCAGTGTGGTCTGAGTGAGGCCCCAGTGTGGTCTGAGTGAGGCCCATGTGGTCTGAGAGGCCCAGTGTGGTCCCTGAGTGAGGCCCAGTGTGGTCTGAGTGAGGCCCCAGTGTGGTCTGAGTGAGGCCCAGTGTGGTCTGAGTGAGGCCCAGTGTGGTCTGAGTGAGGCCCCAGTGTGGTCTGAGTGAGGCCCCAGTGTGTCTGGTGAGGCCCCAGTGTGGTCTGAGTGAGCCCCAGTGTGGTCTGAGTGAGGCCCAGTGTGGTCTGAGTGAGGCCCCAGTGTGGTCTGAGTGAGGCCCAGTGTCTGAGTGAGGCCCAGTGTGGTCTGAGTGAGGCCCAGTGTGGTCTGAGTGAGGCCCAGTGTGGTCTGAGTGAGGCCCAGTGTGGTCTGAGTGAGGCCCAGTGTGGTCTGAGTGAGGCCCCAGTGTGGTCTGAGTGAGGCCCCAGTGTGGTCTGAGTGAGGCCCCAGTGTGGTCTGAGTGAGGCCCCAGTGTGAGGCCCCAGTGTGGTCTGAGTGAGGCCCCAGTGTGGTCTGAGTGAGGCCCCAGTGTGGTCTGAGTGAGGCCCAGTGTGGTAGTGAGGCCCCAGTGTGGTCTGAGTGAGGCCCCAGTGTGGTCTGAGTGAGGCCCCAGTGTGGTCTGAGTGAGGCCCCAGTGTGGTCTGAGTGAGGCCCCAGTGTGGTCTGAGTGAGGCCCCAGTGTGGTCTGAGTGAGGCCCAGTGTGGTCTGAGTGAGGCCCAGTGTGGTCTGAGTGAGGCCCAGTGTGGTCTGAGTGAGGCCCAGTGTGGTCTGAGTGAGGTCCCAGTGTGTGAAGTGTGGCCCAGTGTGGTCTGAGTGAGGCCCCAGTGTGGTCTGAGTGAGGCCCCAGTGTGGTCTGAGTGAGGCCCAGTGTGGTCTGAGTGAGGCCCCAGTGTGGTCTGAGTGAGGTCCAGTGTGGTCTGAGTGAGGCCCAGTGTGGTCTGAGTGAGGCCCCAGTGAGGCCCAGTGTGGTCTGAGTGAGGCCCCAGTGTGGTCTGAGTGAGGCCCCAGTGTGGTCTGAGTGAGGCCCAGTGTGGTCTGAGTGAGGCCCATGTGGTCTGAGTGAGGCCCCAGTGTGGTCTGAGTGAGGCCCCATGTGGTCTGAGTGAGGCCCAGTGTGGTCTGAGTGAGGCCCCAGTGTGGTCTGAGTGAGGCCCCAGTGTGGTCTGAGTGAGGCCCAGTGTGGTCTGAGTGAGGCCCCAGTGTGGTCTGAGTGAGGCCCAGTGTGGTCTGAGTGAGGCCCAGTGTGGTCTGAGTGAGGTCCAGTGTGGTCTGAGTGAGGTCCCAGTGTGGTCTGAGTGAGGCCCCAGTGTGAGGCCCCAGTGTGGTCTGAGTGAGGCCCCAGTGTGGTCTGAGTGAGGCCCCAGTGTGGTCTGAGTGAGGCCCAGTGTGGTCTGAGTGAGGCCCAGTGTGGTCTGAGTGAGGCCCCAGTGTGGTCTGAGTGAGGCCCAGTGTGGTCTGAGTGAGGCCCCAGTGTGGTCTGAGTGAGGCCCAGTGTGAGGCCCCAGTGTGGTCTGAGTGAGGCCCAGTGTGGTCTGAGTGAGGCCCAGTGTGGTCTGAGTGAGGCCCCAGTGTGGTCTGAGTGAGGCCCCAGTGTGGTCTGAGTGAGGTCCAGTGTGGTCTGAGTGAGGTCCCAGTGTGGTCTGAGTGAGGCCCCAGTGTGAGGCCCCAGTGTGGTCTGAGTGAGGCCCCAGTGTGGTCGGAGTGAGGCCCAGTGTGGTCTGAGTGAGGCCCAGTGTGGTCTGAGTGAGGCCCCAGTGTGAGGCCCCAGTGTGGTCTGAGTGAGGCCCCAGTGTGGTCTGAGTGAGGCCCCAGTGTGAGGCCCCAGTGTGAGGCCCCAGTGTAAGCTTTATTTATATACTGCCTTTCACAGACCAGAGTCACAAAGCGGCGTGCAGAGTTAGTGACACGTGTTCCTTACGTAGAAGCATCCGGTTCATTCTGCTGAGTCATGGTTCCAAAGTCTATGTGTTTACGTCAGCATTCAAGGCCTTTATAAGCGGCATCCTTCTCTGTGACAACCTTTGGCAGAGTTGTAGAGACTGATGTGGACTCCTCCAGGACCCAGGACCCAGGCCCATGGACCAGACTTTGGAGCTGTCTGGGACCTTTCTTAAAACCAGGACCCAGGCCCATGGACCAGACTTTGGAGCTGTCTGGGACCTTTCTTAAAACCAGGACCCAGGCCCATGGACCAGACTTTGGAGCTGTCTGGGACCTTTCTTAAAACTGCTAATAAATGCTAATTAGTTAGTTTATCTTATGTGCTTTGAGTCGAGGTCTCTCGGAGGTCACTTGTCACACTTTAAGTTTTATGGCTCTGAAAAAAAATAAAAATAAAAAAAAAATAAAAATACAATAATAATAATAATAAAAAAAAATAATAATAATAATAAGATAACAAAGAGCAAAGGAAAAATAAAATAAAAATAAAATAAACTAAGATAAAAAGTAAAAAATAAACATATGTAAACCTATATACATACATACAGGTGACAATGAGAATACATACATATCACACTCGAAGATTTAGACATATATTCACTAAAAAAAGTTCTGATTCAAAAGCCTTATACCATTCCGCTGGACCCGTCTGTACCCGGGGTTTTGTTGTTTTTCATCTTTTTAAATGCCATCTCCAGTTCGATCTTATGGATTTGTTTTGTTAGACATTCATTGTGTTGTCTTCCTGTTGAAGGTAAATCCAAAGAATCCAACAAACGTTTCACTCTATCTACTCCTACTCTCTCAGGCGGTGTGTAAAGCATTTTATAATAGTCTTTGAAAGCTGCATCAATTCCATCAAGATCATTTTCTAAAGGTCCTTGGATTAAGTGTTATCTGCTTCTGTCTTATTTTCCTGACAAAAAGCTTTGTAGCCCGTGGGCCAGTTTCATAGTAGGATTGTTTTAAGAATTTATATGTTTTTTTGTTTGGTTTTTTTGTGTGAATATATGTCTAAATCTTCGAGTGTGATATGTATGTATTCTCATTGTCACCTGTATGTATGTATATAGGTTTACATATGTTTATTTTTTACTTTTTATCTTAGTTTATTTTATTTTTATTTTATTTTTCCTTTGCTCTTTGTTATCTTATTATTTATTATTATTTATTTTTTTATTTTTTTATTTTATTATTATTATTATTGTATTTTTATTTTTATTTTTTATTTTTTATCCCCGATCCCCTCCCCTTCCCCCCCCATGATAAAACACAATAAATATCTCAGTCATAAAAATAAAAAAAAAGAATGTATATGTTTTCTTTTCTTCCTCTTTATAACAGTTTGAAATGTGTGTTTTCTTAAGTGTAATTTCTTCCAAGATTTGATTATTTGGAGTTTCAACTTTCTTCTTCTCCAGCTCTCTTAATGACTCTTCTAATTCTTTAAATGTCTTTTCTTTTTCCTTTTTGATAGCTGCACTTAATGATATGAATTTACCGCTAATTACTGCCTTCAACATGTCCCATAGAAAGTTAGGGTTCACCTTTGTCATTTAGCTCTAAAAAGTTTTTAATCTCAGTTTTTATGTCATTTATTACTTTTTTATTATTCAGTAATCCAGTGTTTAACCTCCATATTGTTTTTTTTGGCCTAGAATCCAGAGGAAATGTTAGATATGCGGGCGAGTGGTCTGACAAACTCCTGGTACCAATGTCCCAACTTTGGATCCTGTGTCTGTCATCAGCCGCCATAAAAAACAAATCTATTCTAGAATGTACTTTGTGAGGGGAAGAGTAAAAAGACACATTTCCCGCCAAACGTCGATCAAGCCTAAATCACGAAGACCCTTTTTCAGTAATTTACTTTGTGACTTTGTGACAGTTCTCCTAGTGTTGGTCGTATCATTTCTGTGCAGGATTGTGTTGAAATCACCCGCACATATCAGCACCCCTTGTGATTCTGAGGAGATCAGTTCCAAAATTCTCTTTATAAATTTGGTGTCATGATCTGGGGGCATGCAGACTGAGAGAAGAGTAGACAGTTTGCCCTCTATTTCACATTGTAAAAGTACAAACCTTTCCTCAGTCTTTTATCTGCTTAATGCACTCAAAATGCAGTGTTATGTATTAACACTGCGACTCCACGTTTGTTCCCAGCTTAATGAGAGCTGTGAAAAACATGGTTAAATCCAAACTTCTTTAATTTTTTGTGTTCTTTTTGTGATAGGTGAGTTTCTTGAAGAAACATAATTTGCATTCTTTCCCTTTTTATCCATGTCATTACTCGGCTCCTTTTAACAGGGTTGTTTACATTCCAAGAAGCTGCTCTATATTAGTCCAGTCCTCAGGTCTCTGCGCTGGCTTCCTGTGGCTCAGAGAATAGACTTTAAAACAGCTCTGCTTGTTACAAGTCTCTCCATGGCCTCGCACCAAAATATATTAGTGACATGTTAGTCCCATATGAACCAGCCCGGACTCTGAGGAGCACAGGGACTGGACTCCTGCTGGGACTCTGAGGAGCTCAGGGACTGGACTCCTGCTGGGACTCTGAGGAGCACAGGGACTGGACTCCTGCTGGGACTCTGAGGAGCACAGGGACTGGACTCCTGCTGGGACTCTGAGGAGCTCAGGGACTGGACTCCTGCTGGGACTCTGAGGAGCACAGGGACTGGACTCCTGCTGGGACTCTGAGGAGCACAGGGACTGGCCTCCTGCTGGGACTCTGAGGAGCTCAGGGACTGGACTCCTGCTGGGACTCTGAGGAGCACAGGGACTGGCCTCCTGCTGGGACTCTGAGGAGCACAGGGACTGGACTCCTGCTGGGACTCTGAGGAGCACAGGGACTGGACTCCTGTTAGTGCCCAGAGTCAGAACTAAACATGGGGAGGCTGCTTTTCAGATTCATGCTGCTAAAATCTGGAACAGTCTTCCTGAAGATGTGAGACAGGCCTCCTCTCTGACGATGTTTAAAACCAGGTTAAAAACATTGCTGTTTAGCTGTGCATACAACTGAGGGATTTTATATTTTTATCTTTCTTTTTAATGTTCTGTGATTATTTATGATTTTAATGCTATCTTGTTCAGCACTTTGAGTTGCCTTGTGTATGAATTGTGCTATACAAATAAACTTGCCTTGCCTTGCCTTGCCTCTAATGTTGATACCAGTCATAGCAAATGAATGAGAGAAATCTGCAGACTGTAAACACAAAACAGTAAACAAAACAAAATCACTTCCACCTCCAGGGTTTTCATTGTCCCTGTCTTCCCATCTTCCATTGTCCGTCCTTCGAATACAAATGAGGAGAAAAGCCCTACTCCAGGTAGTAGGGGCTCCTTCTTTGGCAGTACAAAGTCCCTTCTTGAGCACACGTAAAAGACAAAAAGGAATTTGAAGAGTGTCATCTCTTCCCGAACCCGACCAGAATAATGGTTAAAGTAGGTCATCCAAAAACAAAAACTATTCTTTGTAAATCTATACACACACACGCACATAGAGGAGGAATATATTCTAAATGATTCATTTGTATGTGTATATTCCCTTCAAACAAGGGTGATAAACATAAACTAAGATTGTCAATTGCCTGTTCTTACCTTTAGAAACAGTTTAACAAGGCCGAAGCGCACTTACTTCTGTTGTCAAAAATACCCTTGACAGACGTGTTCAAAGTTGATGCAGAAGTAAGACAAAGGTTCCAAGTTTAACATCTGTATTTAATTTATCCTTACAATCAGATACAGAAATTCAACAAGGGTTAGGGTCATATGGTCTGAGACTGGATTCCGGTCTGGTCTCTGGTCTGGATTTTGGTCTTGGTTTTGGTCTTCCATATCAGATTTAGCAAACAATGCCCCCACCCCAGCGGCGCCTGATTGTGTTGGACTTTGCTCTCGTCGAGAGTGGGAGAGAGCATTTGTTTATTCTTGGAGTCAATAATTGTCTGGTTTTGTAAGCTGGTCATCTTTATGATTCCTGTACTATCTTGTGTCCTTGGGGTTTTTTCATGAGTGCATATTCTTTTGTCTGATGTGCAGCATTTTGTGAATATTCGTCACTTCCTTCATCAGCATTATTTACCAAAAAATGTTAGCTAGTCATTCTGAAACACACGCAGTCTTTCCCGTACTCGCTCAGTATGAGTGTTCCCAGCCTTGTTCCAATGCGTATCACGAGTGAGTACCTGCTCCCAGTCCGTAGCCGAAGAGCGGGGGATCTCCACAGAAAGGCTTCTCTTTCTCCGCCGCCTCTTTCGCCGTCTTGTACACGCGTGGGCCGTCCTCCCAATGGACTCTCAGTTTCGCAGGATACAGTGTCTGAAAGCGTATCTTTGCTTCTTTAAGGGACTTCTTAATGTCCTTGTATTCCTTCATTTTATTGTTTATCTCCGTGGGCATGTCATTGGCAAACGCAATAACTTTACCGTCAAAGATGATCTTCTTCGCCCAGGCTGCACGTAACACTTTGTCCTTCATATCAAACCTTTGAAAGTTGACTAGTGTCCATAAACGATGACATAGAGCTACCTTCTGCATTCTCACTGATGTTATTTACACGGAGGTTATTTCGTCTGGATCGGCCCTCCAAGTCAGTCATTTTTGTCATCAGGGTTTTCTGTTGTTTGACCGAGTGTAGGAGCGCGTCTCTTAGATCCTTGTTCGCAGATTCGAGTTCACCAAAACGCTGTTCAGATTCCGCCAGACGCGTGCCTTGGTTTCGAATATCCGCAGTAATATTCAGAAGCTTCTGGTTAATCTCCGTTTTGAAATGCGCCAGTTCTTGTTTTATTTCGTCCTTCATTTCTGTCATTTTATTGGACAAGCACATTATAGCTTTAGCCGTGGTTAGCTCCTTCGTAGCTTCAGCTAGCTCTAGTTGGTTTTCCATGTTAGCCTCGCTATCCTCCGCGGTCACCTCCCTCGTGTCAGAGTCATCCTTGGTTGCCTGGAATCTAGTTACACATCTCATATTTGAATAAACTAATTAAAGCAAGTTTTTTCTCGAGTTGCTTTTTTACAACTTCCGGAGAAGAGTCACTCCGCCATCTTGAAAAGCTCCCCGGAAGTATGGGGAGGTTTTCACAGTCGATCCTTTCAGGGTGATTCTCGCAAAATCAGACTTACAAGGTGGCATGAAGAATAAGGTGAACAAAGTAAATGCAATGGAAATTATAACGATACATTTATAAACATGTCATCACAGGCTATGTTGCACATGATTTAAAGGCACACCGTGTAACTCTTGGCCACTAGGGGCGCTAGACCTGCAACTTTCACGTTTAGCGCCCCTAGTGGCCACAAGCAACTCAGCACTGTCGCAAAAGTCAAACAGTCAGCCGGTGTCTTTTGAGTGTGTATTCAGACAGCATGCACTGGTGTGTGTGTTCAAACTGTAGAGACATGCCTACAGATATTGAGAGACTCTGCTGTGGTCAGCCTCCAGACCGCTGCATTAGTAATCTACCACACATGGACTTCTATATCCTGGATGAGGGAGTTCTGCGTCTAGCTCGTGCTGCGTGGAATGACATCTTTGCGGTCGATGACATCCAGGAACCAGGTGAAGAGCAGCGCTCATACAGACATGCAGCTTACAGCACGATCCCTTTCGCGTTTCCTCTTTTTAGCCTCCTCCGAAGGTTTAAAATTTTTCCTTGCCTCAGCCATGACCAGGAGTCGAGCAGGTGAAAAATGAGTAGCAAAAGCCTTAGCTCCATGAGTATATCAGCGCCTGTAGCCGTAAAGCAAGTCTTTCTTCCAAGTCACGTGACCTGGTGGCAGACGGTCCGTCTGCTCGAAACTTACATGGGCGGTATTTCAAGAGGGCAGCCCCGCTCGGAGCATTGCAAGTGTCAAGCGCTGTATATTGGCCCAAGTATTCATATAAAATAACTCATATGTGTCAACTCTTTAGGTCACAAAGTCCGCGGTGTGCCTTTAAAGTGAACATTTTTTTTTTTTTTTTTTTTTTTTTATTAATTTATTTCAGGCAATGGCAAAAGTGAGAAAACAAGGTAATTAAAAGCAATTAAGTAATATAAAAATATTGTTATTGTTTTTTCCATATTTAATAGTAAATTTCTCATTACCGCAACGCGTCCATTACTGAATTTGAGAACTTTGAAATACAATTTTTTAAACCAAAAAAAATATGAAATTTATAAAGCATCAGTGCATGTTATACTATAAACAGTTACAATAAATAAACATGTGATATTGGGTATTCTTGTATAAAATAAGTTAAAGTTTTAAGGAAAATAACTTTGTCCACAACCATTTTTCTCATCCTCCGCAACAATTTTCAATAATCGTTTAAGTCCACAAGGAACTTACAAAATCAAAGAATTCTGAAGGGAGGAACATCATTTCCAGTGACACTCAAAGTAGCTACCAGGTAAGCACCTCATTTTATTTCTCTCCAGATAAAAGTAAAAAGTTTGTTCATTACAGCAGCTACACGACTTTTCATTTCTCATTACCGATACGCAACGTTTTTAACATTGATATATTTTTTTTATTTACAAATTCTTGTTTATTATATACTTCATTATGGTCCAAAAATAAACAGCTACAGTAGCTAAAGTTTAGCTAAGCCTTGTGGTGCCTTCGCAGACAGCGGAAAATGTCAAGGTCACTCATACTCCGCAACAGCATTATCATACACCGCAACAGTTAAAGGCATGTTGCGGTAGAGAGATTCACTGTTTCGGTAATGAGAAATTGATATGTTATACCAGGAATTAACACAGATATTTTTAACACATTTATGAAAAACACTTAAATAACAAAATAATATAGCTTTTAATTATAAAGTATACCTGTAAACCTTCCAGCAGAAGTCATTAGTTTCAGTTGGCTCAGTTGGTAGAGCATTATTAGCCTTTAAG
This sequence comes from Knipowitschia caucasica, assembly GCA_964034765.1. Lineage (NCBI taxonomy): Eukaryota > Metazoa > Chordata > Actinopteri > Gobiiformes > Gobiidae > Knipowitschia > Knipowitschia caucasica. The sequence continues at coordinate 4,982,741 of OZ035825.1, forward strand.
GCTAGAGGTCATGGGTTCAAGCCCACCACAAGACCTACTCCACCAACTCCCACTGATGTCTGCTGTTGTTGTATCCTTGGGCAAGACACTTTATCCCACTTTGCCTGAAGGCCCCTCTGAAAGACTAAAGCTATGCCATAGAGCTGTGCTCTGTGTAATGAGTGGCATCTCTGGCCACCTTCCAACCCAGGAATAGATTAAGGGGAAGAAAATGGATGGATTATTTTACAGAATATTATGCCCCCCTGGACTACCACCATAACGTGGTAAGGGAGTTTGAGTACTCTGATGATCCTGGGAGCTATGTTGTCTGGGGCTTCATGGTAGGGTCTCCCATGGCAAACTGGTCTCAGCTGATGAGTCAGACGAAGCGCAGTCCAAAACCCACCATGTATAGCATGTTATTGAAAACCGTGACGTCGCCCGGCATGGCGCAGCCGGGGCCCCACCCTGGAGCCAGGCCTGGGGTTGGGGCTTGTATGCGAGAGTCTGGTGGGCCTTAGCCCACGGGGCCCGGCCGGGCTCAGCCCAAAGGGATGACATGGGCAGGCCCTCCTTTGGACCCACCACCCACAGAGGGATCCGTGGTGGAGAGGTGCTGAGAGGACTGGGCAGCAGTCGAAGGCGGTGACCTCAACGACCCAGTCCACGCACGCAGCATCTGGCTCTTGGGACGTGGAACGTCACCTCACTGGGGGTGACACACAGCTCGGGCACCGCAATCCAAATCCTCGAGAGGGGTTGGACGCTCCACTTTTCTGGTGTTTCTCGCAGGGAGAGGCGGCGAGCTGGGGTGGCCATTCTCATTGCCCCCCATCTCAGCTCCACGAGTTGGAGTTCTCCCCGGTGAATGAGAGGGTCGCACTCACTATTGTGACGCCCTACGGGCCTAACAGCAGTGCAGAGTACCCGCCATTCTTGGAGTCCTTGGGAGGGGTACTGGACAGTGCACCGCCCGGGGACTCTGTTATTCTCCTGGGGGACTTCAACGCCCATGTGGGAAATGCCAGTGACACTTGGAGAGGGGTGATCGGGAAGAACGGCCCTGATCTGAACCCGAGCGGTGTTCAGTTGTTGGACTTCTGTGCCAGTCACAGTTTGTCCATCACGAACACCATGTTTGAGCACAAGGGTGTCCATCAGTGCACGTGGCACCAGGACCTGAGGCCGGAGGTCAATGATCCCCTTTGTTGTCGTATCATCTGACCTTCGACCGCGTGTCTCGGACACTCGGGTAAAGAGAGGGGCGGAGCTGTCAACCAATCACCACCTGGTCGTGAGTTGGATCCGCTGGCAGGGGAAGAAGCCGGTCAGACCTGGCAGACCCAAGCGTGTAGTGAGGGTCTGCTGGGAACGTCTCGCTGAGCCCCCTGTCAGACGGACTTTTAACTCACACAACTCCCTGGGAGAGCTTCTCCCAGGTCCCGGCGGAGGAGGGGGACATTGAGTCTGAGTGGACCATGTTCTCCGCATCTATCACCGATGCTGCAGCTCGTAGCTGTGTTCTCAAGGTCTCTGGTGCTGGTCCCGGCGGCAGACCCCAAACCCGGTGGTGGACACCGGCAGTAAGGGATGCGTCAGGATGAAGAAGGAGTCCTATCGAGCAATGATGGTTCGTGGGACTCCTGAGGCAGCTGTCCAGTACCGGCTGGCCAAGCGTGCTGCGGCCCGGGCTGTTGCAGAGGCAAAAACCCGGGACTGGGAGGAGTTCGGAGAGTAAAGAGGTGCGTCGTCACGTCCTCTGGACCGGAGGGGGGTTCTTATGAGTTTTTCCTTGCCAATGCAGGAGGGTCTGTTGGGCAGTTAGTGTCCAACTAGAAGGACTGTGGTGATGATCCAGGACGTGACGACTTTAACATTCTAGAACAAGTATGGACATTTTTCAACATGTGTTCTATTTTTATTAAGTCCTCTGAGATTACTTCTGTTGTGATTTAGGGCTATACAAGAATAAATTGTATTGCATTGGGGGCAAAGGCTGAGGATGTTGAGGCGGATACATCCATCTCCCTGGCTGAGGTCACCAAGGTGGTTGGTAGCCTCCATGGTGGCAAGGCTCCGGGAGTGGATGAGATCCGTCCTGACTATCTAAAGTCTCTGGATGTTGTAGGAGTGTCTTGGCTGACACGTCTCTGCAATATCGCAAGGCAATCGGGGGCGGCACCAATGGAGTGGCAGACCGGGGTGGTGGTCCCTCTCTACAAGAAGGGGGACCGGAGGGTGTGTTCCAATTATTGTGGGATCACACTCCTCAGCCTCCCTGGTAAGGTCTACTCCAAGGTATTGGAGAGGAGGCTACGGCCGATGGTCGAATCTCGGATTCAGGAGGAGTGTGGTTTTTGTCCCGGCCGCGGAACACTGGACCAGCTCTATACTCTCCATCGGATACTCGAGGGTTCATGGGAGTTCGCCCAACCTGTCCACATGTGCTTTGTGGACTTGGAGAAGGCGTTCGACCGTGTTCCCCGGGGTGTCCTTTGGGGGGGTCTGCGGGAGTACAGGGTCCTCTACTGAGGGCCATCCATAAATGATACTTATGTGTACCTCTTACACTAATATTAATTTCTGCTAAATTTCCTTAATGCAGTTTAGAATAAAAAAAAAAAGGTGTTTTCAGGGCTTATTTGTCATAGCATACAGACCCTTGTAGTTCCGCCATGCTCCACCAGAGGCGTTTGGCTGAACCACATGGGTCTGGTATCGAGCCCATAGCGAACGCCTTCCCCATATTATTTTTTTATTGACCAATCAGGATTGCCGGTGTTACGTGGGGTTTGCACTGCCTTCTCAAGCTTCTCTCATGCAGCAGCGAGAGGAATCCAAGATGGCGGACGTAAAGTCCGCAAATCTTTTTAAAAGAGTAAATACGATCGAATTAAGACACGGATGTCACTTTTAATGCAATTAGAGGCGAGATGTTGATGGTTCTATGTTGATGGTTCTATGTTGATGGTTCTATGTTGATGGTTCTATGTTGATATATCATATAAGTGTGTTTTAAGAGTCAAATGTTCCTGTAAAGTTTGGTTGAAGCACTGGTTCAGTGTTCCTGTTTACACACTATGCAGCAGGGTTGCCAGGTTTGGTGGTTCCCGCATATTTTTTTCCACGAGACTTGTAGGTATTAAATAAACCGAAAGACAATAAACAGAATCATGACAGTCCAAGTTGATTATATAACGTTTTTAGCCAAAAAATCATGTGTTTTTTTTGTGGGTATTGTTATGACAGTTTTTAGAGTAATTATATTAAAACCAGCCGCAGCGAATACACAGACGTAAAAGGCCTTCTCAATGCAGAGACGACCTTCTGACGCCATGCTGAGCTTTGTGAAGGTCCCTGCTGTCTGTCACACCCTTGTGTCTTTCACGTCTTGCATCTGTATGACCTGCATTTCTGTCTGTTCACACCCCCAGGCCACTGTCACCACAGGGGATGGCGCCACCCTATGCGTCTCCTCACCGGTGGCCCCCTCCCATCTGTTGTGGGCGTGACTGTCTTTCGTGTGTGTCTTGTATACAGGAAACTTGGGGCTCTGGGCTCAGAGCTGGTGCATGCTGCCTTTGTGTGCATGAGCTCTCCGCACTGTGTGTATAATAAAACTTACGCTTTTGATCAGACAAAGGACCTTTGAGTTTTCTCCTTCATTGGATAGAAACTTCCTCCACAATTTGGCGTTGCTGGCATGTCTTGGCATGGGACACTTTTGGCGGGGACGAGCGGCTTTGTTTGGCCGACCTGGAACACCAGCCTCTGCTCTATTTGGAGACAAAGGAGGGCGCGCTCGTCCCGCGCATGGAAGGAGTCTTTTGCCACACAAGACCAAAAAAGAACCTAATTTGGTGAGTTTTGTCTTTTCATCTGCGTAAACGAGCCCAGGGCAAACTTAAGTGTACACGGGGATTTGTTTATTTATGTATTTTTGGGGTATTTCATTCATTGCCACAGCATAGACTGTGTGCGGGATTTTTTGGGGTCCTTTTGTTCTAGATTGAAGCTAGCGGCTGCGCGTTAGTATCGCCCTGTAGGCGACCCTGATAATTTCTCCAAGTGCCTTCAGCCAGGCCCGCTCCGTTTTCAAGAACGCGCGCTCGCTGGTTGAACCAGCGGGGGGGGGAACGGAGCGCCCCAAAGTGGGTAGGAGCAGGGAAGAGACTAAGCGGGTTAGGCCCATTGTTCGTACGAGAAAATGGGTAAAAATCAATCTAGAGATGCAAGCTATGAAGGGCTTGCCTATGGTGCAGGCCATCTGGCTTTTTTCCGATGGAGGCCATATGTCTCCGAATCATTTACGCATCTTGCGTGATAAATTTAGAAGAAGAAGGGAAGAAAAAATATACTTGGTTTTAAGAATATCACGGCAAAAGAGGTTAGAGAAAGAAATATGTAAAAACAATAGCTCCTCCGCCTTTCACCGAAGCGGAGAACACACAGGCGGACACACACACATACACATCCCCCACACCCCCACCCTACCGCCCTCTCTCACCTACTAACCCTTTCACACTAGGAGCAGAACTCCATGCTAAGTACGCGCCCAAACAAGGCGTTGGGTTTTTAAAAAATGAAGCAGACTACTGTTGTCTCCTTTTCCTCTCCCTTATCCAGGTCTGTCGGCGCCTTTCCTCCGCGCTCTGGCCTCTGCCTCAAAGCCCCAGCCCCACGCCCCAACCACAGGCGGCGCTCGCACCAGCTGAGACCCCGCGAGAAGTGGGCCCAAACCGCAGAAGAAGAAGTGGCGGAAGCAGATACACGCTCAGGAAACCACAGAAGAAGAAGCGGGGGAAGCAAATATGTGAGACACCGACAACTGCTTTGGAGCACAGAGAGAAACTGCTCCAAATCCCGTGACTGTTGTTAGGATTTAGGCAGAGAGAGACGGATCGTGGTGTGCCAAACTCTGGAAGTTTATTTAAGTTTCTCTCAAGTTCCACTGGTTTCCTCTGTTTCTTTCTCTCAGACAGAATAAAGGCAGTACACAGTTTATATAGTCATTGTCACGTCACACATCGAAAGACATACGTGTCACAAAGAGACAGTCAAATCATAGTCATAACATGGAGTCCTTGTAGAGTCCTTGTACAGTCCTGCACGTAGGCCATATTGCTATCTAATACTAATAGACCTCCAAGATGATTGCTGTTGTGGTTCATGGATCTATAATACTAACTGGATAGGGCATTACTAGCTTATAGCTGAAGGACCCATGTGCTCGGGGCGCCCGTGGTACAGCAGACTAAATTCACGAGAGCTACCCAGAATCTTCCCCTTAGAACTCAATGTAAACTAAAACAGCTTGACCTCAGCTGACAGAGAACCTGACAGAGAACCTGGACTGACTGAGGACAGATATTGTTTTACATTTTTTAAGTTCCTCGTCCAATTTATTCCATTTTTTTACTCCACTGACGGTAACACAAAAGATTTTTAATGCGGTGCAGACGTTTTTAAATGGGAAAAAAAACCAATCCTCTTAAATTAGAATTTCCTTCCCTTTCAATAAACATATCCTGGATGTGTGCAGCTGTTTATGTGTCGCTCTGAATAAAATTAGAAGTGTTTGCAGATCAATCAGGTCATGAATCTCTGATATCTGTGACTGAATGAATAATGTGTTTGTGTGATCTCTGTATCCGGCTTCATTGATGATTCTTATTGCCTTTTTATGCAGAGTGGATTTAGCGTGGTTTTGCAGATGTTGCCCCGGATCTCAGCACAGTAACTAAATGTGGTGAAATGAGTGATTAGTATAATGTGTAGTGATTTTGTGTCCAATATAACGTTTGCTTTGTATAAGATTGCAATACTTTTTGATATTTTCTATTGTATACATGGGTTAAAGTTGAAAAAATTCCTGAGCCTGAACCATCTATATGAATCATAGAATGATCACTAATAAGCGTTTTTTATAAGCGCCTTTATACGCTCATACATATAATTTATATCTATTTAATGCCAACAACTGATGTTTATTATAAACATCAGTTGTTGGCAATAAATACATCATCCAGGGGTTAAAGCAAAAAAAAAAGATTTGACTGAAAATTTTCTCATGGAAATATAATGAATTACAGATCAAACGAATTCTTCAAAGATATACATTTAAACTGGTGTATTTTGATGTGAAATTACAACCAGTGGATCAAGCAACTTGTGTCAACTCTTTGACAAAATATTAGTGAGAGTAGTTCATCTGCATCATTGGCTTTACTTGAGGCGAGATGAGGCGTTGTCCTTTGGCTCTGTCCTCGTCAAAATATCGCAAAAGGACATTCAAAATTCTGTCCACATTTGTTTGTGGACACTCAATGTTTAAGAAAAAGGTTTCCCTATCAACTTGGTGCTAGTGCACAGCGCAGTTTTATCAACTGCAAATGATTAATGATAATTAAATCTACCATAGGTAGTGATGGTTCTGAACGACAGGTTATTTTCTGCGATAAAGCCACAGATAGTTTTAGGTCACAGACACAGTCCACCAGAGCAAGCCTAGTCTCAGTTGTCGCTGAATCTGATGCACCAGGTAAAGAAGTGTGGGAAAGTGCACGGACAGCTGCCAAGTGCGCAGTTTTGAGCTGGTGGTGAATCCAAAGCTGTTTTCTCATTACTCCCATATAAAAAAATAGTAATAGCGAAGTACGAACAAGCACCGGACACCTTTATCTTTTTGCACCAGGAAGCAACAGAATCCCATCGTCTCCACCTCATCCAGCCATGCCCACCTCCATTTATTTTTCACTCCGTTATCAACAGCAACTTATACAGCTCCTTCTTCCATAAACAACGAGTGGGGCGGCTGCGGCTGTAAAGTGCCAAACTGCCGTTGTGTCCTTAGGCAAGACACTTCACCCCCATTGCCTAGAATGAGTCTGGTGTGTGTGTGTGAATGGTTGGTGGTGATCGGAGGGGCCGATGGCACAGACTGGTTGCCTCGCTTCTGTCAGTGTGCCCCAGGGCAGCTGTGGCTACATTAGTAGTTTATCACCACCGTGTTTGGAGTGAATGAATAATGACACATGTGAAGCGTCTTTGAGTGTCCAAAAAAGCGCTATATAAAACCGATGCATTATTATTATTATCATTATTATCCATGATTGTGATTGTGCGTGCATGCTAGGCTAGCTTTGATGAATGAATATAAGACCTGCTAACACACACCTTTCTTCAGCGAGTTTCTTCCGTTCGCTCTCGTTGATTGGCTCTTTTTATCACGCAGTTTTGCATGGGGATCGCCACCAAGATATTATCAAAAGCTCACCAAGACATGCTTGTCCCCATTCCCAGTCACAGCAAAGTACATATTGTACATTCCGTTAAATAAAAAAGCATTGCGTTTGGTAAACGTTAATTATGTCCTACCTTTCCTCTGATAACGCGCCCAGTTTACCGGTCCGCGGGCTGCTGGCTGTTATTGCTCCGTTCGGGATTACATTTTCCTTGTCCTCTTCTCCTTTTCAAAAGCTCCGTGCACTTTTCAGAAACTTTTACCTCCGTGTTACCATCGCTAACTTGGCTACGTCCCATTGCCTTGAATCATTTACGGAGCGCTCATGTAGCTAGCCACGGCACGTTCAAGGCCCACTCGTGATTATATTACTTTTTATTTCTATATACATATAAATACAATTATATTCAAATTATTAATATATATCTAGATATATACAACAGATTCACACGTATTACTATATATTTTGTTATAATTAACCATTTCATTGTGTGTATTATATTATTATTATATATTTTGTTTCTTTTTCAGACCAATTTCATTTGACGGAAATCCGTCACTTAGACGGAACTCTTTAATCCCTGCGCTATACACATGCAATCCTTTCATACAATTGGTAGAACACACTTGAACCTTTTTTCAAATGACAGCAATCATTATTTATTTATATATATATTAAAAAAAAAAAAAAAAAAAAAAAAAAAGTGATGTTTTTTTTTTTTTTTTCCTCACGCCGGATTTCCGGCACGGTGCCGGAAAACTTTAAGCCCTGACTGTATATGTAATGTGACTCAATTTAACTGATCAATTATGTCTCCCAGAAATGTATTATCTGTTACTGTTCTGTTCTGAGTTGTGAGTTTGCTTAAATTGCGCTGGCACAAAACAAATGTGTCATCAGCAAAGAGCAGTTTTGAAAATCTGACACATTGCACAAAATATTTATATATAAGATAAATAGCCTTGTCCATGTGGATATAAAAATCTTGCAGGAGAATGACGTTGGGTGAAAGTGTGGATAGGTGAGTCAGAAATGCAGTGATGTCCGTGATTAAATCCTTGTTAGCTTTTGGTGGTCTGAAGATGGTGGCGATGACTGTGGGGATGTGTCCAGACAGTTTTAAAACAGATTTGAAGGAATGACATGCAGGCACATTCACGGGCAGCACCTTCCACCAACGCCAACCAACCACCAACAGTGTCCAGGACGAAACAGTAGAGAACAAGCCAGCGTATCCACATAGCTGGGCAGGGCAGGTCGCAGGTGACTGCTCTGATCGAGGAAACAGAGGTAAACAGAGAGGCGAACACACACAGACCCCAAGACACTTTCTGTATTCCAGGTGGATATTCGTGCGTTCTATGATCCCCTTTTTGAGCAGTATTTTAGTGTCCAAAGTGCTTTTAAAATGGATCAAATGGAGCAGCGGTAGGGGTGGGCGATATGGACAAAAATAAATATCTTGATATTTTTCTACCAACTCCCGATAACAATATTGTCACGATATCTTTAAAAGCAATCATTTTTACACAAAATGATCTGTAATGTTTTTTGATCAAAATAGAAGCTTTTTATTTGTAAAGTGCTTCACACATCTTTGCAAAACAAGCACTAACACATATTAACATTAAAAATCAGATTCAAGAAACACAGAAAGAACACATCCAAAAAGGCTCAATATTTACTGAGATGTACAAATAAAGCAGTGATTGGTGTTTTAGGCACACATTAGGCACACCGCCTAAGCAGCGGCAGCCAAAACACGCCAGCATTCACTCAGACATGCACAGCCTACTGCACCTCCCACTGCACCTTCAGCCTACTGCACCTTCAGCCCACTGCACCTTCAGCCCACTACACCTTCAACCACTACACCTCCTCCCACTACACCTTCAACCACTACACCTCCTCCCACTGCACCTCCAACCACTGCACCTCCAGCCAGGACTCAAGTTTGCGGACGACACCACCTCATTGGACTCATCTCCGGTAACAATGAGTCTGCTACAGGAGGAGGAGGACCAGCTGGTATCCTGGTGTCTCCTACAGGAGGAGGAGGACCGGCTGGTGTCCTGGTGTCTCCTACAGGAGGAGGATGACCAGCTGGTGTCCTGGTGTCTCCTACAGGAGGAGGAGGACCAGCTGGTATCCTGGTGTCTCCTACAGGAGGAGGAGGACCGGCTGGTGTCCTGGTGTCTCCTACAGGAGGAGGATGACCAGCTGGTGTCCTGGTGTCTCCTATAGGAGGAGGAGGACCAACTGGTGTGAGGTACTTCTTGTTCAGGAAAGCCAAGCTGCCTGCGCAGATGTTGGTGCAGTTCTACACGGCCATCACCTCCTCCATCACCTCCTCCATTACCTCCTCCGTCACCTCCTCCGTCACCTCCTCCGTCACCTCCTCCATCACCTCCTCCGTCACCTCCTCCGTCACCTCCTCCATCACCTCCTCCATCACCTCCTCCGTCACCGTGTGGTTCGCTGGAGCCACAGTCAAGGAGTGTGAAAGTGATCGGACCAGAACCTCCCTCAGGAGGCTATGGTCCATTGTCACTTTATGCTACTATCAATCTATGCTAATGTACTTTATGGACCATAAAGTCTATTAAAGCCTCCAAACTGAAGCAGCTGCAGGGTTAAGAATGAAGTGTGATCCTGTCTGACCCGAGTCCAAGTCACATGAGTAGAGTCCACACCTCTGGTTAAGACTGAAGTGTGATCCTGTAGAGTCTGACTCTGGGTTCACATGATGCAGCCTCAGCTCTGTCTCCTTCACTTTGTTCCAGATGCTGCGTCTTCACACCTGCTTCTCACACGTTTTTATGTGTCGACGCAGATTTGACCTTTGTCTAAAAGACTTTCCACACTCGTCACACTCAAATGGTTTCTCTCCAGTGTGGATCCTCTTATGATCTTTGAGAGAACTATTGAGAGAAAAACTCTTGTCACAAACGTCACAGTGGAAGAGTTTTCCTCCAATACGGATTCTTTTATGTTGATTGAGACCTCCTTTTGTGGAAAAGCATGTTCCACACTGATCACAGACGAATGGTTTGTCTCCAGTATGGATCCTCTGATGAACTTTGAGAGAACCACTCTGCGTAAAACTCTGATCACAGACGTCACAGCTGAAGGGTTTTTCTCCAGTGTGGATTCTGCTGTGATCTTTGAGACTTCCTTTTGCAGTAAAACATGTTCCACACTGATCACACTTGTACGGCTTCTCTCCAGTGTGGCTCCGATGGTGAACTGTGCGCTGTGCAGCAGTTCTAAAAGTTTTACTGCAGAAGTCACATGCAAATGGTTTTTCTCCAGTGTGGATTCTCTCATGACTTTTGTAAGCGGAAACCTGAGCAAACACCTTCCCACAGTCTCCACAGACGAATGGTTTTTCTCCAGTGTGTGTTCTGTAGTGCTGAGTGAGGTCAAATAAATGTATAAAAGACTTTTCACACTGGTCACATTGGTGAGGTCTCTCTCCTGTGTGGACACGCTGATGTAGTGAGAGCTTCTCTTTGGTCCTAAATGTTTTTCCACACTCGTCACACTCAAATGGTTTCTCTCCTGTGTGGATCCTCTGGTGTTGTCTGAGAGTAACCTCATTTCTAAAACTATGACCACAAACGTCACAGCAGAAGGGCTTTTCTCCAGTGTGGATTCTGCTGTGGCGCTTGAGACCTTGTTTTGCAGTAAAACCTGTTCCACACTGATCACACACGTATGGTTTTTCTCCAGTGTGACTTCTGTAGTGGATCTTTAGTTCAGAAGCAGAGCTGCAGGTCTTTCCACACTGATCACAGGTGAACCCCATTCTGTAGATGGGCTTTGTAGATCTGCAAACAAAAGAATAAAGTATTGAATTACTGTTTCACTTTACCATTAGATCTCACTCCCAAACGTAAATGTAATGAGTTTGCAAATGTTTTCAATGACAAGGTTAAAGGCACCAAAAACGCCATTGTCTCCAATCCACAGATAACCATCCAACAGTCAGAAAGGCTCTCTGAGCTAACTCACTTTGCACCTGTAAATCATCAAACTGTCCAAGAGATAATCTCCAGTTTGAGCTCCTCCACATGCAGCCTGGATGTACTACCCACTAGATTTCTGAAGTCTGTTCTGAGCAGCCTGTTACCTTCACTCACACAGATAGTAAACATGTCCCTTAACTCTGAAATATTCCCAAAGGCCCTGAAAACTGTAGTCATCAGGCCCCTGCTAAAAAAGAGCAGTCTCGATGCTACGGTACTTAACAACTATCGTCCCATCTCAAATCTGCCATTTATGGGGAAAGTCCTTGGAAAAGTTGTCTACCTACAGCTTACTAGATTTCTTATAATCAACAACTCATTTGACATGTTTCAGTCCAGCTTTAGACCCCACCACAGCACTGAGACTGCTCTCGTCAAGGTTACAAACAATATCCGGCTGAACACTGACGCAAGTCTCAATCTTAATCTTGTTAGATCTGAGTGCTGCCTTTGACACTGTCGACCATGAGATCCTCTTACAGAGACTAGAGGACTGGGTTGGCGTCGCTGGCACCGCCCTAAGTTGGTTTAGGTCTTACCTTGAAGACAGGAAGTACTTTGTGGAGATTGGAGACTGTGTCTCAGATCATATGGCCCTGACCTGTGGAGTCCCACAGGGGTCGATCCTGGGACCTCTTCTGTTCAATCTCTACATGCTGCCGTTAGGTCAGTTAATACGCAGAAACAAAGTGTCCTATCATAACTATGCAGACGACACTCAGATCTATGTCTCACTGACTGCAGGAGAACATGGACCAGTGGACTCACTCCTTCACTGTATCCAACAGATCAGTGAGTGGATGCAAAACAACTTCCTTCAGCTAAACGCAGACAAAACTGAAATGATTGTCTTTGGTCGCCAGAAACAAAGAGAGAGCGTCATCTGTCACCTACAGTCTCTCTCCCTAAAACCTTCAAACAAGGTCAGAAATCTAGGGGTAATACTGGACTCGGACTTTTTTAATATTAAATTTTAATAGCCACATCAGATCAGTAACATCAGAAGCTTTTTACCATCTAAAAAACATTGCCAGGATCAAAAACATAGTGTCTAAAGCAGACCTGGAGATTCTTATCCATGCATTTGTCTCCAGTAGGTTAGACTACTGCAATGGCCTGCTCACAGGTCTGTCCAAACAGGCTGTAAAACAGCTGCAGTACATTCAAAATGCAGCAGCTCCAGTCCTGACTAGAACCAGGAAGTACGACCACATTAGTCCTGACTAGAACCAGGAAGTACGACCACATTAGTCCTGACTAGAACCAGGAAGTACGACCACATTAGTCCGGTCCTCAGGTCTCTGCACTGGCTTCCTGTGGCTCAGAGAATAGATTTTAAAACGGCTCTGCTTGTTACAAGTCTCTCCATGGCCTCGCACCAAAATATATTAGTGACATTGTAACGGTTTGTAGGTTTGGGGGATATGGTGGTAGTGTAGTTGTTATTTGGGGTTTGGGTTTTATCGGGGTGCCAGTCAGGTATCCCTCATGACAAGTGGGATATTAAAGGTTTGTGAACTATTGTACCGTCACACAAGGACTTATAAATATATAAAAGATAAACCCTTATTCTTAAAAGGTGAATGACAACAAAACAGAAGAGACACACAGACAATTACATACAGTGCCTTGCAAAAGTATTCACCCCCCTTGGCTTTTTACCTATTTTGTTACATTACAGCCTTTAGTTTTTTAAAGGTTGTTGGAAATGTTTTTTAATCTGAATTTCATGTGATGGATCAGAAAACAATAGTCTAAGTTGGTGAAGTGAATTGAGAAAAGTATTTACATAAAACTATTTTTCAGAAATAAAAAACTGGAAATTGGCATGTATTCACCCCCCTAAAGTCAATACTTTGTGGATCTATGAGCTTGCCACATCTTACCACTGGGATGTTTGCCTATTCCTCCTTGCTAAACTGCTCCAGCTCCTTCAAGTTGGATGGTTTGCGCTTATGAACAGCAATCTTTAAGTCTGACCACAGATTTTCTATTGGATTGATTGCTTGTGTCAGTACCTGCGCTGTGTGTCAGGACCTGTGTTGTGTGTCAGTACCTGTGTTGTGTGTCAGTACCTGCGCTGTGTGTCAGTACCTGCGCTGTGTGTCAGTACCTGCGCTGTGTGTCAGGACCTGTGTTGTGTGTCAGTACCTGCGCTGTGTGTCAGTACCTGCGCTGTGTGTCAGTACCTGCGCTGTGTGTCAGTGCCTGTGCTGTGTGTCAGTACCTGCGCTGTGTGTCAGTACCTGCGCTGTGTGTCAGTACCTGCGCTGTGTGTCAGTACCTGCGCTGTGTGTCAGGACCTGTGTTGTGTGTCAGTACCTGCGCTGTGTGTCAGTACCTGCGCTGTGTGTCAGTGCCTGTGCTGTGTGTCAGTGCCTGTGTTGTGTGTCAGGACTGGTGTTGTGTGTCAGTACCTGCGCTGTGTGTCAGTACCTGTGTTGTGTGTCAGGACCTGTGTTGTGTGTCAGTCTGTGCTGTGTGCCTGTGTGACTTTGGTAGAGGGGGCGTGTCTGCAGCACCGGACTCTTCATCTCCCAGTCTGCGGTGATGAAGTGAGCGGGTATCGTAGGTCTCTGTTCCGCTCATGGATCTATTATAGGTTCTGCTGGACGTCCAAGCGTCAGTCGTGAGAGTTGACTTTAGCCCGGTCTGACTGTGCATAAAGGAAATGCTTAAACGCCGCGGCAATAAGCGGTTGTTGAGAAGCTTTTTTCCACTCGTGTCTTTCTTGTGCCTCAGTGTTTACACCGTAACAGTTTTGTCGACTCTTTAATCATCAGTAAAGTTACAGTGAAGCCAAAATGCTCCCATACAGGGGATTTAAATGACGCCGGCTTCTCCGTTCCTCCGCTCGCCGTGACCACGCGGTGTCTGTACCGAACCGAAGACGGATCAGTGATGAATCGTTGCACATCTAATTTTGGGAGTCTCCCACATGCCATTTTGCCATTTTGTTTTTTGCTGAAAGTAATGGCTTTCTTCTGGCCGCTCTGCCATAAAGCCCAACTCTATGGAGCGTACGGCTTATTGTGGTCCTATGTACAGATCCTCCAGTCTCTGCTGTGGAACTCTGCAGCTCCTCCAGGGTTACCTTAGGTCTCTGTGCTGCCTCTCTGATTAATGCCCTCTTTGCCCGGTCCGTGAGTTTTGGTGGGCGGCCGTCTCTTGGCAGGTTTGCTGTTGTGCCATGTCCTTTCCATTTGGTTATGATAGATTTGATGGTGCTCCTGGGGATCATCAAAGATTTGGATATTTTGTTATAACTAGGGCTGGGAAATGGACATGGCTTTTCCCTCCAGCACTGCGGCAATGCTCCGGCATTTGAAGAGAAGAGAGCTGCAGCAGCAGATGAGACGAGAGCACCGTACGTTTTTTTTTTCAACTCCCCACTTTGCACTCGATGTCGGAGTAGGCTATTATACGTTGTAGAGTTACCTAACGTTTTAGGCTAGCCTACAGTGTATGTTTTCTGTGTATTCACGGTGTGAAATGTCACGTTTAAGCAACCTTAGTCAACAAACGGTAGTAACGTTATGTCTTGATTGTCGTCAATGGTTCAATGTCGTCAGTATTAAGCAGTTACATGCCAGGACTATTACGGTTTTAAACGGAATATTGGCGCCCGTAATAGTCCCTACATGTATTATTTACTGTCATGCCCGCTGTGATGTCTTATGTTACACACATAAGATTTGATTAGCCTACTTGGGAATAGGCTGTAGGCTGAGGTGGATACATAATAAAATCGTATATTGTATTTCTTTGTTGGTGTATTATTATATTTATCTAATGTGTGTGTATGTGTGCTTTATGATTTCAGGGATAAGAAGAATTGTGTGGAAAATTACTTTCGCAAGAAAAATACAACCCCCCTGCACCCCCCCAGGGGGCTGCCATACTCACTGAGAGCGTGATTGATGATTGTTAAAGACATGAGGCCGATTGCTGTGGTTGAGGGCGCGGGATTCAAAGAAATGCTGACCATCTTTGAATCAGGTTACACTTTGCCACTATGATCAAGAACAAGTACAAAACTTCAGTGGAGAAACTTAAACTCAAACTTCAAATGCCCACATCCAAAATCTCCCTAAGCACTGATGCCTGGACAAGTCTGATCACAGAAGCCTACTTAGGGGTCACTTGTCATTTTATTGATGACAGTTGGGATCTTGTCTCATTCAATCTGACAACACAGCCTGTTGAAGAACGCCACACAGCAGAAAACATTGCCTCCTGGCTAAAGACTGTGGCAGAAAAATTGGACATTTCGTTTGATAATGTTCTTGCTGTAGTCTATGACAATGCACGTAACATTGTGGCAGCTCTCAGAATTTTGAAAGAGAGATTTGGGGTCGTATCCCATCGGTGTGGTGGGCATACACTACAACTGGTAGTCAACCATGCAATGGACCACCCTGTGATTAGCAAGGCACTCTCAGCCACACGGTGCCTTGTAAAACACATCAAGAAAAGTGAGCCGGCTACCACTAAAGCACTATCTTGATCTGAAAAGCGATCAATGGATTCTTCTGAAGAGGTGCTCAAGCCCTAGGAGCAAGCCAGTTCTCCTTAGTGGTCAATCCCCCCCCCACCCGAAATACATAAAATAAATCAGACCAAAGGAGAAGAGGAGATGATGTCAAGGTGGCAGGAGGACGTGCTTGTATTTCAAGAGGATGGAACAAATGTGTCTCTCATTGCTGCTGCTCTTGATCCCCGTTTTCGGAAATTGAAGTGCCTTTCAGCAGATGATGCACTCAAACTACAAGTACAAATCCAAACTGTTGCTCTTGAAATCAAAACACACACACACACACACACACACACACACACACACACACACACACACACACACACACACACACACACACACACACACACACACACACACACACACACACACACACACACACACACACACACACACACACACACACACACACACACACACACACAACTTGTAGTTATTTTTGAATGATGATTTTTTTTTTCATTAAGCTAGGCCTATGTTCCACATAACTGTTGAATTCTAAATGTTTATTTTTTGTTGGAAAAGCACTTTCTGTATTTGCTTAAATCCAAAGTTTACAATAGTTACTGTATTTTCAGTAACTCTGAAAGAAAGAGTGGCCTTTTTATTTGCTAGACAATGCATTGTTTTTTTCTTGTACACTCTTACTTTAAATTTTATTTTTGAATTTTGAGTTTAAGAAAAAGGTGAGTGGCAGTGACTATATGCTGTTATTTTTATGTGAATGAAGAAATTAAGAGATGCACTTTAATGAATGGACTTCAGTATATAAATAAAGATTACTAAGGGTGTATTCAGACCTGAAAAGTCCTTTGCTCCGCTTGCTTGATCCGAATCAAAAGCGGACCAAACTTTTTTCTTTTGCTCCGGTTCGTATTCAGACTGTCCTTTTTGCAAGTGAACTTTTTTATATAAACATATCGACACATGTGACGATCGGCTCCTATTGGACAGCAGAGCTCACGGAGGATAGACGCGGAACCAGAGGAAAACATTGAGGGTTCGTATGTGCAGCATGTCTGCTCTGCCTATGTTTGCTCTTTTTAGACCAAAACCACCTTCAACATCAACAGCAGCTCATATGACGCAGGCCAAACACGTTGTTTTAAATATTGGAACAGCGTCGGAGAATGCGTGAGGAGAAAGCCGAAGGAGACTGTCTGCGCTCCGTGTACTGTCCCACACATGGATCTATGATAATAACTCTGTCCCACACATGGATCTATGATAATAACTCTGTCCCACACATGGATCTATGATAATAACTCTGTCCCACACATGGATCTATGATAATAACTCTGTCCCACACATGGATCTATGATAATAACCCTGTCCCACACATGGATCTATGATAATAACCCTGTCCCACACATGGATCTATGATAATAACTCTGTCCCACACATGGATCTATGATAATAACTCTGTCCCACACATGGATCTATGATAATAACTCTGTCCCACACATGGATCTATGATAATAACTCTGTCCCACACATGGATCTATGATAATAACTCTGTCCCACACATGGATCTGATAATAACTCTGTCCCACACATGGATCTATTATAATAACTCTGTCCCACACATGGATCTATGATAATAACTCTGTCCCACACATGGATCTATGATAATAACTCTGTCCCACACATGGATCTATGATAATAACTCTGTCCCACACATGGATCTGATAATAACTCTGTCCCACACATGGATCTATGATAATAACTCTGTCCCACACATGGATCTATTATAATAACTCTGTCCCACACATGGATCTATGATAATAACTCTGTCCCACACATGGATCTATGATAATAACCCTGTCCCACACATGGATCTATGATAATAACTCTGTCCCACACATGGATCTAGGCAAGGCAAGGCATGTTTATTTGTATAGCACAATTCATACACAAGGCAACTCAAAGTGCTGAACAAGATAGCATTAAAATCATAAATAATCACAGAACATTAAAAAGAAAGATAAAAATATAAAATCCCTCAGTTGTATGCACAGCTAAACAGCACAGTTTTTAACTTGGTTTTAAACATAGTCAGAGAGGAGGCCTGTCTCACATCTTCAGGAAGAATGTTCCAGATTTTAGCAGCATGAATCTGAAAAGCAGCCTCCCCATGTTTAGTTCTGACTCTGGGCACTAACAGGAGTCCAGTCCCTGTGCTCCTCAGAGTCCCAGCAGGAGTCCAGTCCCTGTGCTCCTCAGAGTCCGGGCTGGTTCATATGGGACTAACATGCCACTAATATATTTTGGTGCGAGGCCATGGAGAGACTTGTACACAAGCAGAGCTGTTTTAAAGTCTATTCTCTGAGCCACAGGAAGCCAGTGCAGAGACCTGAGGACCGGACTAATATGGTCGTACTTCCTGGTTCTAGTCAGGACTCGAGCTGCTGCATTTTGAATGTACTGCAGCTGTTTTACAGCCTGTTTGGACAGACCTGTGAGCAGGCCATTGCAGTAGTCTAACCTACTGGAGACAAATGCATGGATAAGAATCTCCAAGTCTGCTTTAGACACTATGTTTTTGATCCTGGAAATGTTTTTTAGATGGTAAAAAGCTGCTGATGTTACTGATTTGATGTGGCTATTAAAATTTAAGTCTGAGTCCAGTATTACCCCTAGATTTCTGACCTTGTTTGAAGGTTTTAGGGAGAGAGACTGTAGGTGACAGATGACGCTCTCTCTTTGTTTCTGGCGACCAAAGACAATCATTTCAGTTTTGTCTGCGTTTAGCTGAAGGAAGTTGTTTTGCATCCACTCACTGATCTGTTGGATACAGTGAAGGAGTGAGTCCACTGGTCAATGTTCTCCTGCAGTCAGTGAGACATAGATCTGAGTGTCGTCTGCATAGTTATGATAGGAAACTTCGTTTCTGCGTATTAACTGACCTAACGGCAGCATGTAGAGATTGAACAGAAGAGGTCCCAGGATCGACCCCTGTGGGACTCCACAGGTCAGGGCCATATGATCTGAGACACAGTTTCCAATCTCCACAAAGTACTTCCTGTCTTCAAGGTAAGACCTAAACCAACTTAGGGACTATGATAATAACTCTGTCCCACACATGGATCTATGATAATAACCCTGTCCCACACATGGATCTATGATAATAACTGTCCCACACATGGATCTATGATAATAACTCTGTCCCACACATGGATCTATGATAATAACTCTGTCCCACACATGGATCTATGATAATAACTCTGTCCCACACATGGATCTATTATAATAACTCTGTCCCACACATGGATCTATGATAATAACTCTGTCCCACACATGGATCTATGATAATAACTCTGTCCCACACATGGATCTATTATTACAACTCTGTCCCACACATGGATCTATGATAATAACTCTGTCCCACACATGGATCTATGATAATAACTGTCCCACACATGGATCTATGATAATAACTCTGTCCCACACATGGATCTATGATAATAACTCTGTCCCACACATGGATCTATGATAATAACTCTGTCCCACACATGGATCTATGATAATAACTCTGTCCCACACATGGATCTATGATAATAACTCTGTCCCACACATGGATCTATGATAATAACTCTGTCCCACACATGGATCTATGATAATAACTCTGTCCCACACATGGATCTATTATAATAACTCTGTCCCACACATGGATCTATTATAATAACCCTGTTCCACAACTTACTGACAGCAGCATCGTGGATAAACCATGGATCTATAATAACCACGGGACAAACAGACGCTGAGGATCAGGTAGGAACCAAAGAACACAATTCACTACATGATGCAGAATATTGCTCTTTGAGACGTGAGTCAAACAGTGTCAGGCTTTTAATAATGCAAATGGTTTGAAGATGCTGCCATTAACATTAATGTATACTGTGAACAGTTGTAACTCCATAAGCCTGTTGCACAGCGTCTCCTCACTGCTCCAGGTCTGCACACGGCTCAGTGTTGTTGTGTAGCGTTAGCAGCATAGTTAGCCGCTGCATGGCTAATTCCTCACAGTTTCTGTCTGCGGCTTGTTAAGCCCAAAAAATGCGCACGTATCTTGGAGTTGTGTCGGATCGACACCGGATGTATACAGACCTGATTCGACTTGGACCAGAATTTGTTTGGAAGCGGACCGAGACCACCTCAAAAAGTGGGTCTCGGTTCGGTTCTTTGGTCCGGACCAGGATTCGTTTGTGTGTATTCAGACCTGCATAAAAGATTCGGATCAGAGTTCCAAACCAATCCTGGTTCGTTTAAAGTGGAGCAAATGTGCAGGTCTGAATACACCCTTACTTACAGTAATCTAGTATCTGTTTTCAACATAAATGTTCAACTCTTTGACCTATATCGAAGCTCCCGTTTGTTGCTAAAATCTTGGAAAAAGTTGTTTCAAGCCAACTAACGACATTCATGGAGCAACACGATCTGTTTGACTCGCTTCAGTCTGGTTTCCGGAAGTTGCACTCCACACAAACTGCCTTTATTAAAGTTTCTGATGACGTGTTGATGGCGGCAGATTCTGGTCGCTACACAATATTGGTTTTACTGGATCTGACCTCAGCTTTTGACACTGTGGACCACAGTATTCTGATAAACCGCCTCGGAAAGACCATGGGTTTCTCTGGTTGTGTCCTCTAATGGTTCACATCATATATTTGTGGAAGAAGCTTCAATGTTGCTGTGAATAATGTTGTGTCTGATGTGTACAGCTTTCTTATGGTGTTACCCAAGGGACATTATTCAATTAATGGGGAGATTAGGCAATTAATGGGGAGATAATCGAATCGAAATTTAATCGAATTGAAAAAAATAATTGCTAGATTAATAGTTTAAAAAAATAAACGTTTATCCCAGCCCTAGCCTCTATGTTTTATGTTGAAAATTGACCAGAGAGCTGCATAATAGTGTTTTCCCGAAAAACATTGATTCAAGAGTTCGGAAACTTCAGGCCTTGACATTAAGCTTTGTCAGCCACTTGCCCTTTGGGCAAGTACCATTTTTACACTGCTCACAAAAGGGCACACTCATAAAACACAATGTGACTCCAAGTCAGTCAAATTCAGAATCAGAATCATTTTTATTGCCACGTAAGTAACAGGAGGTCACAGACTTGGAAATTGCTTTGGCTCAGTGCAACAGTCAGAAAGAGATAATAAAAATAAGAATAAAAAACACTTCTAAAGAATAAATTTAAATTTAAAATAGAGTTACAGTTACTATTTACAATATACAAGTGCACATGGTGCACACAGTGTAAGGTGACAGCAGTACAGTGAAGTAAAGTGACGTATGATGGGCAGTAAAGTGACTTTATAAAGGGCGGGGGGACAGGTTAAGAAGTGTTCAAGAGTCCAACAGCAGAGGGGAAGAAACTGTTCTTGTGGCGGGAGGTTCTAGTCCTGATGGACCGCAGCCTCCTGCCTGAGGGGAGTGGTTGGAATAGTCCATGTGCAGGTGAGAGGGGAGTGGTTGGAATAGTCCATGTGCAGGTGAGAGGGGAGTGGTTGGAATAGTCCATGTGCAGGTGAGAGGAGAGTGGTTGGAATAGTCCATGTGCAGGTGAGAGGGGAGTGGTTGGAATAGTCCATGTGCAGGTGAGAGGGGAGTGGTTGGAATAATCCATGTGCAGGTGAGAGGGGAGTGGTTGGAATAGTCCATGTGCAGGTGAGAGGGGTCGGCTGTGATACGACCAGCCCGGCCTTGAGCTCGGGCGACGTACAGGTCCTGCAGCGATGGAAGGCTGCGGCCGATCACTTCCTCTGCAGAGCGCACAATGCACTGTAGTCTCTGTTTGTCCCTGACTGTGGCTCCAGCGAACCACACGGTGATGGAGGAGGTGATGGAGGAGGTGATGAGGAGGTGATGGTGGAGGTGATGGAGGAGGTGATGAGGAGGTGATGGAGGAGGTGATGGAGGAGGTGATGGAGGAGGTGAGGATGGACTCGATGATGGCCGTGTAGAACTGCAGCTTGGCTTTCCTGAGCTGCCGCAGGAAGTACATCCTCTGCTGGGCCTTCTTGATGAAGGAGCTGATGGTCGGCTCCCACTTGAGGTCCTGGGTGATGGTGGTGCCCAGGAAACGGAAGGACTCCACAGAGGTGATGGGGGAGTCCATCACGGAGGGTGGGGGCGGGGGGACAGTGCTCTTCCTGAAGTCCACAATCATCTCCACTGTCTTCTGGGCGTTCAGCTCCAGGTTGTTACCACTACACCAGGACACCAGCCGGTCCACCTCCCTCCTGTAGGCGGACTCATCGTTGTTGGAGATGAGTCCAATGAGGGTGGTGTCGTCCGCGAACTTGATCAGCTTCACGGAGTCGTGGCTGGAGGTGCAGTGGTTGGTGTACAGGGAGAAGAGCAGGGGAGAAAGAACACAGCCCTGTGGGGCTCCTGTATTTATAATCCGAGAGTCCGAGACATTCTTCCCCAGACGCACTCGCTGCTTCCTGTCCGTCAGGAAGTGAGTGATCCACCTGCAGGTGGAATCGGGCACGTTGAGCTGGGAGAGCTTGTCCTGGAGCAGGGATGGCAGGATTGTGTTGAAGGCAGAGCTGAAGTCCACGAACAGGACCCTGGCGTAGGTCCCCGGGGAGTCCAGGTGCTGTAGGATGTGGTGGAGGGCCAGGTTAATGGCGTCGTCTACAGATCTGTTGGCTCTGTAGGCGAACTGCAGGGGGTCCAGGAGGGGGGAGGTGAGGGACTTGAGATGGGAGAGGACCAGGCGTTCAAATGACTTCATGACGACAGACGTCAGTGCCACAGGTCTGTAGTCATTGAGTCCTGTGATCCTGGGCTTCTTCAGGACGGGGACAATGATGGAGGATTTGAAGCAGGCCGGGACATGGCAGGACTGCAGAGAGGTGTTGAAAATGTCCGTGAACACAGGAGTAAGCTCACTGGCGCAGTGTCTCAGAGTGGCCGGAGACACGTGGTCCGGGCCAGGAGCTTTGCGGGGGTGCAGCCTCAGGAAGAGTTGTTTAATATCTTTAGAGGCTATTGTCAGGGTGGGGGCAGGGCTGATGGGTGGGTCGTTAGAGTAGTGGGGGGTGGGGGAGGTGTCAGGGGCAGCATCAAAGCGACTGAAAAATAAGTTCAGTTCGTCAGCTAGCTTGTGGTCGTCAGCACAGGGGGGGGCTTTGGGTTTGTAGTTGGTGATCTCCCGTAGGCCCCTCCAGACAGAAGCAGTATCGTTGTTACCAAACTGCTCCTGTAGTCGTTCTCTGTGCCGGGACTTGGCTGCTTTCAGTTCTTTCCTGAACTGATATTTAGCTGCTTTGTAGCCGCTGCGGTCCCCCTCCCTGGAAGCAGACTCCTTTGCTTTCCTGAGCTGCCGGAGTTTAGCAGTGAACCAGGGTTTGTCGTTGTTATAGATGACCCTGGTCCTTGTT
The DNA here is from genome assembly GCA_964034765.1 of Knipowitschia caucasica. Classification (NCBI taxonomy): domain Eukaryota; kingdom Metazoa; phylum Chordata; class Actinopteri; order Gobiiformes; family Gobiidae; genus Knipowitschia; species Knipowitschia caucasica. Next base: position 5,005,929 of record OZ035825.1, read on the forward strand.
GGAATGATGCTATCCTCACAGAAGTGAATGTATGACGTCACAGTGTCCGTGTATTCATCCAAACTGTCTGTGGCAGCTCTGAAAAGGTCCCAGTCTGTAGATTCCATGCATGCAGCTCTTCCACAGCTTCATCAGACCACACTTTGGAGCTCCTCACTGCAGGTTTCGAGAGCTTTAGTCTCTGTCTGTAAGCAGGAACCAGATGTATCATGGACTGATCTGAGAAGCCGAGGGCTGCTTTGGGAACAGCGCGAAAAGCTCCGCGCACGGTGGTGTAGCAGTGATCCAGAGTGTTCTCCTCTCTGGTCGGGCATTTGATAAACTGTCTGTATTTGGGTAATTCCTGGCTCAAGTTTCCCTTATTAAAATCCCCCAGGATAATAATCAGAGAGTCCGGGTATAAGCGTTCCATACACAGTACTTGCTCTGCGAGTGCGCGCTGAGCCTCGCGCGTCCGCGCATGGCGGTGTGTAAACAGAGGCAAGAATGAATGAAACGAACTCGCGAGGGGAGTAATATGGTTTACAATGAATGAAAAGATATTCCAGAGCAGGAGAGCAGTGCTTGGAGATCACTGTCACATCGTTACACCAGTTTGTATTGATGTCAGGGGTTAAAGCAAAAAGAAAAGATTTGACTAAAAATCTATGCAGGACCAAGTTATATTTTTTATTACAATATATTATTGTAATATATTACAGGGCGACAGTAGCTCAGTTGGTAGAGCATTGGCCTTTGGGTCTGAAGGTCGTGGGTTCGAGCCCACCGTAAGACCTACTTCACGACTCCCACTGATGACTGCTGTCATTGTGTCCTTGGGCAAGACACTTAACCCTACTTTGCCCAAAGCCCCAACTGAAAGATCTCAGCTCCTGTGGACTCAGCACCTGCAGGAGGATCAGTGAGGGGCTGGTGCTCTGTGGACTGGGTGCAGCTTTGACTGCTACCCCCCCGACCCAGAAATGGATTAAGGGGAAGAAAATGGATGGATGGATGAATATATTATTGTATAATATATATTGTATCTTGTATACAAATCAAATGAATTATTCAAAGATATACAGGTGTATTTTGATGTGAAATTGAAACAAGTGGATCAAGCAACTTGTCAACTCTTTGACAGAATATTAGTGAGAGTAGTTGCATTCGCAACATTGGCTTTACTTGAGGCGAGATGGAGCGTCAACACTTTGGCTCTGTCCTCGTCAAAATATCACAAAAGGATGTTCAAAATTCTGTCCACATTTGTTTGTGGACTCTCTATGTTTAAGAAAAAGGTTTCCCTATTGTGCACTATGACCAACCGCAAAGGATTTAATTAAATCTACCAGCGGTAGTGATGGTTCTGAACGACAGGTTATTTTCTGCGATAAAGCCACAGACTCAGGTCACAGACACGGTCCGCCATAGCAAGCCTAGTCTCAGTTGTCGCCGATGCACCAAGTAAAGATGAAGTGTGGGAAAGTGCAAGAACAGCTGCCTCGTGCACAGTTTGAGCTGGTGGCGAATCAAAACTTTTTTCTCATTACTCCCGTATACAGTTTTTTATGGCGAAGTACGAACAAGCACCGGCCACCTTCATCTTTTTGCAACAGAATCCCATCGTCTCCTCATCCAGCCATGCCCACCTCCATTTATTTTTCACTCCGTGGTCAATTGGAACATGTGCTCCTTCTTCCATAAACAACGATCCATGATTGTGATAGTGCGTGCATGCTACGCTAGCTTTGATAAATGAAAATTAGACGTGCTAACACACCTTTCTTCCGTTCGCTCTCGTTGATTGGCTCTTTTATATCACGCTGAGTCTTGGATTGCAACCAAGACATTCTCTAAAGCTCACCAAGACATGTTTGTCCCCATTCCCAGTCACAGCTAAGTCCGTTTTGTACATTACGTTAAATAAAAAAGCATTGCGTTTGGTAAACTTTAATTAATTAGGTTATGTCCTACCTTTCCTCTGGTAACACGCCTAGCTTACGCCACGCCTAACACGCTGCGTTGCTCCGTTCGGGATTCAATTTTCCTTCTCCTCTTCTCCTTTTCAAAAGCTCCGTGCACTTTTCAGAAGCTTTCACCTCCGTGTTACCATTGCTAACTTGGCCGCGTCTTCATTTGCGTGTGAGGTCAGCTACGTCCCATTGCCTTGGTTCATTTGCGGAGCGCTCATGTAGCTAGCCACGGCACGTTCAAGGCCCACTCGTGATTATATTACTTTTTATTTCTATAATCATATAAATACAATTATATTCAAATTATTATTATATATCTATAGATCAGGGCTCCAGACTAACTTTTTTCATGACCGTCCCGACACCGTCCCGAAAACCATTTGGCATCGTCCCGAAATGGATGTGAACCGTCCCAAATTCAATATGTATTTTTAAATAAATTTTCTTAATTATAAATGTATTTTAAATGTATTTTTATTATTGTTTTACACAATATAGTGTGTGAATAAATGACTCATTTAACAATAATGCAATTTATTGGTAAAACATTCTTAAACAATAAATACAAATCGCGCAGACTCACTTAAATTAGAGTAAAATCATCAGAGGCCAAAACTACAGAAACAGATTCAATTCGCACAGACTCACATCATCAACTGAATAATGTAAAACACTTGTTAATGTTAAAGGAACTAGATGCAAGTTGGCCATTTTATACTCACGACTGCCACCTCAGGTCAAATGTGTAACTGCACCTTCTACATTAAGCTCGTGCATGACGGCACTTCAGACCCGAATCAACACCTTTCTGAGTGACAGTGCAGGGTTTTAGAGGCAGTTGTGGTGAACAGGTCTGAGCTCATTCTACACCTTAGGAGATCGTTGGAACATGTAGGGGGAGGAACATACCGAGTTTTAACATTTTTCCACTCTGTATATTCACTGATTATTTATAGATTTATGTAAAAGGGTTTATAAGACGTCAAACACCTCATAACAGTTGTAAAGGCCAGGTTATAAGAAAAGTAGAAAAGTATGCCTATTCCACAATGTAAAATAAAATGTGCAGTTTAAATTTTGATAAATTAGGTACATTGGTAAATTGCCAATGTTTACAAACATTAACTTCAAGGAGCGCTGGCTGCATGTTGTATACAGATCATGGATCTATAATAATATCGATACAAAGCAGTCTTCCCATGAGCCTTTACACTACCGCGTGTGGAATAACATTTGGTTCTTTCTCTGTTTGCTTTGAGTTAACAGTAAACCTCTAATGGCACGTACAGCACAGAGCCAGAGAATGCACGGACATTATTAATGCTATAATGTGTTGTATTAAAACACGAGGCTTAGACAGACAGATGATCTAGTAGGTCACGTTATCATTTATTCATCAATTATGGATTAACAGGACCGAGGTGGGGCGCAGGCAGCGCGCACCAAGGCCACAAAAGGCCTCTGTAGTACCGCTGTTTATTGCTCTGTTTTTTATGCTAACGCTAAATAATACGAACATTAGCAACATCTGTGCCATAATAGATATAGCTAATGTAGTGGCGCCAGGTTTGCAATTTTGGGGTGGCCTGCAGATTAGTAAGTAGGCCAATTCCAGGGGTAGCTGGAATTGGGGTTTCAAAGAATATGGTTCACACGCACGCACACACACACGCACGCACACACACACGCACGCACGCACGCACACACACACACACATCTTTAAAACGAGGAATAGCTGGTTGTTCTTGGGAACAAGCTTCGCGCTGTGTGATATACGTGGTCAAACTGGGTCCGCGCAGAGAACGGAGAAGCGGAAAAATGTTCGCCCATGATTCCGCGTCAATTAAGAGCAGAACAGAATTCCCTGAGCGGGAGCTCTCAGCTCTCGCTCTTTAATATGGAACAGGGGACCATTAGCACTCGCTTACATAAATATATTGCCTATTTTATTATTATTTTAAAAAGAAAAATTGGTTAAAGGCTTTCCGTCCCGGGGAGGATTTCATCTCGTCCCGTGCATTTTTTTTCCCGTCCCCGGGACGACGGGACTATGTTAGTCTCTGTGTATTATTATTATATATATATTTTTTTTCAGACCAATTTCATTTGACGGAAATCCGTCACCTAGACGGAACTCTTTAATCCCTGATTGACGTAGAAACACAGCCCTCCGCCTCTGCTCTTCCCTGAGAGCACACAATGGCGATCTGCGCAGAACAGCCCAAAGCCCTGCAGCTCCAGAGCGCAGTCCGGGATCCGCTCATTTAGCCAGGTCTCAGTGAAGCAGAGGACACAGGATGAAGTCCTTGTTTCTTCTCATGAGCAGGCTGAGTTCGTCTTATTGCCCAGTGAGCAAACGTTGGAGAGAAAAATGCCGGGGAGAGCCGTGCGTGTTCCTCTCCTCCGAGCTTTAATTTTGTGAGTTTGGTCGCTTTTCGGGGGGAGACAAGGTGAGATCGCACTTGCAACAAACTGGGATGAGTCTATGGTCCTGCCCTCGGCGTCTATGGTCCTGCCCTCGGCGTCTATGGTCCTGCCCTCGGCGTCTATGGTCCTGCCCTCGGCGTCTATGGTCCTGCCCTCGGCGTCTATGGTCCTGCCCTCGGCGTCTATGGTCCTGCCCTCGCCGTCTATGGTCCTGCCCTCGGCGTCTATGGTCCTGCCCTCGGCGTCTATGGTCCTGCCCTCGGCGTCTATGGTCCTGCCCTCGGCGTCTATGGTCCTGCCCTCGGCGTCTATGGTCCTGCCCTCGGCGTCTATGGTCCTGCCCTCGCCGTCTATGGTCCTGCCCTCGGCGTCTATGGTCCTGCCCTCGGCGTCTATGGTCCTGCCCTCGGCGTCTATGGTCCTGCCCTCGGCGTCTATGGTCCTGCCCTCGGCGTCTATGGTCCTGCCCTCGGGTCTATGGTCCTGCCCTCGCTATGGTCCTGCCCTCGGCGTCTATGGTCCTGCCCTCGGCGTCTATGGTCCTGCCCTCGCCGTCTATGGTCCTGCCCTCGCCGTCTATGGTCCTGTCCTCGGCGTCTATGGTCCTGCCCTCGGCGTCTATGGTCCTGCCCTCGGCGACTATGGTCCTGTCCTCGGCGTCTATGGTCCTGCCCTCGCTTCTCTCTGCTCGCGGCTCTCTCTCTCTCTGCTTGCGGCTCTCTCTCTCTGCTCGCGGCTCTCTCTCTGCTCGCGGCTCTCTCTCTGCTCGCGGCTCTCTCTCTGCTCGCGGCTCTCTCTCTGCTTGCGGCTCTCTCTCTGCTCGCGTCTCTTTCTGCTTGCGGCTCTCTCTCTCTCTGCTTGCGGCTCTCTCTCTCTGCTCGCGGCTCTCTCTGCTTGCGGCTCTCTCTCTGCTTGCGGCTCTCTCTCTGCTTGCGGCTCTCTCTCTCTCTGCTTGCGGCTCTCTCTCTCTCTGCTTGCGGCTCTCTCTCTCTGCTCGCGGCTCTCTCTGCTCGCGGCTCTCTCTCTGCTCGCGGCTCTCTGCTCGCGGCTCTTTCTCTGCTCGCGGCTCTCTCTCTCTCTGCCTGCGGCTCTCTCTCTCTGCTCGCGGCTCTCTCTGCTCGCGGCTCTCTCTGCTCGCGGCTCTCTCTCTCTCTGCTTGCGGCTCTCTCTCTCTCTGCTTGCGGCTCTCTCTCTCTGCTCGTGGCTCTCTCTCTCTGCTCGCGGCTCTCTCTCTGCTCGCGGCTCTCTCTCTGCTCGCGGCTCTCTCTCTGCTCGCGGCTCTCTCTCTCTCTGCCTGCGGCTCTCTCTCTCTGCTCGCGGCTCTCTCTGCTCGCGGCTCTCTCTCTGCTCGCGGCTCTCTCTCTCTCTGCCTGCGGCTCTCTCTCTCTGCTCGCGGCTCTCTCTGCTCGCGGCTCTCTCTGCTCGCGGCTCTCTCTGCTCGCGGCTCTCTCTCTGCTCGCGGCTCTCTCTCTGCTTGCGGCTCTCTCTCTGCTTGCAGCTCTCTCTGCTCGCGTCTCTTTCTGCTCGCGTCTCTCGCACCTGTGCTTAAAGATGTTTGATGCGGAGCAGATTGTCAGCAGCTGTGTGTGTTGTGAGATTATTTAAAGACGCTGGTTCTCTCATCTTTACAGTAAATGAAGTTTATGTTATTGCATTGGTGATTTTATCAGAATATGATGGTAAATCTGACTTTTAAAGTCAGTGCCTCCCCTATCACTGCACGTCACTGCCCCCTCCCCCGCAGCCTGTGCTCTGTGCTGTTAGCTTCGGCGCTAGCGTCTCACAATATGGAACAATATGGCACTTTTGCACGTGGATGGCGTGTCCATACAATGACAGAACCGGGAAGCGCGGAGAGCAGTAACGAAGACACAGGAAGTTTCAGGTTAGCCTCTGCCGATTGTTGTGCTCAGCTGTCGGTGCTAACCAGAGACCTGTGGCTTTTCTCAAGAAAGTGGGGGCCAGTGGTGCGCAATCTGGTCCCGAAACACTTTCTCTTCCTTGTTTCATGAAAACTCGATCTAAAATATGTCACGCCAGCACAAACCTGCGCTACTTATTCTTCAAAAGGACGTATATCCCAATTATAGACTGTATACGGACGTAGTCACGTCTATCTCCGCCGTTCTAACTAATGGGCCAAACATTGGGCTCTCATGGAGTGATTCAAAATGGCCGCGGGGGCTGGAAAATGTGAAAAAACACATCTGTGCATGCGTCAGCTGCACGAGCTCCATTCATTTAAACGAGTGACTTGAAAAATCCACAGCGACTAAACTAGACTGGTCCAGAACACTCAGCATTGACACACATGTGGAACGGAGCTTTGGACCAAGAGACAACTTTTGGACCATCCTGTAAAGACGTTTTCCAGAGGTAAGAAGTTGCTATATGTTAGCATTGGCTAATTCTTATTCCGGGTCCACCCCCACAGGCCCAGGGTGGTACTGCAGCATGTCAGAGCACGTCATTTTGGACACTTTTGAGCCGGGACCCGCCCACACTGATCCCACTGCACTGTATGGATATGGATAGCATTTTCGTAATGAATACGAAAATAAAGTCAGTTAGTGCAGCTTTAATATTAGACCCCACCATGCACTGTCCCCCCGCCCCCACCCTCCGTGATGGACTCCCCCATCACCTCTGTGGAGTCCTTCCGTTTCCTGGGCACCACCATCACCCAGGACCTCAAGTGGGAGCCGACCATCAGCTCCCTCATCAAGAAGGCCCAGCAGAGGATGTACTTCCTGCGGCAGCTCAGGAAAGCCAAGCTGCAGTTCTACACGGCCATCATCGAGTCCATCCTCACCTCCTCCATCACCTCCTCCATCACCTCCTCCATCTCCTCCTCCATCACCTCCTCCATCACCTCCTCCATCACCTCCTCATCACCTCCTCATCACCTCCTCCATCACCTCCTCCATCACCTCCACCATCACCTCCTCATCACCTCCTCCATCACCTCCTCCATCACCTCCTCCATCACCTCCTCATCACCTCCTCCATCACCTCCTCCATCACCTCCTCCATCACCTCCTCCATCACCTCCTCCATCACCTCCTCCATCACCGTGTGGTTCGCTGGAGCCACAGTCAGGGACAAACAGAGACTACAGCGCATTGTGCGCTCTGCAGAGGAAGTGATTGGCCGCAGCCTTCCATCGCTGCAGGACCTGTACGTCGCCCGAGCTCAAGGCCGGGCTGGTCGTATCACAGCCGACCCCTCTCACCTGCACATGGACTATTCCAACCACTCCCCTCTCACCTGCACATGGACTATTCCAACCACTCCCCTCTCACCTGCACATGGACTATTCCAACCACTCCCCTCTCACCTGCACATGGACTATTCCAACCACTCCCCTCTCACCTACACATGGACTATTCCAACCACTCCCCTCTCACCTGCACATGGACTATTCCAACCACTCCCCTCTCACCTACACATGGACTATTCCAACCACTCCCCTCTCACCTGCACATGGACTATTCCAACCACTCCCCTCTCACCTGCACATGGACTATTCCAACCACTCCCCTCTCACCCTGCACATGGACTATTCCAACCACTCCCCTCTCACCTGCACATGGACTATTCCAACCACTCCCCTCTCACCCTGCACATGGACTATTCCAACCACTCCCCTCTCACCTGCACATGGACTATTCCAACCACTCCCCTCTCACCCAGTGTTGCCAACTTAGCGACTTTGTCGCTAGATTTAGCGACTTTTCAGACCCCTATAGCGACTTTTTTTCAAAAAAGCGACTAGCGACAAATCTAGCGACTTTTTCTGGTGTTATTGGCGACTTATCTGGTGTTTTGGCGACTTATCTGGTGTTTTGGAGACTCGTGAAGCACGTATTGTTCTGCTGTCCTCAACGTGAGCCCCTCCCCCGTCCCAAAGCACTTACAGGCGGCCAGTCTCACAGTAGCCTTGCGCAGCAGTCCCAGCTACAGTCTATGGGCGGAGCAGAGAGAGAGAGAGGAGACTCAAAAGCACAGGGAGTTTTCAGGCTGCTGCAGACTGAACTTCAGCTCCACCACCACCACACATCCAAAGCTCCCCGGCCACTCCTACCACCGCCACCCCCCACTACCCCCCACTCCATCCGCGGCAGCTCTGTCCGTGACTCTGTTTTCTCTCAGTAGTGGGTCACATTAAATCATTTGTTATGCCAAACTAGGGATGTAAATCGGCGACCGGTTAACCGGTGGTTGACCGTCACAGCGTTAACCGGTCAAAGCTGTCGGTTAAAAAAGAGAAAAAGGGGAGAGGGGAGGTCTTTTAGCTATTTTAAGCCCTATTTGCACGGTGTGACGAGCGGGTCTGTATCTAGCTGTGTGCGCCCATGTATTATAAACTCCGGGACGACTCTCACGCCGCACGAGCCACATATGCACACACGCACGCGCGCGCACACACACACACACACTTTCCCCCTCTCCATACGTAACATCCACACGCATCATCTCTCCCCTCTTTTACCGTCAAAGTTGCACACTGGCGCGGGTCAGAACTACATTGGAGCTTACATTTACACACACACACATATACATACACACACACATACACACACACATACATACACACACACATACCGGTCTGTCGCGCTCCTCTGTGTCACGGAGCCCAAAGGATTCGCGCAAATACGCGGCTCCTTTTGGGAGTCGCGTATTTCCCCTACATGTTTTGCTGTAGGGGAAACATGTTTGTGTTTATGGTCCTCGGGATCAGCTCCACACACATCACTTGTATTTAAACTTTTGTGAAGACCTGTGAGACGCGGCTCGTCACTCGCTGCTCTGACCATGTGAACGAGCCGTGTTTGCTGCTAGAAAGTTTTGGTATTAACCCGCAGCTCAGCAGAATGGGAAGATTAAAAAAGCAGTTCTCTGTGCGCAAAGGTGCCGGAGCTGTTGCGGGTTTGGGCGCCGCTGTCTTGGCTCTGATCCAGTAGAACGCAGAGCTGCACTTATGAAAAGTACGCGGCTCGAAATGGCTGTTATTTCAAAGAACGTGGACTATTTTAAACTACGCGGTTAACCGGTTTCAACCGGTTAATGAGGCTCGGTGGTCGGTCATGAAAATTCATAGTTTTTTACATCCCTATGCCAAACTATGAAAAAAAAAAAAACTTACAAAAATAAACCTAAGTAACTCTGCCAGAGTGTGTCTTTTGGGTCACTTTGCCGGTCCCAAGCCCGGATAAAGGAGGAGGGTTGGTTGTAGAGCTAGCAATTTCACCCTACATAACAATCTTTTGATTACATTTGCTGTTATAACATTTAACAATACAGGACAAAACTGATGTGTGTAATGTGGATCTAGACAAAGCATTAAAATCATTAAATGTTGTTAATGTTGAAATTATTTTTGTACATTTGTAGTTCTAAACATATTTAGGGTGTTTTTACTCACTTTTGTCTCTCCCACGACCTTATTCCTCTCTCCTACAGCGTCGTTACAGTTATTTGCAAATGGCAAATTATGCAAATTACGTCATTTAGCGACTTCTAGCGACTTTTGGGACAGCCAATAGCTACTTTCCTTACTGAGGAGTTGGCAACACTGCTCTCACCTGCACATGGACTATTCCAACCACTCCCCTCTCACCTGCACATGGACTATTCCAACCACTCCCCTCTCACCTGCACATGGACTATTCCAACCACTCCCCTCTCACCCTGCACATGGACTATTCCAACCACTCCCCTCTCACCTGCACATGGACTATTCCAACCACTCCCCTCTCACCCTGCACATGGACTATTCCAACCACTCCCCTCTCACCTGCACATGGACTATTCCAACCACTCCCCTCTCACCCTGCACATGGACTATTCCAACCACTCCCCTCTCACCTGCACATGGACTATTCCAACCACTCCCCTCAGGCAGGAGGCTGCGGTCCATCAGGACTAGAACCTCCCGCCACAAGAACAGTTTCTTCCCCTCTGCTGTTGGACTCTTGAACACTTCTTAACCTGTCCCCCCGCCCTTTATAAAGTCACTTTACTGCCCATCATACGTCACTTTACTTCACTGTACTGCTGTCACCTTACATTGTGTGCACCATGTGCACTTGTATATTGTAAATAGTAACTGTAACTCTATTTTAAATTTAAATTTATTCTTTAGAAGTGTTTTTTATTCTTATTTTTATTATCTCTTTCTGACTGTTGCACTGAGCCAAAGCAATTTCCAAGTCTGTGACCTCCTGTTACTTACGTGGCAATAAAAAATATTCTGATTCTGTAAGCACTCAAGAGTGTTATACATTTGAGCCTTCGAACCAAATTATGACGTGCGTTGCCATCACTACCCATATGTATACGTGTGTGTGTGTGTGTGTGTGTGTGTGTGTGTGTGTGTGTGTCTATGTATGTGTCTGTGTGTGTGTGTGTGTGTGTGTCTGTATCTGTGTGTGTGTGAGAGTGTGTGTGTGTCTTACTCAGGGTCCTGTGGTTCCTCCTTTATGTCCCTGAGCTCAGAGTCTTCCTCCAGTTTCACTTCTGCCATGTTCCACTGGGTTAGCTCCTGTTAGCTCCTGTTAGCTCCGGTTAGCTCCCGTTAGCTCCTGTTAGCCTGTTGTGGCTACACCTCCTGCGGTGATGTTAGCAGGCTCTGTAGTTAGCTTTATTAGCTCTCAGCTCCCTCCTGTTAGCTCTCTCCGGTTAGCTCCTTTAGCTCCCTTCGTGCTCGTGAAGAATCGTCTTTTGATTCTGGAGCTCCTCGCTGTTTCAATGCACTTTGTGAAAATGCGACTGCAGGGCGCATGCGCACTAACGTGAATCTGGAGGAATACCGTCGTCATGGATACCGGCGGCCATCTTGTGACTGTAAGAGCAGCTGCCCAGCGTCAAGAGAAGAGAAAGTCTGTACCTTTCATTGTATCTGCTGTAGAATTTCACATTTTAACCCTAACCTAATAAACACACTCCCATGTGTTTATTGAAAATCAGGAACAATTAGTAACAGAATTGAAATATTTAGGAGTGTTGTCAGACTCCACAATATCCTTTAAAAACATATGAAGATGTCATAGAATTAAGTACAGCTTTTCAAACTTTCATCAAAATCATTAACTAACGAGGCTTCTGCACTGTATGATCTTCTCCCATGTCACAGGTTATATAACATGTATATAACCTGTGACGGGCCCCCAGTCTGTGAGAGAGGCCCCAGTCTGTGAGAGAGGCCCAGTCTGTGAGAGAGGCCCCAGTCTGTGAGAGTGTGACCCGGACCATATGGGACACAGATGGAAATGATCCTTTGGCTGTAATCATGTCTACATTCATGTTTTTAATGTGTCTGTTTCTTTGACATGTCCCATTCAAATACATAATGAAATAAATGACCACTCAAGACTTCGCTTTCTCTTTAGACTAAACATCGTTCAGAAATCACACAAAGCCAAAATAACAACATTTTAATGACACAACCTTTAACACATCTCCAAGGCAGGAGAAAAAGACCTGGTTCAGTCCTGGTTCAGTCCTGGTTCAGTCCTGGTTCAGTCCTGGTTCAGTCCTGGTTCAGTCCTGGTTCAGTCCTGGTTCAGTCCTGGTTCAGTCCTGGTTCAGTCCTGGTTCAGTCCTGGTTCAGTCCTGGTTCAGTCCTGGTTCAGTCCTGGTTCAGTCCTGGTTCAGTCCTGGTTCAGTCCTGGTTCAGTCCTGGTTCAGTCCTGGTTCAGTCCTGGTTCAGTCCTGGTTCAGTCCTGGTTCAGCCCTGGTTCAGCCCTGGTTCAGCCCTGGTTCAGACCTGGTTCAGACCTGGTTCAGACCTGGTTCAGACCTGGTTCAGACCTGCTCTTGATCTGGTTCACTCCTGGTCCGGTTTCACTTGGTTTTCTTTGCTTGCTTCCCTTTTGTTTTCTTTTTCTTTATGTATTTTTTTGTGTCCTTCTTGTTCCTAGGATCAGCCATTTCCCCTCTGAATGCCCCGGGTCCCGTTGGTCTGGCCCCCGGTCTGGACCCTGGTTTGGACCCTGGTTTGGCCCCCGGTCTGGACCCTGGTTTGGACCCTGGTTTGGCCCCCGGTCTGGACCCTGGTTTGGCCCCCGGTCTGGCCCACGGTCTGGACCCTGGTTTGGCCCCCGGTCTGGCCCCCGGTCTGGACCCACGTTCTGGCCCCTCGCGCTGCTGGGACCTCTTGACCCGAATGGCCCGTCCGTCCAGTTGGGAGGCGTCCAGTCTGAGGGCGAGCTGCACACTGTCTGCACTCTGGACACAAACACACCACTTTTATGGAGTACGAGACGACAGGATGAGCACTGTGTGAAAATATATGTGTGTGTGTGTGTGTGTGTCCTGCACCAAACCTGTCTACGTTCAGCCGCCGCGTTCTGTAGCTTAGGTCCTGGCTCTGCTGCCTCAGCCCTGGCTCTGCTGCCTCAGCCCTGGCTCTGCTGCCTCAGCCCTGGCTCTGCTGCCTCAGCCCTGGCTCTGCTGCCTCAGCCTCTTGCTGCCCTGGCTCTGCTGCCTGGCTCTGCTGCCTCAGCCCTGGCTCTGCTGCCTCAGCCCTGGCTCTGCTGCCTCAGCCCTGGCTCTGCTGCCTCAGCCCTGGCTCTGCTGCCTCAGCCCTGGCTCTGCTGCCTCAGCCCTGGCTCTGCTGCCTCAGCCCTGGCTCTGCTGCCTCAGCCCTGGCTCTGCTGCCTCAGCCCTGGCTCTGCTGGCCTCAGCCCTGCTCTGCTGCCTCAGCCCTGGCTCTGCTGCCTCAGCCCCTCTGCTGCCTCAGCCCTGGCTCTGCTGCCTCAGCCCTGGCTCTGCTGCCTCAGCCCTGGCTCTGCTGCCTCAGCCCTGGCTCTGCTGCCTCAGCCCTGGCTCTGCTGCCTCAGCCCTGGCTCTGCTGCCTCAGCCCTGGCTCTGCTGCCTCAGCCGCCTGGCTCTGCTGCCTCAGCCCTGGCTCTGCTGCCTCAGCCCTGGCTCTGCTGCCTCAGCCCTGGCTCTGCTGCCTCAGTCCTGGCTCTGCTGCCTCAGTCCTGGCTCTGCTGCCTCAGTCCTGGCTCTGCTGCCTCAGTCCTGGCTCTGCTGCCTCAGTCCAGGGTCTGCAGCCTCAGTCCAGGGTCTGCTGCCTCAGTCCTGGCTCTGCTGCCTCAGTCTGCTCTGCTGCTCAGTCTGGCTCTGCTGCCTCAGTCCTGGCTCTGCTGCCTCAGTCCTGGCTCTGCTGCCTCAGTCCTGGCTCTGCTGCCTCAGTCCTGGCTCTGCTGCCTCAGTCCTGGCTCTGCTGCCTCAGTCTGGCTCCTGCTGCCTCAGTCCTGGCTCTGCTGCCTCAGTCCTGGCTCTGCTGCCTCAGTCCTGGCTCTGCTGCCTCAGTCCTGGCTCTGCTGCCTCAGTCCTGGCTCTGCTGCCTCAGTCCTGGCTCTGCTGCCTCAGTCCTGCCTTCCTGGTCCTGCCTCAGTCCTGGCTCTGCTGCCTCAGTCCTGGCTCTGCTGCCTCAGTCCTGGCTCTGCTGCCTCAGTCCTGGGTCTGCAGCCTCAGTCCTGGGTCTGCAGCCTCAGTCCTGGGTCTGCAGCCTCAGTCCTGGGTCTGCAGCCTCAGTCCTGGGTCTGCAGCCTCAGTCCTGGGTCTGCAGCCTCAGTCCTGGGTCTGCAGCCTCAGTCCTGGGTCTGCAGCCTCAGTCCTGGGTCTGCAGCCTCAGTTCAGGGTCTGCAGCCTCAGTCCTGGGTCTGCAGCCTCAGTCCTGGGTCTGCAGCCTCAGTCCTTGGTCTGCAGCCTCAGTCCTTGGTCTGCAGCCTCAGTCCTGGGTCTGCAGCCTCAGTCCTGGGTTTTGTGAGTTTAACCTCTGATGCAGTAGGATCTGTTGGATTTAGGCCTATACAAGAATAAACTTATTGTATTGTTTATATGTGTGCAGTATTAGCAGTATTAGCAGTAGCAGTAGCAGCAGCAGTAGCAGTAGCAGTAGCAGTAGCAGTAGCAGTAGCAGTAGCAGCAGTAGTAGCAGTACCTTGAACAGCAGGTAGCCAAAGCCCTTGCCCAGGCCCGTCCCCTTGTCTCTGATTAGTCGAACCGCCTCCACTGAACCACAGTCCTGGAAGTGTGAGCGCAACGCTGCCTCCTTCAGGTCTGAGCAGAGAATTACACATGGTCATTACCAAGAGTGACCAGAGAGAGAGACCAGAAAGAGAGACCAGAGAGAGTGAGAGACCAGAGAGAGTGACCAGAGAGAGACCAGAGAGAGTGAGAGACCAGAGAGAGTGACCAGAGAGAGACCAGAGAGAGTGAGAGACCAGAGAGAGACCAGAGAGAGTGACCAGAGAGAGTGACCAGAGAGAGTGACCAGAGAGAGTGACCAGAGAGAGTGACCAGAGAGAGTGACCAGAGAGAGTGACCAGAGAGAGTGACCAGAGAGAGTGAGAGACCAGAGAGAGTGACCAGAGAGAGAGACCAGAGAGAGTGACCAGAGAGAGTGAGAGACCAGAGAGAGTGCCCAGAGAGAGTGAGAGACCAGAGAGAGTGACCAGAGAGAGTGAGAGACCAGAGAGAGTGACCAGAGAGAGTGAGAGACCAGAGAGAGTGACCAGAGAGAGTGAGAGACCAGAGTGAGAGACCAGAGAGAGTGAGAGACCAGAGTGAGAGACCAGAGAGAGTGAGAGACCAGAGAGAGTGCCCAGAGAGTGAGAGACCAGAGAGTGACCAGAGAGAGTGAGAGACCAGAGAGAGTGACCAGAGAGAGACCAGAGGGAGAGACCAGAGAGAGTGCCCAGAGAGTGAGAGACCAGAGAGTGACCAGAGAGAGTGAGAGACCAGAGAGAGTGACCAGAGAGAGTGAGAGACCAGAGAGAGTGACCAGAGAGAGTGAGAGACCAGAGAGAGTGACCAGAGAGAGTGACCAGAGAGAGAGACCAGAGTGAGAGAGACCAGAGAGAGACCAGAGAGAGACCAGAGAGAGAGACACTTTCATCACACAGCCCCAGCCCTTCTGTTCACTCGCCTACTTTTCAAACTCACCAAACGGTAGATTTCCCACAAAGACGGAGCGTTTGTGGTCGTGCTGCGGAAAGACAAGGACGGCTTTAACACGGGACCAGAACATGTCATGAGTGTGTACCCAGGCGCCCTGTGAGCTTTAACATGGGACCAGAACATGTCATGAGTGTGTACCCAGGCGCCCTGTGAGCTTTAACATGGGACCAGAACATGTCATGAGTGTGTACCCAGGCGCCCTGTGAGCTTTAACATGGGACCAGAACGTGTCATGAGTGTGTACCCAGGCACGGGACCAGAACATGTCATGAGTGTGTACCCAGGCACGGGACCAGAACATGTCATGAGTGTGTACCCAGGCGCCCTGTGAGCTTTAACACGGGACCAGAACATGTCATGAGTGTGTACCCAGGCGCCCTGTGAGCTTTAACATGGGACCAGAACATGTCATGAGTGTGTACCCAGGCGCCCTGTGAGCTTTAACACGGGACCAGAACATGTCATGAGTGTGTACCCAGGCGCCCTGTGAGCTTTAACACGGGACCAGAACATGTCATGAGTGTGTACCCAGGCGCCCTGTGAGCTTTAACACGGGACCAGAACATGTCATGAGTGTGTACCCAGGCGCCCTGTGAGCTTTAACACGGGACCAGAACATGTCATGAGTGTGTACCCAGGCACGGGACCAGAACATGTCATGAGTGTGTACCCAGGCGCCCTGTGAGCTTCAGATCAGATGTGACAGGACCTAAAACTAGAGATGAAAGCAACTGTTGAAGAGCAGAACTATCAGGGATTGGTATTAGCAGTTGTCCGTAGCCCCGGGCAACTAATGGCGTGTTCACACCACCGTCTACGTCGGCGTCGTTGGGTTTGCATTCAAAATTAACGGTCTGGAGCATCGAGTGGCGGCGAGAGGCCGAGCGTCATTTGGTACGGGTCAAAAGCTTCACATACACACTAGCCACGTAAGACTGTGGGGACCGGGGCTCCGGGGACTGTGGGGGCCGTGGCTCCGGGGACTGTGGGGGCCGTGGCTCCGGGGACTGTGGGGGCCGTGGCTCCGGGGACTGTGGGGGCCGTGGCTCCGGGGACTGTGGGGGCCGTGGCTCCGGGGACTGTGGGGGCCGTGGCTCCGGGGACTGTGGGGACCGGGGCTCCGGGGACTGTGGGGGCCGGGGCTCCGGGGACTGTGGGGACCGGGGCTCCGGGGACTGTGGGGGCCGGGGCTCCGGGGACTGTGGGGACCGGGGCTCCGGGGACTGTGGGGACCGGGGCTCCGGGGACTGTGGGGGCCGTGGGGACTGGGGCTCCGGGGACTGTGGGGACCGGGGGCCCAGGTTAGCTTAATGCTGTTAGCTTAACGCAGTGGTGCTCCCCCTGGAGCTTAAATTATAAACATTTTATTATTTACAGCTCAACAAATCACTGATATGAAAACAAAGGGTCATAATTCTGCCCTCAAACATTGCTAAAAGTAAAATTTGTTATGGATCAGAAGTGTTTCAGTCTCTGGTCGTAGTGTCCTTGGGCAAGACACTGGAAGATCTCAGCTCCTGTGGACTCAGCACCTGCAGAAGGATCAGTGAGGGGCTGGTGCTCTGTGTGCGATCCAGAAATTGATTAAGGGAAGAAAATGGATGGACGGATAAAAAGAAACTGAGACACAAACAGGTCCTTTCTGAGTTTTCCCATAGACTTTAAATATTAAAGACGTAGTCACGCCTATATCCGCCGTTCAAACTAATGTGACATCACTTCGGCGGTCTATGGGCAGTTTCAAAATGGCGGCGGGGATGGAAAATGTGAAAAAACGCATCTGCGCATGCGTCAGCTGCACAAGCCCCATTCATTTCACCAGTCCACAGCGACTAAACTAGATTGGTCCAGGACACTCCCCTGGGCATTGACACACATGTGGAACGGAGCTTTGGGCCAAGAGCAAACTTTTGGACCATCCTGTAAAGACGTTTTCCAGAGGTTTGCCAATGCTATATGTTAGCATTGGCTAATTCTTATTCCGGGTCCACCCCCACAGGCCTGGGGTGGTATTGCAGCATGTCAACGCACATCATTCTGGACACTTTTGAGAAAGACCAGAGAGAGACCAGAGAGAGACCAGAGAGAGACCAGTGACTGACCAGAGAGAGAGCAGAGAAAGACCAGAGAGAGAGACCAGTGACTGACCAGAGAGAGACCGGAGAGAGACCAGAGAGAGACCAGAGAGACTGACCGAGGCCGTGGCGTTCACTCGGTCCACGCGGATGAAGAGCTCAGGCTGTAGTTCCACTCCGTTCCTGAAACCACAACAGTTTCCATTTAAATCTGAGGCCTTCGCTCTGACCTTTAACCCTCTCTGTGTGACATCACAGGGGAGCAAGTGTAGCATTTGCAGTGCTAGGCATTTAGCACCTTTGTTATCCATAGAGAGAGAGAGACAGACACACAGGGAGAGAGAGAGAGACAGAGACCAGAGAGAGAGAGAGAGAGACAGACATACAGGGAGAGACAGATAGGGAGAGGGAGAGGGAGAGAGACAGATAGGGAGAGAGAGGGAGAGAGCGAGACAGATAGGGAGAGAGAGGGAGAGAGAGAGACAGATAGGGAGAGAGAGGGAGAGGGAGAGAGACAAAGACAAACAGACAGACGGAGAGAGAGAGACAGACAGACAGAAAGAGAGAGAAAGACAGTCAGTGACCGATAGAGGGACAGACATGGAGAGAGACTTATAGAAAGACAGAGAGACACACACATTTGTATATCCGTGCAAAAACATCACTTCTCATCATCACTTTTAAGTTCTAGCTGCAGTACCTGTCCAGGGCAGAGGTGGCGCTGTCCTCGTCTACACCACACTAAAGGGTTAAGAGCTGCAGTACCTGTCCAGGGCAGAGGTGGCGCTGTCCTCGTCTACCCCACACTAAAGGGTTAAGAGCTGCAGTACCTGTCCAGGGCAGAGGTGGCGCTGTCCTCGTCTACCCCACACTAAAAGGGTTAAGAGCTGCAGTACCTGTCCAGGGCAGAGGTGGCGCTGTCCTCGTCTACACCACACTAAAGGGTTAAGAGCTGCAGTACCTGTCCAGGGCAGAGGTGGCGCTGTCCTCGTCTACACCACACTAAAGGGTTAAGAGCTGCAGTACCTGTCCAGGGCAGAGGTGGCGCTGTCCTCGTCTACACCACACTAAAGGGTTAAGAGCTGCAGTACCTGTCCAGGGCAGAGGTGGCGCTGTCCTCGTCTACCCCACACTAAAGGGTTAAGAGCTGCAGTACCTGTCCAGGGCAGAGGTGGCACTGTCCTCGTCTACACCACACTAAAGGGTTAAGAGCTGCAGTACCTGTCCAGGGCAGAGGTGGCGCTGTCCTCGTCTACACCACACTAAAGGGTTAAGAGCTGCAGTACCTGTCCAGGGCAGAGGTGGCGCTGTCCTCGTCTACACCACACTAAAGGGTTAAGAGCTGCAGTACCTGTCCAGGGCAGAGGTGGCGCTGTCCTCGTCTACACCACACTAAAGGGTTAAGAGCTGCAGTACCTGTCCAGGGCAGAGGTGGCGCTGTCCTCGTCTACACCACACTAAAGGGTTAAGAGCTGCAGTACCTGTCCAGGGCAGAGGTGGCGCTGTCCTCGTCTACACCACACTAAAGGGTTAAGAGCTGCAGTACCTGTCCAGGGCAGAGGTGGCGCTGTCCTCGTCTACCCCACACTAAAGGGTTAAGAGCTGCAGTACCTGTCCAGGGCAGAGGTGGCACTGTCCTCGTCTACACCACACTAAAGGGTTAAGAGCTGCAGTACCTGTCCAGGGCAGAGGTGGCGCTGTCCTCGTCTACACCACACTAAAGGGTTAAGAGCTGCAGTACCTGTCCAGGGCAGAGGTGGCGCTGTCCTCGTCTACACCACACTAAAGGGTTAAAGCTGCAGTACCTGTCCAGGGCAGAGGTGGCGCTGTCCTCGTCTACACCACACTAAAGGGTTAAGAGCTGCAGTACCTGTCCAGGGCAGAGGTGGCGCTGTCCTCGTCTACACCACACTAAAGGGTTAAGAGCTGCAGTACCTGTCCAGGGCAGAGGTGGCGCTGTCCTCGTCTACACCACACTAAAGGGTTAAGAGCTGCAGTACCTGTCCAGGGCAGAGGTGGCGCTGTCCTCGTCTCTGAACACCACGTAGGCGTTTATGGTCTGCTTCTGTGGGTGGGCCTTCCTCCTGAAAGACCAGAGAGAGACCGAGTTTGGACCGGGTTCAGACAGAGTTTGGGACCGGGCTTGGACCGGGTTTAGACAAAGTTAGGATTAGACAGAGTTAGGACAGGGTTTGGGACCGGATTTAGACCAAGTTGGGACCAGGTTGGACCAGGTTGAGACCGGGTGGGGACCGGGTTGAGACTGGGTTTGGGACCAGATTTAGACCAGCTTGAGACCGGGTTCATACCAGGATTTACCAGGATTTGTCTCGGCCCCGGTCTCGGCCCCGGTCTCGGCCCCGGTCTCGGCCCCGGTCTCGGCCCCGGTCTCGGCCCCGGTCTCGGCCCCGGTCTCGGCCCCGGTCTCGGCCCCGGTCTCGGCCCCGGTCTCGGCCCCGGTCCCGGTCTAGACTCACATGATGGCTGCTGCTCTTCTGGACATACTGGGATCCTCTCGCACCTGGAACAGATCAGAAGCAGACTCAGACTTCGGACCTAACTTGGACTGGACTTAAACCTGGTCTAGCCCAAGACCAGAGAGAGAGACCAGAGAGAGAGACCAGAGAGAGAGACCAGAGAGAGAGACCAGAGAGAGAGACCAGAGAGAGAGACCAGAGAGAGAGACCAGAGAGACAGACCAGAGAGACAGACCAGAGAGACAGACCAGAGAGACAGACCAGAGAGAGAAAGTGACAGAGAGAGAGAGACACCAGAGTCCAGACCCAGACCTGGTCCAGACCCGGACTCACCAGGGACCGGAAGCGGATGGACTCTATGGCTCCCGTGTCCTGGAACAGCAGCTTCAGAGTCTGAACAGAGAACAGGAGGTTATGACGTCCCTCCGCAACGCTCTGAGCTCTGCCCTTGTACATGCCACAGCCAGGCCCTACAGACTCGGCTCAGACCACGCATCAAGTGAGCCATCAGCGGAAGTTTTTTCCCCCTGAGTAAGACCTCCTAAACATCTGGATTCATCTGAGCCAAAATGTCCTAGCCTCCGCTCGTTTATGTGGAGGCTCCTTTTGACGCTGCTCGGAGGGAAAAACAGTCACTGACCACTCACTTGAAGGGGGTGCTAAAAGAAGACTACACCAAGACTAAAGCAGGTCTAAAGCAGGTCTAAAGCAGGACTAAAGCAGGTCTAAAGCAGGTCTAAAGCAGGTCTAAAGCAGGACTAAAGCAGGTCTAAAGCAGGTCTAAAGCAGGACTAAAGCAGGTCTAAAGCAGGTCTAAAGCAGGTCTAAAGCAGGACTAAAGCAGGACTAAAGCAGGTCTAAAGCAGGACTAAAGCAGGTCTAAAGCAGGTCTAAAGCAGGTCTAAAGCAGGACTAAAGCAGGTCTAAAGCAGGTCTAAAGCAGGTCTAAAGCAGGACTAAAGCAGGACTAAAGCAGGACTAAAGCAGGACTAAAGCAGGTCTAAAGCAGGACTAAAGCAGGACTAAAGCAGGTCTAAAGCAGGTCTAAAGCAGGACTAAAGCAGGTCTAAAGCAGGTCTAAAGCAGGTCTAAAGCAGGACTAAAGCAGGACTAAAGCAGGACTAAAGCAGGACTAAAGCAGGACTAAAGCAGGACTAAAGCAGGACTAAAGCAGGACTAAAGCAGGTCTAAAGCAGGACTAAAGCAGGACTAAAGCAGGACTAAAGCAGGACTAAAGCAGGACTAAAGCAGGTCTAAAGCAGGACTAAAGCAGGACTAAAGCAGGACTAAAGCAGGACTAAAGCAGGTCTAAAGCAGGACTAAAGCAGGACTAAAGCAGGACTAAAGCAGGACTAAAGCAGGACTAAAGCAGGACTAAAGCAGGTCTAAAGCAGGTCTAAAGCAGGACTAAAGCAGGACTAAAGCAGGACTAAAGCAGGTCTAAAGCAGGTCTAAAGCAGGACTAAAGCAGGACTAAAGCAGGACTAAAGCAGGTCTAAAGCAGGACTAAAGCAGGACTAAAGCAGGACTAAAGCAGGTCTAAAGCAGGTCTATCCCTTGCTGGGTGGTACCTTCTTGGTGGCAGACAGCGGCAGGTTGCCCACAAACACAGTCCGGTTCTCCCGCTCCTTCTCCTTCAGTTTGTTCTGGCGGCGCTGGTGTCGGCGCTGGACCCAGAGCTCGGCCGGGTCGTCCGCCTGGGGCCTCGTCTTCCTCCTCTTCCCTCCCCCGAGCTCGTCTTCATCGCCCGCAGAGAGACCAAGCTCCCTGAAAGCCACAGACCTCAATGTTAATGCTGATGTGTGGTCTCGCTCCCCGGTCTCGCTCCCCGGTCTCGCTCCCCGGTCTCGCCCCCCGGTCTCGCCCCCCGGTCTCGCTCCCCGGTCTCGCTCCCCGGTCTCGCCCCCCGGTCTCGCTCCCCGGTCTCGCCCCCCGGTCTCGCTCCCCGGTCTCGCTCTCCGGTCTCGCTCTCCGGTCTCGCTCTCCGGTCTCGCTCTCTGGTCTCGCTCTCCGGTCTCGCTCTCTGGTCTCGCCCCCCGGTCTCGCTCTCCGGTCTCGCTCTCCGGTCTCGCTCTCCGGTCTCGCTCTCTGGTCTCGCTCTCTGGTCTCGCTCTCTGGTCTCGCTCTCTGGTCTCGCCCCCCGGTCTCGCTCTCCGGTCTCGCTCTCCGGTCTCGCTCTCCGGTCTCGCTCCCTGGTCTCGCTCCCTGGTCTCGCTCCCTGGTCTCGCTCCCTGGTCTCGCTCTCCGGTCTCGCTCTCCGGTCTCGCTCCCTGGTCTCGCTCCCCGCTCTCTGGTCTCGCTCTCTGGTCTCGCTCTCTGGTCTCGCTCTCTGGTCTCGCTCTCTGGTCTCGCTCTCTGGTCTCGCTCTCTGGTCTCGCTCATCTGGTTCTGGTCCTTTCTGGACATGTACCTGGTCTGGATTATGGTCTGGCTCTCCGGCGTGTCATTCTTCTTTTGAATTTCTTCTTTTGGTCTTTCCTTGGCTTTGACGCTCCTCACAATCTGAGAGTAAAGCAGGTCTAAAGCAGGTCTAAAGCAGGTCTAAAGCAGGTCTAAAACAGGTCTAAAACAGGTCTAAAGCAGGTCTAAAACAGGTCTAAAACAGGTCTAAAGCAGGTCTAAAGCAGGTCTAAAGCAGGTCTAAAGCAGGACTAAAGCAGGACTAAAGCAGGACTAAAGCAGGTCTAAAGCAGGTCTAAAGCAGGTCTAAAGCGGGACTAAAGCGGGACTAAAGCGGGTCTAAAGCGGGTCTAAAGCGGGTCTAAAGCGGGTCTAAAGCGGGACTAAAGCGGGACTAAAGCGGGACTAAAGCGGGACTAAAGCGGGTCTAAAGCGGGTCTAAAGCGGGTCTAAAGCAGGACTAAAGCAGGTCTAAAACAGGTCTAAAACAGGTCTAAAACAGGTCTAAAGCAGGTCTAAAACAGGTCTAAAACAGGTCTAAAGCAGGTCTAAAACAGGTCTAAAACAGGTCTAAAGCAGGTCTAAAGCAGGTCTAAAGCAGGACTAAAGCAGGACTAAAGCAGGACTAAAGCGGGTCTAAAGCGGGTCTAAAGCGGGACTAAAGCGGGTCTAAAGCGGGTCTAAAGCGGGTCTAAAGCGGGTCTAAAGCGGGTCTAAAGCAGGACTAAAGCAGGACTAAAGCAGGACTAAAGCAGGACTAAAGCAGGTCTAAAGCAGGTCTAAAGCAGGACTAAAGCAGGACTAAAGCGGGTCTAAAGCGGGACTAAAGCGGGTCTAAAGCGGGACTAAAGCGGGACTAAAGCGGGACTAAAGCGGGACTAAAGCGGGTCTAAAGCGGGTCTAAAGCGGGTCTAAAGCAGGACTAAAGCAGGACTAAAGCAGGACTAAAGCAGGTCTAAAGCAGGACTAAAGCAGGACTAAAGCAGGACTAAAGCAGGACTAAAGCAGGACTAAAGCAGGACTAAAGCAGGTCTAAAGCAGGACTAAAGCAGGACTAAAGCAGGTCTAAAGCAGGTCTAAAGCAGGTCTAAAGCAGGTCTAAAGCAGGACTAAAGCAGGACTAAAGCAGGTCTAAAGCAGGACTAAAGCAGGACTAAAGCAGGACTAAAGCAGGTCTAAAGCAGGACTAAAGCAGGACTAAAGCAGGACTAAAGCAGGACTAAAGCAGGACTAAAGCAGGTCTAAAGCAGGTCTAAAGCAGGACTAAAGCAGGACTAAAGCAGGACTAAAGCAGGACTAAAGCAGGACTAAAGCAGGTCTAAAGCAGGACTAAAGCAGGACTAAAGCAGGACTAAAGCAGGACTAAAGCAGGACTAAACCAGGACTAAAGCAGGACTAAAGCAGGACTAAAGCAGGTCTAAAGCAGGTCTAAAGCAGGTCTAAAGCAGGTCTAAAGCAGGTCTAAAGCAGGACTAAAGCAGGACTAAAGCAGGTCTAAAGCAGGTCTAAAGCAGGACTAAAGCAGGACTAAAGCAGGTCTAAAGCAGGACTAAAGCAGGACTAAAGCAGGACTAAAGCAGGACTAAAGCAGGACTAAAGCAGGACTAAAGCAGGACTAAAGCAGGACTAAAGCAGGACTAAAGCAGGACTAAAGCAGGTCTAAAGCAGGACTAAAGCAGGACTAAAGCAGGACTAAAGCAGGACTAAAGCAGGACTAAAGCAGGACTAAAGCAGGACTCACCTCTGGCGCAGGTCTGAACAGTGATGACGATGGAGAGGCTGTGGTGGAGAACAGAGCCGACAGAGACCCAGACCCAGGACCAGGACTGGACTTGGACAGACTCCCTGAGACCAGTCCCACTGCGTAGTCCACAGCACTGTCACTGAGCAAAAAAAC
This sequence comes from Knipowitschia caucasica, assembly GCA_964034765.1. Lineage (NCBI taxonomy): Eukaryota > Metazoa > Chordata > Actinopteri > Gobiiformes > Gobiidae > Knipowitschia > Knipowitschia caucasica. Next base: position 5,030,131 of record OZ035825.1, read on the forward strand.
ACCTCATTAGATACTTATTTTTAAAACCTAAATCAAGTCACAAAAAGCTCTATTTGTCTCTGTCCGTTTTTAGCATTAGCACTGTTAGCATCGTTAGCATTTTGAACTTTCACGTCTTTTCTTAAGTCCAGCATGACGTCACCGCGAACACACACCTCTGCGGGAGCTTCCTCTTCATGTTTAATCACAGTGTGTGATTTAAATCTATCAACAACCTGTAAATATTCCGTTATGTCACTTTCGCCGCGCGGACATTTGTTTACCAACACGTTTCTCCTACGGTACGGCGCTCAAATGAGTCCGGCCGGGAAAAACCTGCCGAGGAGGTAAAGGTTCCGCGAGCGAGTTTATCCGATTTAAGTGGGCGTGGCTTAGATTCTTTCACCTCACGGTCTCCACGGGATATCTACACTTAAAATACAGACGCGTTCTCTGTCTCTCTCTCGCTCAGTCTGTGTCTCTCTCGCTCTGTCTGTGTGTCTCTCGCTCTGTCTGTGTGTCTCTCGCTCTGTCTGTGTCTCTCTCGCTCTGTCTGTGTGTCTCTCTCTCACGTCTTGGTTTACATTTGGTGGAGTTGAAGTGGGCTGAATGATGATTACTTATTCTAAGCTTTAAATGATATTAAACACACACATTCACACACACACCTTTAATAAAACACATATTTGTAAAACAAAGATACAGTATATACAGTAAAAAAAAACAAGGCACTGGTGAAAGCCCAGTCCCGGTCCTGGCTCGGTCCAGGCTCGGTCCCGGTCCTGGCTCGGTCCTGGCTCGGTCCAGGCTCAGTCCTGGTCCTGGCTCGGTCCAGGCTCAGTCCTAGTCCTGGCTGTGTCCTAGTCCTGGCTGTGTCCTAGTCCTGGCTGTGTCCTAGTCCTGGCTGTGTCCTAGTCCTGGCTGTGTCCTAGTCCTGGCTGTGTCCTAGTCCTGGCTGTGTCCTAGTCCTGGCTGTGTCCTAGTCCTGGCTGTGTCCTAGTCCTGGCTGTGTCCTAGTCCTGGCTGTGTCCTAGTCCTGGCTGTGTCCTAGTCCTGGCTGTGTCCTAGTCCTGGCTGTGTCCTAGTCCTGGCTGTGTCCTAGTCCTGGCTGTGTCCTAGTCCTGGCTGTGTCCTAGTCCTGGCTGTGTCCTAGTTGTGTCCTAGTCGTGTCCTAGTCCTGGCTGTGTCCTAGTCCTGGCTGTGTCCTAGTCCTGGCTGTGTCCTAGTCGTGTCATAGTCCTGGCTGTGTCCTAGTTGTGTCCTAGTCGTGTCCTAGTCCTGGCTGTGTCCTAGTCCTGCCTCAGTCCTGCCTCAGTCCTGCCTCAGTCCTGCCTCAGTCCTGCCTCAGTCCTGCCTCAGTCCTGCCTCAGTCCTGCCTCAGTCCTGCCTCAGTCCTGCCTCAGTCCTGCCTCAGTCCTGCCTCAGTCCTGCCTCAGTCCTGCCTCAGTCCTGCCTCAGTCCTGCCTCAGTCCTGCCTCAGTCCTGCCTCAGTCCTGCCTCAGTCCTGGTCCTGGTCTTGTGGTATGAAAGCAGAGATGACCCCACAGCCCTCTTCCTTTGGGGTGCAGACCAGCGCCTCCTGCAGCAGCACAGCGCCCTCTTGTGGCAGACTGAAACACTGCGGTCTGGGAGCCGGCCTCAGGAGCCTCTTGAGCCTCTCTCTCTGGAACAGCAGTCCGTACGCGGCCCCCACGGTGAGACCCAGTCCGAGCAGAGACAGACCCACGGCCAGACCCACCCCCCAGGCGGACCACCCAGACGGGGCCAGTACCCGGGTGCAGAGGGGGCACAGAGGGAGACCCACCAGCTCCCGCGAGAACAGCACGAACTGGAGACCACACCACAACATTCATCAGAGAAAACATGGTCTCTCTCTCTGGTCTCTCTCTCTGGTCTCTCTCTCTGGTCTCTCTCTCTGGTCTCTCTCTCTGGTCTCTCTCTCTGGTCTCTCTCTCTCTCTGGTCTCTCTCTCTCTGGTCTCTCTCTCTCTGGTCTCTCTCTCTCTCTCTCTCTGGTCTCTCACTCTGGTCTCTCACCTGAGCAGAGGCGCAGTACTGGCTTCCCGGCTGCAGCTGGTTGAAGCTGGTAGTGACGGTGCTGGTGTGACAGTCCTGTGGGTCCTGGTGCAGACACACATGGTGCTGCGCATGGTCCGCAAACGCTTCCCACAGCGAGTGAGAGCGCATCAGGTGGACCACGAGAGAGGACGGCTGGGCGGACACACGCATCTGCAGAGAGAGAGACCAATGAGAGAGACCAGAGAGAGAGACCAGAGAGAGACCAGAGAGAGAGACCAGAGAGAGAGACCAGAGAGAGAGACCAATGAGCGAGACCAATGAGAGAGACCAATGAGACAGACTAATGAGAGAGACCAGAGAGAGACCAGAGAGAGACCAGAGAGAGACCAGAGAGAGACCAGAGAGAGACCAGAGAGAGAGACCAGAGAGAGAGACCAGAGAGAGAGACCAGAGAGAGACCAGAGAGAGACCAGAGAGAGACCAGAGAGAGAGACCAGAGAGAGAGACCAGAGAGAGAGACCAGAGAGAGAGACCAGTGAGAGAGACCAGAGAGAGACCAGAGAGAGAGACCAGAGAGAGAGACCAAAGAGAGAGACCAGAGAGAGAGACCAGAGAGAGAGACCAATGAGACCAGAGAGAGAGACCAGAGAGAGAGACCAGAGAGAGAGAGACCAGAAAGAGAGACCAATGAGAGAGACCAATGAGACAGACTAATGAGAGAGACCAGAGAGAGACCAGAGAGAGACCAGAGAGAGACCAGAGAGAGACCAGAGAGAGACCAGAGAGAGACCAAAGAGAGAGACCAGAGAGAGAGACCAGTGAGAGAGACCAGAGAGAGAGACCAGAGAGAGAGACCAGAGAGAGACCAGAGAGAGACCAAAGAGAGAGACCAGAGAGAGAGACCAGAGAGAGAGACCAGAGAGAGAGACCAGAGAGAGAGACCAATGAGAGAGACCAATGAGAGAGACCAATGAGACCAGAGAGAGAGACCAGAGAGAGAGAGACCAGAGAGAGAGAGACCAGAGAGAGAGACCAATGAGAGAGACCAATGAGACAGACTAATGAGAGAGACCAGAGAGAGACCAGAGAGAGACCAGAGAGAGAGAGCAATGAGAGAGAGCAATGAGAGACCAGAGAGAGATCAGAGAGACCAGAGAGAGAGACCAATGAGAGAGACCAGAGAGACCAAAGAGAGAGACCAATGAGAGAGACCAATGAGAGAGACCAGAGAGAGAAACCAGTGAGAGACCAGAGAGAGAACAGAGAGAGACCAAAGAGAGACCAGTGAGACCAGAGAGAGAGACCAATGAGAGAGACCAATGAGACAGACTAATGAGAGAGACCAGAGAGAGACCAGAGAGAGACCAGAGAGAGACCAGAGAGAGAGACCAGAGAGAGACCAGAGAGAGAGACCAGAGAGAGAGACCAGAGAGAGACCAAAGAGAGAGACCAGAGAGAGAGACCAGAGAGAGACCAACCAGAGAGAGACCAGAGAGAGACCAAAGAGAGAGACCAGAGAGAGAGACCAGAGACCAAAGAGAGAGAGCAATGAGAGAGCAATGAGAGAGACCAGAGAGAGAGAGCAATGAGAGACCAGAGAGAGAGACCAATGAGAGAGACCAGAGAGACCAAAGAGAGACCAAAGAGAGACCAGAGAGAGACCAATGAGAGAGACCAATGAGAGAGACCAATGAGAGAGACCAGAGAGAGACCAATGAGAGAGACCAGAGAGAGACCAATGAGAGAGACCAGAGAGAGACCAGAGAGAGACCAGAGAGAGACCAGAGAGAGACCAGAGAGAGACCAGAGAGAGACCAGAGAGAGACCAGAGAGAGACCAGAGAGAGACCAAAGAGAGTGACCAATGAGAGAGACCAGAAGAAAGACACACACAGACCTGGGGCGTGCACCTCTCTGCTCGGACACTGCAGGCCTCTACAGCCTCAGACCTCAGCCCGTCCCGCTCCACAGAGACCCGCTCCGCAGAGACCTGCTCCACTGAGACCCGCAGAGCAGAGACCCGCAGACGCACACAGCCGTGGAGCGCCTCCTGCAGTACCGCACTCACGTCACAGGAGGGCGCTGTGGTGGAGCAGGACGACAGCACCGACCACGACTCATCCCCGATCTGTCTGTACTCCACCAAGAACGAGACGCTAGAGTCTGCTGCTGCTGCCCAGGACAGGAGACCGGACTGAGGAGAGAGACCAGGACTGAGAGAGAGACCGGACTGAGGAGAGAGACCAGGACTGAGAGAGAGACACCGATCTGTCTGTACTCCACCAAGAACGAGACGCTAGAGTCTGCTGCTGCTGCCCAGGACAGGAGACCGGACTGAGGAGAGAGACCAGGACTGAGAGAGAGACCGGACTGAGGAGAGAGACCAGGACTGAGAGAGAGACACCGATCTGTCTGTACTCCACCAAGAACGAGACGCTAGAGTCTGCTGCTGCTGCCCAGGACAGGAGACCGGACTGAGGAGAGAGACCAGGACTGAGAGAGAGACCGGACTGAGGAGAGAGACCAGGACTGAGAGAGAGACACCGATCTGTCTGTACTCCACCAAGAACGAGACGCTAGAGTCTGCTGCTGCTGCCCAGGACAGGAGACCGGACTGAGGAGAGAGACCAGGACTGAGAGAGAGACCAGGACTGAGGAGAGAGACCAGGACTGAGAGAGAGACCGGACTGAGGAGAGAGACCAGGACTGAGAGAGAGACCGGACTGAGGAGAGAGACCAGGACTGAGGAGAGAGACCAGGACTGAGAGAGAGACCGGACTGAGGAGGGAGACCAGGACTGAGAGAGAGACTGGACTGAGGAGAGAGACCAGGACTGAGAGAGAGACCGGACTGAGGACAGAGACCGGACTGAGGAGAGACCGGACTGAGGAGAGACCGGACTGAGGAGAGAGACCAGGACTGAGAGAGAGACCGGACTGAGGAGAGAGACCAGGACCGAGAGAGAGAGCGGACTGAGGAGAGAGACCGGACTGAGAGAGAGACCAGGACTGAGGAGAGAGACCAGGACTGAGGAGAGAGACCAGGACTGAGAGAGAGACCAGGACTGAGAGAGAGACACCGATCTGTCTGTACTCCACCAAGAACGAGACGCTAGAGTCTGCTGCTGCTGCCCAGGACAGGAGACCGGACTGAGGAGAGAGACCAGGACTGAGAGAGAGACCAGGACCGAGAGAGAGACCGGACTGAGGAGAGAGACCAGGACTGAGAGAGAGACCGGACTGAGGAGAGAGACCAGGACTGAGGAGAGAGACCGGACTGAGGAGAGAGACCGGACTGAGGAGAGAGACCAGGACTGAGAGAGAGACCGGACTGAGGAGAGAGACCAGGACTGAGAGAGAGACCGGACTGAGGAGAGAGACCAGGACTGAGAGAGAGACCGGACTGAGGAGAGAGACCAGGACTGAGAGAGAGACCAGGACTGAGGAGAGAGACCAGGACTGAGGAGAGAGACCAGGACTGAGAGAGAGACCGGACTGAGGAGAGAGACCAGGACTGAGGAGAGAGACCAGGACTGAGAGAGGGACCGGACTGAGGAGAGAGACCAGGACCGAGAGAGAGAGCGGACTGAGGAGAGAGACCAGGACTGAGAGAGAGACCGGACTGAGAGAGAGACCGGACTGAGGAGAGAGACCGGACTGAGGAGAGAGACCAGGACTGAGAGAGAGACCGGACTGAGGAGAGAGACCAGGACTGAGAGAGAGACCGGACTGAGGAGAGAGACCAGGACTGAGAGAGAGACCGGACTGAGAGAGAGACCGGACTGAGAGAGAGACCGGACTGAGAGAGAGACCGGACTGAGAGAGAGACCGGACTGAGGAGAGAGAGACCGGACTGAGGAGAGAGACCAGGACTGAGAGAGAGACCGGACTGAGGAGAGAGACCAGGACTGAGAGAGAGACCAGGACTGAGGAGAGAGACGGGAGTGAGAGAGAGACACCAGGACAGAGAGAGACCGGACTGAGGAGAGAGACCGGACTGAGGAGAGAGACCGGAGTGAGAGAGACACCAGGACTGAGAGAGACACCAGGACTGAGAGAGACACCAGGACTGAGGAGAGAGACCAGAGTGAGAGACCGGACTGAGGAGAGACTGGACTGAGGAGAGACCGGACTGAGGAGAGACCGGACTGAGGAGAGACCGGACTGAGGAGAGAGGTCAGAGGAGAGAGAGACCGGACTGAGGAGAGAGACCAGAGAGAGAGACCAGAGAGAGAGACCAGAGAGAGAGACCGGAGAGAGAGACCAGAGAGAGAGACCAGAGAGAGAGACCAGAGAGAGAGACCAGAGAGAGACCAGAGAGAGAGACCAGAGAGAGACCAGAGAGAGAGACCAGAGAGAGAGACCAGAGAGAGACCAGAGAGAGAGACCAGAGAGAGAGACCAGAGAGAGAGACCAGAGAGAGAGACCAGAGAGAGAGACCAGAGAGAGAGACCAGAGAGAGAGACCAGAGAGAGACCAGAGACTCATGTCTCCCTCTGGAGGTGAATAAATAAACTATTCTGTTATGGTTACCAACCTGCACGTGCACGTCGCGCGGCGCGGCTGGAGCGGAGTCTGCGGCTTCACAGCTGCACAGTCGCGTCAACAACAGAAGCAGAGCAAACATCATCTTCTGTGAGACATGGACCAAGAGCCCGGAGAGAGAGGCAGGAGCCCGGAGAGAGAGGCAGGAGTGCGGAGAGAGAGGCAGGAGTGCGGAGAGAGAGGCAGGAGCCCGGAGAGAGAGGCAGGAGCCCGGAGAGAGAGGCAGGAGCCCGGAGAGAGAGGCAGGAGCCCGGAGAGAGAGGCAGGAGTGCGGAGAGAGAGGCAGGAGTGCGGAGAGAGAGGCAGGAGTGCGGAGAGAGAGGCAGGAGCCCGGAGAGAGAGGCAGGAGCCCGGAGAGAGAGGCAGGAGTGCGGAGAGAGAGGCAGGAGCCCGGAGAGAGAGGCAGGAGCCCGGAGAGAGAGGCAGGAGTGCGGAGAGAGAGGCAGGAGTGCGGAGAGAGAGGCAGGAGTGCGGAGAGAGAGGCAGGAGCCCGGAGAGAGAGGCAGGAGCCCGGAGAGAGAGGCAGGAGTGCGGAGAGAGAGGCAGGAGCCCGGAGAGAGAGGCAGGAGCCCGGAGAGAGAGGCAGGAGCCCGGAGAGAGAGGCAGGAGCCCGGAGAGAGAGGCAGGAGTCCGGGGAGTAGAGCCTGGAGTCCGGGGAGTAGAGCCTGGAGTCCGGGGAGTAGAGCCTGGAGTCCGGGGAGTAGAGCCTGGAGTCCGGGGGGTAGAGCCTGGAGTCCGGGGAGTAGAGCCTGGAGTCCGGGGAGTAGAGCCTGGAGTCCGGGGGGTAGAGCCTGGAGTCCGGGGAGTAGAGCCTGGAGTCCGGGGAGTAGAGCCTGGAGTCCGGGGGGTAGAGCCTGGAGTCCGGGGAGTAGAGCCTGGAGTCCGGGGAGTAGAGCCTGGAGTCCGGGGGGTAGAGCCTGGAGTCCGGGGAGTAGAGCCTGGAGTCCGGGGGGTAGAGCCTGGAGTCCGGGGGGTAGAGCCTGGAGTCCGGGGAGTAGAGCCTGGAGTCCGGGGAGTAGAGCCTGGAGTCCGGGGGGTAGAGCCTGGAGTCCGGGGGTAGAGCCTGGAGTCCGGGGAGTAGAGCCTGGAGTCCGGGGAGTAGAGCCTGGAGTCCGGGGAGTAGAGCCTGGAGTCCGGGGAGTAGAGCCTGGAGTCCGGGGGGTAGAGCCTGGAGTCCGGGTGACTTGGGCCTGTCTTCGGGGGAAGGAGCACAATAATCCCGTGTTTCTCAAGTTTCTGCACGGACTTCCGGGTCTGAGTCTCCGATGCTCTTGACGCCGTTGACGGTCCAGGCGAACTGCGTCACTTCCGGTGGTTCGCTCGTGTTTTGGTTCCGCTGAATGTTTCCAGTGAATGGTTCCGCTGCGGTGTCTGCTGCCGCCCTGAAAACACATGGACTCTCTTTATTATCTTTAAAACACATTAACAGATTTGATCATCTTCAAAACACACTAAACGTATTTATTATCACTGTAGCGGACCCTCCCTCTGCTGTTTGTAGCCGTTAGCTGTTAGTTCCGTCTTCAGCGGTGACACCTGGAGCCTCCGTAGCCGCCTGTCGCGTCTCTCTGTCGGCTTCATGGACCCCGAGCTCCCGGAGGAGGCTGTGGGGAGGCGGGTGTCGTGTGGAGGGGAGCGGGCCACGGTGCGGTACGTGGGGCCGGTGCCTCCCACGGAAGGTGAGGACCAGGACTTGTGTGTGGGTGTGTAAGCCAATGCAAGTTTAATTGCATAGCACGGAAACATTCAAAATAGAAATATATATATCCCTCTGTTGTAGCACAGGCAAACAGAACCTGGACTTAAACATTGTCAGAGAAGAGGCCTGTCTCACGTTTTCAGGAAGATTGTTCCAGATTTGAGTGCGTGTGTCTGTGTCTGTGTGTGTGTCTGTGTCTGTGTGTGTGTGTGTGTCTCTGTCTGTGTCTGTGTGTGTGTCTGTGTGTGTGTGTGTGTGTGTGTGTGTGTGTGTGTGTGTGTGTGTGTGTGTGTGTGTGTGTCTGTGTGTGTGTGTGTGTGTGTGTGTGTCTGTGTCTGTGTGTGTGTCTGTGTCTGTGTGTGTGTGTGTGTCTCTGTCTGTGTCTGTGTGTGTGTCTGTGTGTGTGTGTGTGTCTGTGTGTGTGTCTGTGTGCGTGTGTGTGTGTCTGTGTGTGTGTCTGTGTGTGTGTGTGTGTGTGTGTGTGTGTGTGTGTGTGTGTGTGTGTGTGTGTGTGTGTGTGTGTGTGTGTGCACTTGTTTTCAACTCCTGGTGGGTTCCATAACCTGAGATTCCACTCACGTCATGGGGACTGGTTTTACGTGGTGGGGCCCGAACACCGGACCCCACTGGTCCAAGCTTAATAATCAATGGGTAATGCTTTTCTAACGGTCCTTATGCAGTCTCTGTAAAAATATGGAAAGGACCCCTGGAGGTTTACTTTCCTGAAAAAAGTGTGTTATGTGTCGGAACCCTGGTGGTGGGTTGCGGGATATCAAGGAGGGGCACACTGGGGCAATTTCAGTCCAGCAGGCTGGAGCCAATCATGGAGCAGCACAACAGAGGAAGTCAGGTGTCAGGCTAGAAAAAGGTGCAAGTGTGTGGTTCATTAGGCTGCAAGAAATCATGGAGGAGCACACTGAAGCGCACGCTTACAAACCACTGGTAAGTGCTGACTACAAGTCATGACTTCAAATTGTTATATAGAATGATTACAAATTATTTGTTGTTTGTGCAGCTTAGTCAAGAGTCCCTAATTGATGAAGTCGACTCAGATTCTGACGATTTAACTGTCAAGAAGAAACCTGTAAAAAAGTATGGAAAAAGAAAAATCAAAAACACTTTTCTTCAAGACTCGGAAAGTGACGAACCAAAGGCAAATAAGATTGTTATCATGCAGCTGCAAAAGAAGAAAAATGGGGGGCGAGTATACAGCAAGAGACACTTCTGCCTCTACTGTTCAATGTCCTGCCACAAAATGTCCCGTCATTTGACTAGAAAACATGGAAATGAAAGTGACGTAGCCAGAGCATTGGCTCTACCTGTGAAATCTAAAGCACGTAAACTTCAGTTTGATTTGATCAGGAATAGTGGAAACCGTGAGCACAATTTTGAGGTTTTAAAGGCCGGCATTGGAACTTTAGTCCCAGCTAAACAGCCAAATTGCCCAGTTAAATCCAGTGAGTTTTTGCACTGTATAGACTGTGGGGCATTGCTTAAGCGAAAGTCGCTGTGGAGGCATGTGGCCAGGTGCCGGCTTTCACAGAAAGATGCCCAGGCTAAACCAGGTAGAAGTAGGGTCCAGTCCCTCTGCTCCCTAGCCCAGCCTGTACCGGAGGGCATCAGCAAAAAGCTGTGGTCTTTAATTTCGGCAATGCATCAGGATGAGGTCACGGGTGTTGTCAAAGCAGAAAAGGGGATTCTGAGACTCGGAGAGCACCTGTACTTAAAACACGGGCATGATAAGACAAAGCATGATTACATTAGGCAGAAAATGAGAGAAGTCCGGTAGGTTAATTAACGAAGCAAAAACCGCAGGGAAACTGAAAACAATTAAGGATTTCTTTATTCCTTCCAACTTTAACCATGTGATTGATGCAGTCAGGTCTGTGGCTGGATATGATGAGGAAACAAATCAATACAAGACTCCATCCTTGGCCCTCAAACTCGGCCATAGCCTCAGAAAGCTAGCAGATATTCTTGAATGTGACTCAAAAATGGAGCATTGTGTTGATGAACTATTTATTAAAAACCTCCAACGAAGCCGGCTGCTTTTTGAGAAGAGGTGGGACGTCTGTGTTTCTTCTGCTGCCCTACAGACCCTCCGGCAAGCCAAGTGGAACACTCCGGACCTGCTCCCTCTGACTGAGGACGTTAGAGCCATGCATGCACATATTGAGGTATGTCGACCTGAATATGTGCAAACCCTATAATAATGAGCCAACGTCTAAGCATTGGTCTAAACTGGCAGTTTTGACTCTTTGTGAGGTCATCATTTTCAATCGAAGAAGGGAAGGTGAGGTTTCAAAGATGCCACTGACAGCCTTTACCTTAAGAAGTAAGACTGGGATCCATTCTGACATTGCTCTGGGACTGTCCCAACTTGAGAAAAAGCTGTGTCAGCATTTTCAACGCATTGAAATTAAAGGGAAAAGAAGTCGGAAAGTGCCGGTTCTTTTGACTCCTGAAATGATTGCTTCGATGGAGGTGCTGGTGGAGAACAGAAGGGCCTGTTCCATCTCTGACCATAACCCATACTTCTTTTCCCGCCCGGGCGCAGACACCCACATCAGGGGATCAGACTCCCTACGCCAGGTAGCCAAAGAATGTGGTGCGGTGCATCCAGAGATGCTATCCCAACCAAACTTAGAAAGCACATAGCTACTATGTCTACAGTTCTCAATATGAAAGAGAATGAGATGGACATACTTGCCAACTTCCTCGGCCATGACATTCGCATCCACAGGCAATATTACAGACTACCAGAGGGGACACTGGAGCTGGCCAAAATCAGCAAAGTGTTGATGGCCATGGAGCAGGGAAGAGTGACGGAATTCGAAGGAAAGAGCCTCGACCAGATACAAATTGAGCCTGAAGGTAATTCTTGATATTATTAAAATATGTATGATTTTTTTCCCCTAAAGGCCACTTGTATTTTTATTTTCTGTGCGACAGGGAGAGCAGTAGAGATCCTCTCACAAACGGACGGGCTAAAAGAAACTTCAAGCGGAGAACCTTCAACCATTCATCCAGATGCACCCCATGGTAGTGGCAGTGCCCCTTCTGGTAAGTGTACCAGGTGGGGGATTACAGCCAGGCTGCTTGGTCCTCACCCTGGGAGTGTATATTGCTAATATATTTTTATTTCTCTCCCTAGAACG